>CAUOFW020001315.1:0-108135 GCA_963454935.2 Ilex paraguariensis
ATATCTTAGTCAGCTATCTGGGTTAGTTGTCCATATGTAAAGTATACGGTGTATTTTGTTGTACGGCTGGATTTAGGTGTTCATTGAAGTCAGAAACCTCATACATGAAGAGGTCAGAATGCAGGAAAAGCATGAGTTCTGATTTTAGATTTACTTGTCTGCTGCAGGTTCTGATGGAGCTGAAACCATTTGTTGTCCTTGCTGAAAAGCTTGGCAGACTTGCTGTCCAGTTAGTAGCAGGTGGAAGTGGTGTGAAATCCATAAAAGTGACATATGGTTCTGCTAGAGCTCCTGATGATCTCGACACAAGATTGCTTCGTGCCATGATCACAAAGGGTCTGATCGAGCCTATATCCTGTGTCTTTGTGAACTTGGTGAACGCAGATTTCACCGCTAAGCAGAGAGGACTCCGAATATCTGAAGAACGAATCCTTCTAGATGGCTCACCAGAAAGTCCACTCGAGTTCATCCAGGTTCAGATTGCCAATGTGGAATCAAGATTTGCCAGTTCCATTTCAGAGCTTGGGGAGATCAAGGTAGAGGGACGGGTGAAAGATGGGGTACCACATTTGACAAAGGTTGGATCTTTTGACGTGGATGTGAGCTTGGAAGGAAGTATTATCCTCTGTAGGCAGGTTGATCAGCCCGGTATGATTGGGAAAGTGGGGAGCATTCTGGGCGAGGACGGTGTTAATGTAAGCTTTATGAGTGTTGGAAGGATTGCTCCACGAAACCAAGCTGTGATGGCTATTGGAGTAGATGACCCACCCAGCAAGGAGACTTTGAAGAAGATTGGGGAAATTCCTGCCATAGAGGAGTTTGTTTTCCTTAAGTTGTAGTCTGGCTTCTTGTATAACTGCATTTTCATATGGTACCCAATTTTGATAATTGTTTGTGTTATGAGCGAGAGCTTTAGCTTGGGAAAATAAATAATTGGCTTTGTAATGTTTAATTTTATTGAGTTGCTATTGTTGTTTATCAATTCGATTGCTAGCAATGGGTTTTGAATGCCCGATCCCTCCCATTTCATAAATCAACTTTCTTATTTCCGTGTTTTAATAATATTGTTGTGACCGTTATTTTTGTATTTTTTTTTTATTGATATTCTATTATTTGATATATTATTATATCAATAAATTATGTTAATTTTTTAGATGTCAACAGTAATATTTTCTTGCAAATGCATAGTGGTTGGTCATTCAAATGTCTTCTTCCTTACCTTTTTTGGGAGTATTTTATTTATTTATTTATTTTTTTTGATGGTTAAAAAAGAGGTGCGGGTAAAAGAGGATGCCCAGATATTATTCTGATCGACTTTCATTGGTGGGATTATAAAGCTCTTGATCGCGTTCGGTATTTTTTTTGGGAACAAATCTAGTTAAGTTAGTAAAACGGTCAATTATCGAGTTTTAATATGAATTTTAAGATTCAAAATTTTAACCTTAAAATAAAAAATTTGATCTCCAATAGGTGGTTTTAGGAGTCGTTTAGATTATAAAAAAGGCTAGGGAATTGTTCACCTTTAGAAATTTAGATACCTATACTTTAGGGTCCCAGGTTGGGATGACCCTTAAGTAGCATTTGACAAATTATTCAACCCCGAGCAATCGTAATTATTGATAAAATTTTGGTTCCTTACTTGATATTTATTTAGCTATTCAATTATAAAGATAAAATAATAAAAATGCTATTTATATTTAATTTGAAAATTTAATTAATTATAGCACCTAATTAATAACAGTTATTGGATTAAAAATAAATTTCATCTACTATTAAAATTTATTACCAATTCAATAATCACAATGAATTAAGTGTATGGTTAGGTTAGTGTTACCCTTGGGTAATATCATAAAATCTTTGTTAACCTTTCTTCAAAGATTAAATTTTATTTCTAAATGTATGAAACGTTTTTGTTTTCAAGAAAATCGAAACAAATAGGTGGTGGAATCAAAACACTAATATTTTGAAGTGTTTCATAATATTTTATAAATATTTTGAAAATTAAATTTTTATTTTTTTTTAATTTGTTTCTGTAATCTTTTCCGAAATACGTCGAAATATTTTCGTTTATTAAGTGACCGAAATAATGCACTAAAATAAAATTTTAATTTTAACATTTCTCTTGTATTTCTTAACAAGTTCAATTTCATACCGACCAAAAAAAAAATTAATTCCATTATATATTTTTATAAGTTATTATTTTTTATCTTTTTTAACAATAAAATATATTCGAACCAATTTATCCGTAACTTAATTTGATTCACCCGAAATTAAAGTATTCATATGTAAATTCTAGTCTGCCAGGGATGATTCTGGGAAGGACAAAGAATGCAGCTTTCCGTCAAGAAAACTCCCTTTAACTTTTGATTTCACTTTCACTTCTCTTCCCACCTCTTTTGGAATAACTTAACGCTGGAAGAGATAAAATAGGAGATTTCTATGGCAATTTTGTGGGTCTATTTTCATGGTGCGGTAGGTAATTGACATCAACTTTCATGATTATTGACGGGTCAGCTTGATGATGCAGTGTACTGGTGGACCACAATTTTATTCTCTTCACAATGTAGATTACTGTTGCAGTCATTGGGTAAGTCTAACTATCAAGGAAAGTTTTTCTCTTGCGCAAAAAAAAACAACCAGTTAGAGAGCTTGCGAGTAGAGAAGATGGCTCAAACTGTTGTTGAATTTCTGTTGGAGGACCTGAAGCAGCTACTCGACCATAGCTCTAATAGCGTTCTTGCTGAAAAGGATGCAATCGAAACCCTTTATGAAGAGCTCGAGTTCATAAGGAGTTTCCTCTGTGATTTGCAGAGTTGCAATCAGCATGAGGTATTGGCAAATTTAGTGGCAAGAATTAAAGATACAGCTTGCGATGCATTAAATTACCTGGATTATTTTGCTCTCAGTGTCATCAATGGGAAGTATAAAACCATTTCTGGGCAAACTAATGGTGTTTTTGACCATTTCCCAAAGCTTAGAAATTTCAGAGAAGAGATCAAGTCTATCAAGAAAGAGGTGATGGTGATTTATATGAAGAAGTTGTATGGGGTTGGAGTCTCGCAACTAGGAGTAATCTCCACCACTGAAAGTTTTTATAGAGGGAGTACAACCAATACAGTAGCGGAAGATGAAATTGTGGTGGGCTTTGACAATGAGATAACGGCGATGTTGGAGAGACTTGCCGGAGATCAGAAGCAACTGGAAGTTATCTCGATTGTGGGGATGGCCGGAATCGGTAAGACAACTTTGGCTCACAAACTTTACAATCATCCTTTGATCACATATCATTTCTATGTTCGTGGATGGACATATGAGGCACAAGTGCATCATAAGAAGGATATGTTGCTTGATATTCTAAGTTATGTTGTCGACAGTAAAGATGAAATTTTAAAAATGAGTGAAGAAGGATTAGGAGAAGAGCTATATAGACGCTTAAAGGGTAAGAGATACCTTATTGTCCTAGATGACATGTGGAATATTGAAGCTTGGAATGATTTAAGAAGATCTTTTCCAAACGACAATAATGGAAGTAGAATTATGATCACGACCCGGAATGGTAAATTGGCTTGGCAAATTAAACCTGATAGCACTCCTCTTTTTCTACAATTTTTGACTGAAGATGGGAGTTGGGATCTATTGGAACGGACGGTATTTCGAGAAAAAAACTGCCCTTCGGAGTTGCTGGAAATTGGAAAGCAAATCGCTGCAAAATGTCAAGGATTACCCCTTGCAATTGTTGTTGTAGCTGGACTTCTTGCAAAGACACATAAAACACCGGACTGGTGGAAGTCAGTTGCCAGAAATTTAGCTTCATATGTCAATCGTGAATATGGACTTATGAACATACTAGCAATGAGCTACGAGCACTTACCTCAATGCTTGAAGTCATGCTTTCTCTATTTTGGAACATTTCATGAAGACTTTGAAATCCCTGTCCCGAGGTTGATATTGTTGTGGATTGCTCAAGGATTTGTGAAGGAAATGGAGCAAAGAAGCTTGGAGGATGTAGCGATGGATTACTTGATGGATCTAATAGATAGAAGTTTGGTAATAGTTGCCAAGAAAAGTTCTAAAGGTGGAATCAAGTCATGTCGCATCCATGATACCTTGCATGATCTATGCTTGAAAAAAGCCGAGGAAAAGAAATGGCTGCAGCAGATTGACTGGCATGGACGAGTTACTTCGTTTCGTTGTGCTATCTCACATAATGACTGCCACTTGTGCTTTCATTCTCATGGTTTGCATAACAGTTTTGGGCAGCATTGTGCTCCAACAGTCCGCTCTCTCTTCTCATGTTTCTTAGAAGGGTTTTTAGGTCCTAAGGTGACTACCACAGCATATATTTATAAGCTTCTTAGAGTGTTAAGTTTATGGCGTGTTTATCTGGAAAGCTTTCCAGTTGAAATATTGGTGCTAGTCCATTTGAGGTGTTTGGAACTTCGGGTTCGCCTCCTTGACAGGCTGCCTTTAAAAGTATCCAATTTACGGAACTTAGAAACCCTAGTTATTTTGAAAGAGGAGTATGGGAGAGTCACTATACCGCATACTCTTTGGAGTATGGTGAAGTTGAGGCATATAAGTATTTCAGAGATAGAATTCGAAAAACCTTGTTCCAATTATGTCTATCCCCCTGTATTGAATGCCTTGCAAAGTATTCACGCATTACGACTTTCTGATTCAATGAAGGATGCTGAAGATGTCTTGGAAAGGGTTCCCAATCTTAGGAAGTTGTCATTCGATCGAGGTCCATCCGACGGGGGAAAACCCATCTTTCCTGATCTAGCCGAGATTTCCTACTTTATCTCTTTGGCATCAGATTATTATCGACGAACACCCCACTGGCGGAATACGTGGAACTCTTCTCTAGCCAATTTACTTCAAGGTGCACCATATTATCGAAGTCCTGACTGCCAGAGTTTTTGTCTCCCTGATCTCGCCAATTTAGTTCACCTTGAAACATTGAAGTTGGAAGACACTGCTGGGTTTGCAGCACCACCAACCGTTCCCCAACCAAGTAAATTTCCTCCAAATCTGAAGAAGCTATCTATAACAGGTTGCAATATTTGTTGGAAGCAAATCTCAAACATTGGGAAGTTACCTAACCTCGAGGTGCTGAAATTAGGCCGTGATTCCTTCAAAGGGCCACTGTGGGAGACCAGTGATGGGGAGTTCCGTCGACTCAAATTCTTGAAACTTTCAGAGATGGATCTTCAACAATGGGTCACCTCCAGTAGTCATTTTCCCACTCTGGAGCGATTAGTGTTGGATAAATGCTATGATCTTGAGGAGATACCCTCTAGCTTAGGTGATATACCAACGCTACAGATGATTGAGGTGTATCGTTCAAGTCGGTCTGCTGCAATTTCGGCCAGGCAAATTCAAGAAGAGCAATTCAACATGGGAAATGATTCACTCAATATCCTTGTCTACCCTCCATATAAGAAGGAGTGTCGGGATTCAAAGAAAGGGCCTTCCACAGATGATATGTGAGGTAGTTTTTTCAAAACTCTTCAATCATTCATGCATATATATATATATATATATCTCTCTTTGTTTTGGTTTTAAAACCTTCATTAATGGAAAATCATATGATTGCCAGCAAGAGAATTTAGTAGCTTAATTCTAAGATATTGCACGAATCATGCTTGTTGGCCACGTAGATTTATTTGATGCTAAGAGGCACAGACACAAGCACGGATCACTACAAGAAAATTAAATAGAGCCGGCATTTGCGTCTAAGGCCACTGATTTACTCTATTTTTTTTTTCACATCTTAAAAAAATTGCATAGTTTGAATTTCAATTTTTACTCTCAAAGATTAAAAATTTTAATTTATACCCTTAAAGATAGAAAGTTGTATTAATGTTCAATCTCAAAGATCAAAAATCTCCATTTACACCCTCAAAGATAGAAATAGCTTGTTTGATTGATCTTTGTGGGCTGATTTGAACATTTTTGATTGATCTAGGTAGTTTCGTATGTTATTTCGGAGAAACTTTAAATTTTTATGTTAAATTATTGTTCCATATGATTTTTACGGTGCATTTGTGTGAAAAGAGAGGCTTTTTTTTTATTTTTTTAGTTTGAATAATATTTTGATTTAATTTTCATGAAAATCATTTTTCGATAGATCTGTTTCTTTATATGGAAGATGCACACTACACGAAATAAGCTTGTTAGTGGCAAAAGTATTAGTAACAAAATTTATATTGTCACAAAAACCTAATGTTTATTGGTGAAAATAAATATTGGTCACTAACCCAAAATAGTTAGTGGCAAGCTAAAAAAATTGCCACTTGTTTCATAAAATAGAGTGTTACTACCGACAACATTAGGTTTGTCACTAAATTTGAGGCGGGAGAAATTTGGTGCCAAAAAATATGGAGGGAAGTACTTTAATGACAATTAATTTAATGTCATCACTAAATAATCAATCAAATGATAACTCTTTAGTCACGACTTGTCCACTAGTCACTATTTTTATGAACCAAGGTGGTATTAGTGAGAAAATTTAAATTGTTGCTAATTATCTAATAACTAATTTGGGGACGTAAATTTTTTGGCGCAAAAAATATGTTGGAGGGAAGAATTTATGGGACAATTATTTAATGTTGTTAGTAAATAAACAATCTAGGTAGTGAATAACCTCCACTGAGATTTGAAGAAGCAATTGTCATGGATTTGTTCCCCTAGGTAATCTTAGTGCTGAAATTGGATTTGTGTTCTGTTCCCTTTGAGAAGCCTAACAATTGACTGCTAAAAAAAAAAAAATACACACATATATATGGAATTCGAAGGAAAGACACTAATATATTTTTCTTATGGTTTTTTGATATTCTAAGTTATTGTTTTGATATGTCACATTTTGATCACAGACAGTATACTATTCTCTTAATGGTAGATTACACTACATGAATTCGAGTTGGACAGAACTCTATATGACAGGATCTTCATATCATCATTTGGAAAACTGTTCATGGGTGGGAGCTTTGAAAGTGAAGAAAATGGGATAAACTTTATAATTGTAAGAATTGCTTCATGGATACTATGTAATTTTAACCAACTACAGACAGCATTAGAGAGAGAGAGAGAGAGAGAGAGAGCCTGCCCGTCAACCCCTAGGAAACTGGTTGACATGTACAAGTCAACATTTTAGAAACACAACAAGTGCAAAAAAAAAACACAACTTGGACGGCTTCTTTGTTGGATTTGCCTATAAATTTATTAATTTCTAATCAAAAGAATTACAAGAACCACAAAAAATTTACCTGTCCTAAGAAAGAGGAGAGTTTTGGTTTATAATGATCAAGGGTAATTGTGGTTGCTTGGATGCTGAGCTTGTGCCTGTAGTTTTTAGTGTTGATTTGTTTGAAACAGGTCATTTTTATTGGCTGGAAGTTGAGGTCAGTTCAAATTGTTGCAGTGAAAGCTGTTGGTGGCCTGTTTTACTGCTGTTATTGGTTGGAGGTGGCTGTAAGAGTGATGTTTCTGCTGACTGTTTTTGGGAGCTGGCCTGTAATCTTTTGATTTGGTTTTCTATTTGTTTTTGTTTTTGGAATAGGAGGCCTTATGTGGTTTTCCTTTTTGCTTCTTGTAATGCTGTTTTGTTCATATATATATATATATAAGGCATTGTTAGTAGCTTGACTATCAATTTTTCATCTGGTGGAGAATCCTGAATATTTAAAAGTATCATTCTAGTGAAAATGTAATGAGCTAGTTTTATTATGAAAAAAAAATATTAATTATTATTACTGGCGTTTATTTAAACGCCGAAAACTAGAAAACCTGAAAAAATAATTACTGGCGAATTGATCAAAATTTTACAAGGAAGTCGTCGATTAAATAAACATCGCTTAAATGCTTAGTAAACGTTATTTTAATTTTTGTGACGTTTAATTATACGCCGGTAATTTTTTCGACTGAACTTTCAACGTCGTTAATAGTAAACGATAGGACACGGACACACTTTGATATGAAATTTTTCAAAAAAATAGGACACAGATGAGTTGGAGATACGTTAAATAATATGTATATATATATATGAATAATCATGTGATAAAATACAAATATTATCATAACAATATTTTAATTCATTCTTTTCCTACATAAAAAATACAATATAAAATAAAACGATACACATTCAACTTTAACATCTATGATCCAACAATCAATGACTATTATAATTTTTATTTTCAAAAATATTTTATTTCGTAACACAAATTTTCATCAATTTCAAAGAGTCTTAATTTTGTAACCTCATTTTTTTTTCATATTACTTTTATAATAAAAGTTTATTCCATTTGCATATAAAATTCGTATTCGTATTCGTATTCAAAATTATGTTACATTTATCTCTTATGTTCAATGTAGTGATTATAACTCCTTTTATATTATGACTTTGACTCATATTTTTTTAAAATTACAAAAATAATTCATAATTAAAAAGTAATCTAAAAAATGATCAAAATTTTGAAAAAAAAAAAATTCAAAATGTGTCCCAATGTGTTCTGAGCATGTCGGCCACGTGTCCCCGTCGTGTTTGAAAAGAAATTTAACAATAAAAAAATTAGATATTCATTTTAGCGTGTCCGACATGTGTCGAACGTTTCTGACACTGATACTCGGGCCAAAATGAAATGTCTCTGCTTTCTGGGTCTGATGGAATCATGTCATTGTGGGATCTGCATCATTATCTCTCACTCCTACCAAAATGAAGTGTTAGTGCTTCTAAAATCTGATCGGATCATATCATTGTGAGATCCTGCATCATTGTCTCTCACTCCTTCCCATAGTCGTAGTTCTCATTCGGTGTCGAGCATAAATGAATTTATCTAAAGCAGTCAGCTCTATGTAGAGTAGTATTTTTGTGTTATGGGGTTTACAAATTGCCCCTTTTCATGGCAGGGGTGGGAAGCATTGGGGATCACATTGCATCTGGATTCAACTCATCTCTTCCAGAATTGAATGATGGAAGTTTTCGAAAGGTTGCCCTCTGAACAGGTAGGCATGGTGCTATTTTTGGCATGTTCAATCTGGTTTTCTGATACCATAGATATAGAGCTTTATTGGAGCAACTTGCTCATTCTCCAAATCAGTTTGTGGTTTCGCATCTCGTTACTTTTGTCATGTCCAAAAGCAAATTATGCAGGTTATGTCTTGAACACAACCCCTACACACACTTAGGTGCACGACCAGAGTATGCTAGTCGAGGTTATCCACTACTCAAAGTACCCTCCAAAAAGGTAAAAGATGTGTCTCTCAAGTTCGGTGAGTCTTAGTTGGGTTGGGCGGGTTCAAACAAAAATGCTATGCTTACACATAAGACTATCATTCTTCCCAAAAGCTTCATAGGGACTACTTTACAACGATGGACAACCAACCGGGATTCTTCAAAATAAACTTTGATGGAGCAACTTTCAAATCAGCTAAGGCGACTGGAATTGATGTGGTTATCAGAGATTGCAATGGGACTTTTGTGGAGAGTCTGTCTCAGTTAATAAGAGGTTTTGGTGCAAGCAGAGTCCATGGAAGCTTTGGCAGCTTTCACAGCTATGGAGCTGGCTGTGGAGTTGACAGAATTAGTGAGAGCTACCTTAATTTGGAGAGATTTTCTCTCTTTTGTCAACAAAGAGGAGACCCCTCTCCCATTCCCAACATTTATTTTTCCTAAATGAGATCCTTTTTTCTTTTTGTGGACATCGGAAAAAAAGAGTATTATTATTGGGATGTAAAAAATTATTCTAATTTATTGATATAATGATATTTCAAGTGATTAACTCTCAATGAAAAATCCAACTGTTATAGTTGTAATAATGTTATTCAATCATGTTATTGTCACTTTGTGATATTATTAAATGAGCATATTAAATCACGTTTTTAGATTCAATTAACATTATTGCGGAAAAAATATTTAATAAAATTAGCTTTGTGATATAATTTGACATGCTACTAACATTTTTTATTTTTGGGCCGTTAGAATAGGCTTGTAAATTTTCATCAAGATGCTATAATATGAAACGAACTTGAAAATGACACAATAAATTTATAAAAATAAAAATAAAAAGAAAAAGAAATTAAGTTGGTATCAAATACATATCATTTAACTGGTATTGTAATAGCAAATATTATTTTTTTTTGTTACTTTCTTGTTTATTGATTTAATTAAGTAAAATGTTGTTTCACATAATTTTTTATAAAAAAATAAATGTACTTTATTTATTTAATATTTAACGATGATGAGGTGGTGTATATATATAAATTATAAAGTGTCCAGATTTTCGTCAACTGCTCATTCGACTTTAGTGATTAATTACTGTGACAAGTCCGAGAACGAGGCACAATTTTCTCCCCCTATAATGGAAAAGACCAGCATGGCAAGGAATACTCAGGGACGCTTTAACTTTGTTAAAGCGTTCACATTGAAACACAAGGTTGAAGAGCAAAAGTAAAAGTAAAAGATTTCTATGGCAATTTTGTGGGTCTATTTTCATGGTGCGGTAGGTAATTGACATCAACTTTCGTGATTATTGATGGGTCAGCTTGATGATGCAGTGTACTGGTGGACCACAATTTTATTCTCTTCACAATGTAGATTACTGTTGCAGTCATTGGCTAAGTCTAACAATCAAGGAAAGTTTTTTCTCTTGCGCAAAAAAAAACAAACAGTTAGAGAGCTTGCGAGTAGAGAAGATGGCTCAAACTATTGTTGAATTTCTGTTGGAGGACCTGAAGCAGCTACTCAACCATAGCTCTAATTGGGTTCTTGCTGAAAAGGATGAAATTGAAACACTTTATGAAGAGCTTGAGTTCATAAGGGGTTTCCTCTGTGATTTGCAGAGTTGCAATAAGCATGAGGTATTGGCAAATTTAGTGGCAAGAATTAAAGATATAGCTTGCGATGCATTAAATTACCTGGATTATTTTGCACTCAGTGTCATCAATGGGAAGTATAAAACCATTTCTGGGCAAACTAATGGTGTTTTTGACCATTTCCCAAAGCTTAAAAATTTCAGAGAAGAGATCATGTCTCTCAAGAAAGAGGTGATGGTGATTTATATGAAGAAGTTGTATGGGGTTGGAGTCTCGCAACTAGGAGTAATCTCCACCACTGAAAGTTTTTATAGAGGGAGTACAACCAATACTGTAGCGGAAGATGAAATTGTGGTGGGCTTTGACAATGAGATAACGGCGATGTTGGAGAGACTTGCCGGAGATCAGAAGCAACTGGAAGTTATCTCGATTGTGGGGATGGCCGGAATCGGTAAGACAACTTTGGCTCACAAACTTTACAATCATCCTTTGATCACATATCATTTCTATGTTCGTGGATGGACATGTGAGTCACAAGGGTATCATAAGAAGGATATGTTGTTTGATATTCTAAGTTCTGTTGTCGACAGTAAGGATGAAATTTTAAAAATGAGTGAAGAAGGATTAGGAGAAGAGCTATATAGACGCTTAAAGGGTAAGAAATACCTTATTGTCCTAGATGACATGTGGAATATTGAAGCTTGGAATGATTTAAGAAGATCTTTTCCAAACGACAATAATGGAAGTAGAATTATGATCACGACCCGGAATGGTAAATTGGCTTGGCAAATTAAACCTGATAGCACTCCTCTTTATCTACAATTTTTGACTGAAGATGGGAGTTGGGATGTATTGGAACGGAAGGTATTTCGAGAAAAAAAACTGCCCTTCGGAGTTGCTGGAAATTGGAAAGCAAATCGCTGCAAAATGTCAAGGATTACCCCTTGCAATTGTTGTTGTAGCTGGACTTCTGGCAAAGACACATAAAACACCGGACTGGTGGAAGTCAGTTGCCAGAAATTTAGCTTCATGTGTCAATCGTGAATATGGACTTAAGAACATACTAGCAATGAGCTACGAGCACTTACCTCAATGCTTGAAGTCATGCTTTCTCTATTTTGGAACATTTCATGAAGACTTTGAAATCCCTGTCCCGAGGTTGATATTGTTGTGGATTGCTCAAGGATTTGTGAAGGAAATGGAGCAAAGAAGCTTGGAGGATGTAGCGATGGATTACTTGATGGATCTAATAGATAGAAGTTTGGTACTAGTTGCCAAGAAAAGTTCTAAAGGTGGAATCAAGTCATGTCGCATCCATGATACCTTGCATGATCTATGCTTGAAAAAAGCCGAGGAAAAGAAATGGCTGCAGCAGTTTGACTGGCATGGACGAGTTACTACTACTCATATAACCGCTTTCTCCCGTGATAACTCTCAGTTGTGTTTTCATTCTCACGGTTTCCATAACAATTTCGGAAAGCCTTGTGCTCCAAAACTCCGATCTCTCTTCTCCTTCCAAGGGATTTTACGTCCTAAGCTGACTATGACAGCCTATATTTATAAACTTCTTAGAGTGTTAAGCCTGAGGCGCATTTATCTGGAAAGCTTTCCCGTTGAAATATTCGTGCTAGTCCATTTGAGGTGTTTGGAAATTCAAGTTCGCTACCTTGACAGGCTGTCTCCACAAGTATCCAATCTATGGCACTTAGAAACCCTGAATATTTACAAAGAGGAGTTCGGGAGAGTCACTATACCACATACTATTTGGAATATGGTGAAGTTGAGGCATATACTTATCTCAGACGATATAGAATTTGAAAAACCTTGTTCCAATTATGCTTATCCCTCTGTGTTGGATTCCTTGCTAAGCATTCACGCACTACCTCTTTCTCATTCATGCAAAGAAGCCGAAGATGTCTTGGCAAGGACTCCCAATCTTAGAAAGTTGTCATTCTATAGAGGTCCATCCGATGGGGAGAATCCCTCCTTTCCTAGTCCGGCTGAGACTTCCTACTTTTTACGGATGGCATCAGGTTTTCGAGAGAGCATTAGCCTTCCTACCCTGGTCAGTAGAATTCAGGGTGCACCATATTATGAACGTCCATCTCAGTGGCAGAGTTTTTGCCTCCCTGATCTAGGCAATTTGATACACCTTGAAACACTCCAGTTGGTAGATAATGCTTGGGAAGCACCACCATCTAGCATTCCCCCACCACGCAAATTCCCTCCAAATCTGAAGAAGCTAACTATAACAGGTGGCAATATACCTTGGAAGGAAATCTCGGACCTCGGGAAGTTACCTAATCTCGAGGTTCTAAAATTAAGACGTAATGCCTTCAAAGGGCCACTGTGGGAGACAAGTGATGGGGAGTTTTGTCGACTCAAATTCTTGCTACTCTCACGAATGGATCTTCAACAATGGGTTACATCCTGTGACCACTTTCCAAGGCTTGAGAGATTAGTCTTGAATAAATGCAATGATCTTGCGGAAATACCCTCTAGCTTAGGGAATATATTAACGCTACAGATGATTGAGGTATATCGGTCAAGTCGTTCTGCTGCAATTTCTGCCTGGCAAATTCAAGACGAGCAACTCAACATGGGAAATGACGCGCTCAAGATTCTGGTCTACCCTCCGTATAAGAGGAGTAGCTGATTCAAAGAAAGGGCTTTCCACAGATGATATGTGAGTTGTTTTTTTCAAAACTCTTCAATTCATTCATTCATGTATCCATTTTCTCTCTCTGTTTTGGTTTTGACAACTTCATTAGGTGGTGAGTCAGTTTTCAAAACTCAAAAAAAGGTTCTCCCACAGATGATAGGTGAATCAGTTTTCAAAACTCTTCAGTTCATTTATGCATATATCTGTTTTCTCCCTTTTTCTTGGTTGTAAAACCTCATTAATAGAAAAAATGTTATGATTGCTTTCAAAAGAATGTGGTAGTTTAATTCTAAAATATTGCATTACCCGTGGACCAGAATTGAATTTACATTTTAAAAATATTAATGAATCATACTCAGCTACATAGATTCATTTAATTGGATTCTTTCTTTGTAGGATCCTGCATCATTATCTCTCACTCCGTCCTATTAGTAGTAGATCACATTAGGTGTTAAGCATAAATGAATTTATCTATGGCAGTCAGCTCTATGAGGAGTCATATTTTCTGTTATCTAGTAAACAAATTGTCCCTTTTCATCACAGGTGTGGGAAGCATCAGCGATCAAATTGCATCAGGATTCAACTCATCTCTTTCCGAATTGGATGATGGGAGTTTTCGAAAGGTTGCCTCTGAACAGGTAGGCATGATGTTGTTTCTGGCATTGTCAACCTGGTACGGTAGAAGTAGAGTTTGACTGGTGCAAGATGTTCATTCTCCAAATCAGTTTGTGGATTTTGCATCTTGTTACTTGTAGCTTGCCCAAATCCAAATTGTGCAGGTTATGTTTCAAATACGAGTTAATGAATCCTCAGATGGTCTGCTCCACCGCTGGGAGTCTTCAAAATAATTGGAGCCTCTTTCAAGTCATCTAAAGCTGCTAAAATTGGGGTGGTTATAACAGATTGCAATGCGACTTTTGTGGTGGGTCTGTCTCAGTTAAGAAGAGGTCTTCTGCAAGTAGAGTCCGTGGAAGCTTTGGCAGCTTTCACAGCGATCAAACTGGTTGTGGAGTCGGGTTATGGAAAAATTAAACTGGCAGGTAACTCAAATAGGTTATTGACTCAGCAAGGCAGAATGAGTAGAACCTCTCAGATATTGGAATTTTGGTTGATCAAATCCATTGGTATGCAAATGGACCAAACAAGGTGTGACTCGAGAACATATGAAGCCTAAAGCTATTAGTCTCCAAGAAGCTTTTTAATTTTTAATAATATTTTTAATTTATATTATAAAATTTACTAATTAAGGTTTGGTTCCAGATTTGGAAATACCATACTATGAGGCATTTGATCTATAGCTATAGTAATACTAGAGGGAGAATCCCTTCCAATGCTTGTGGAGGAGTATCTTATATTTTATTTTCCCATAGATATACACAAGCAAGCACATAACTTCGTAGACAATCGTATACGTTCTGTTTAAGCTTTGGCCGTCACCAACCACAATTTTAGTCATCTCCAGTATATGTGATATGAAATTCCCGTGGGGGTGGGGGGCACAGAGACTCTTAATGGGTCAAGCCCAAAGGCCCAACTCATGTTACAAATCTAAGGGTTCAACTCTAAGAAGTCCAGCTAACCAAGTCCAAATGGGTCTGCACCCGGTCAAGTTCATCAGATTCCAAAAGTTACATTCGTAGAGGAGTAAACATGGTCGTCTAAGAGCTCATCCAAAAGCCTCTTCTACCACCTTGGAGCAAAGGTCGTCCAAGAGTCTCTTCTCCACCTTGGAGTAAGGGAGCATTCATGAGCCTCACCCTCACAGTCCGGAGAGAATCAATCTCCCTCATCCTTGACCAAGTCTTTTGGAGAGTACAATAACTTCCTTGCCGGTTTAGGAGAGGAAAGGTCGTCAAGATATTTAATTACTATTAAACGACCTCAATTGTTATGACCGTCAGACTAACTATTCAATTACTGCATCAAGTCACTATATATTGTACACCCCACCAACACTTGGGGGGCATCAGACTCATTTAAGTATAATCATCTCCTCCTCTTTCAAAGTTTGTAATATTGTGCTCTCCCTCCACACCGAAGATAATAAAATTGCCGGCGACCTTTGCCATTCAAAGTGAACGTAGGTCACGTTGACCGAACCACTATAAATCTTGTCTTCTCTCTCCCTCTACTTATTTTACTACATTTTATACTGCATACTTGACAAGTGGTGTACAAATCAATTTTGTGCATCATCAATTTGGCGTCATCTGTGGGAACAACAAAGTTCTCACCTAAACATTTTCTTTGCTGAATCAAAGGCGATCACCACCAAATCCATGCATTAGCTTGAAGACATTCCATTACGAGAGGAGGAGGTTGCTCCTACACCCAATCCAATCCCAAATGCGCAGCAGATGATGGAGACCATGAAACAGCTTATAACCCAGAATCAACAGATTTTGCAACTAATGCTCGGACAACAAGAACCAGCACAGCCTAGACATCAAGTTGGAGGAGCTCCACGTCCTGTCTATCAAAGAGCTCCCCACCTAGATGATCCTCATCAAGGAAGCACCCCACCTCTGGGAGTACCCCTGGGCACCCCACACAGGGGGGCCCACCATAAGGGACCTCCAACTTCTCCTCTAGCTCCTGCTCCCCATGGTGGAGACTCTCATTTTCAAGAGGATGAGGGTAAAAATCATTTCTATGATAATTTCATAGTACTTCCTCCTAATCATTGGAATGCAAAAATTAAGGAGGTGCAAGATCAATTGGGTAACGTCTTCAATGCCATGAAGGCACAAGGACTCGAGATAGTGGATTACCTCATAAGTCGAACCGAAACACCTTTCAAACCTGACGTGGTGGACTACCCACTCCCTCAAAAATTCAAGATGGCATCCCTCAAAACCTTTAACGATACAAAGGATCCACTGGACCACCTCGAAATTTTTAAGATCTTGATGCAGCTACACAACGTCCTCGACGAAATCATGAGTAAAGTGTTCCCAACCACCTTGAAAGGATCCGCTCGACAATTGTTCGCCAAGCTCTCCCCAACTTCTATTGGCTCGTTTACTGAGCTGAGTAGGTCATTTGTGTCACACTTCATTGGAGGACGCCGTCACTAAAAGCCTGCTACCTACATGCTTAGCATAAGGCAAAATCAAGACGAGAGCCTGAGGAGATACCTCACTTGTTTTAACGAGGAGGTATTTCAAGTCGAGGAGCCCGATGATAAAGTCAGCATGACCGCCTTCCTAGGAGGCCTCCGGTCATCAAATTTCTTCTTCTCAGTGATGAAGCGCCCACGAAAAAGCATGCCAGAACTATTGACAAAAGCTCAAAACTATATGAATGCTGAGGACATCAACAAGTCCAGGCGAGATGAATAATCTCACCGGTCGCCATAAGTTTGATCTATCTCTGCACTGCTCTCAAGCAGGTAGCTTATTTTCAGTTGAGCGGCTCTCTCATGGGTCATCAAAAATTTGGCCTCTGCATTGTTCTTAAACAAGCAGCCTATATCTCCAGCTTAACAGCTCTCTCATAAGTTGCCAAAAGCTTGGCCTCTGCACTGCTTTTTAGCAGGCAGTCTATCTCCAGCTTAGCAGCTCTCTCGGGTCGCCAAAAGCTTAGCCTCTGCACTACTTTTAAGCAGACATCTTATTTCCACCTAAACGACTCTCTCACGGGACGCCAAAAGCTTGGCCTCTGCACTGCTTTTAAGTAGATAACCTATTTTCAGCTGAGCAACTCTCTCACGGGTCGCCAAAAGCTTGATCTCTACACTATTCTCAAACAAGTAGCCTATATCTCAAGCTTAGTAACTATCTCGCAGGTCATAAAAACTTGGCCTCTGCTCTGCTCTCAAGCAAGCAACTTATACCTCAAGCTTAAGGACTCTCTCATGGATCTCCAAAAACTTGGTCTAAAAATGTGTAGCTCTCTCACGAGCAATCCTCAAACTTTGTCTTTGCTCTCGCGCAAGCAGCCTACCTCTTTCTCCAGGTAATTATGTTATATATTTTAATATTTGGAATAACATTTTTTTTGTCATCTCTACCCAGGCACTTGAAACTTAGGTTGTCTGCAACCCGAGGGACTACATTAAATTGAATGTCAACAATCGGACCTCACTCTTTTGTGTCCATCTGGCACTGCCGCCTCATTGCCGCAGCACCTTGCGTTTAACACCTAGCGCAAACAAGTTCTACTTGCGCTTGCCTCCAAACAGCGCACCTCCATCGCAATCAACAAAATCACCAAACAACGATGCCCAGTACCATGGGCTCCTCTCCAGCGGCGCCCATCACCATAGGGGCCTCTACAGCAATGCCCAACACCATGGGCGCCTCTCCATCGCATGGAGCATTCCATTTGACACCATAGCTCCTCCCCATGCCAATGGCATCCCCACTCCGGTGCTCCTCATCTCCGTTCCTGCAGCATGGGTCACCATCTCGGTCTCAACATCCTCAACACCCAGTTTTTGCTTGAGGGCCCTCCATGAACTCCCATTTAACAAGACTGCCAAGGCACCTATCTTGCTTGCCCAAGACTGCCAAGGCGCACAACCTGTTCTCCCAACATGGATCGTCGCCGCAGCAACCCCGCTCACCTAGTCTGCTACCTCTCTACAGTGCGTGCCCCAGCGCGCCTAACTTGCACGTTAGCAGTCCCGAGACAAGCCCTTACACCTGCGTGCCTCCCTCTCTCGTCTGGCTTGCTCGCCAAGATTGGGGTCGCCAGAGCCTGGGCGCCCAATACCTCCTTCTCATACACTCCAGACGTGTGCACAACAGGCCGCTCTCCTAATATCACTCCTCTCAGCTCCATGTTCTTCATCTCCGGGGACAACAACGATCTCTCCAAAAATTCAAAAGGAAAGTGAAAGAAGCAGTTTATATAGTCAATGGAGTCCTAAAAGTAAAAGGAGTCTACTGGAAGGAATGGGGTGGCCGATCACAAGGAGTTTTTAAAAAATTCGGATTTAAAAAGGGCTCCATGCTATGTTGACAGTAACTTTTGATCCGAAACTCTAAATGGGGCTTATTATATACCAAATCGAAGCTCTTGACGAGCTAAGCAAAACTCATTACTTTTGCTAATAAGATTTTCAAAAAAAGTCCAAAAAAGGTGTTTTGGCCTCCCGAAGGTTTTTTTTTAAAAAAAAAAATTGCTACCTGCTCGCCTAGGACACTCCCTACTCACCCAAAAGCTACCTGGTTGCCCAGCTCCCTGCACGCTATTTTGACCGTGACTATTGATCTAAAACTCAAAATAAGACTTATTATATACCAAATTGAAGCTCTCGACGAGATGAGCAAATCTCATTACCTTTGGTAATGAGCTTTTCAAAAAAAGACCAAAAAAGGCCCAGAAAATTTTTAAAAAAAAATTCTGCTCACCCAGAACAGTGTTGCTCGCCTAGTTCTCTGGTTGAAGTTTTGACCGTATCTTTTGCTCTGTCACTCTAAATGAGACTTATAATATATCAAATTGAAACTCTCGGCGAGCCCTACAAGACACATAGCTTTTTGCTATGATTGATACTGTTGAAAGTCCAAAATGGCCTAGAAACAGATGTTTTGGCCTCCAAAAATTTTTTCAATTGTGTCGGTTAGCCGAAAATTCAAATTCAATCGAATGTCCTCCTCTCCAAATTTCATTGGACATGGGGCATTGAGGGATAAATGATGGATCAAGTCTAAGGGCCCAACTCCAAGACGTCCAAGCCCAAAAGGGTCTGCACCCGGTCAAGCTCATCAGGTTCCAAGAGTTACATCAGTAGAGAAGTACACATGGTTATCTAAAAGCTCATCCAAGAGCTCCTCTACCACCTTGGAGCAAGGGTCATCCAAGAGTTTCATCTACCACCTTGGAGCAAGGGTCTTCCAAGAGTCTTCTCTACCACCTTGGAGCAAGGGTCGTCCAAGAGCCTCCTCTCCACCTTGAAGTAAGGGAGTATTCATGAGCTTCACCCTCGCAGCCTGGAGAGAATCAACCTCTCTCATCCTTGACCAAGTCCTTTTGAGAGTACCATAACTTCCTTGCTGGTTGAGTAGAAGAAAGGTCGCCAAGATATTTAATTACTATTAAACGACCCCAACCCATTATGACCGTCAGACTAACTATTCAATTACTACATCAAGCCACTATAAATTATACACTCCACCAACATTTGGGGGGCATCAGACTTATTTGAGTATAATTTTCTCCTCCTCTTTCAAAGCTTGTAATCTTGTGCTCTCCTTCCACACCGGAGATAATAAAATTCTGGCGACCCTTGCCATTCAAAGTGGACGTGGGTCACGTTGACCAAGCCACTATAAATCTTGTCTTCTCTCTCCCTCTACTTATTTTACTGCATTTTATATTGCATACTTGACAGGTGATGTGCAAACCAATTTTGTACATCATCAACTCTTATTGGAAGTAAAAGAAACCAATTGCTCTTCTTTTGGCCTCCTCTTTTTATGAGAATCGTATGCTCCTTTGCCTTTTCTCCCAACTAGGTCCCATTTGGTAATGGCTTGGAACACAAGATTTCCTCTGGTTATTTCTCTGTCTCTATGAAACTATTTGCTACCCTTCATCTATTTTCGTATGGGTATAACTCTTTTATTTGTCCCCACAGATGAAGCTTATCATTCTGGATTGAAGGTTATGAACTGATTTAGCATGGGTGCATCCTTGTCTCGGCTTGTAAAGAGGCTTCCTGCAAAACGCGATACAAAAATACTAATGGTGGGTCTTGATGCATCTGGGAAGACAACCATTCTGTACAAGCTGAAGCGCGGAGAGTTTTTCACAACAGTACCCACAATTGGTAACTATCCTGACAATTCTTTCTTAATAAGTGCATATCTGACTCCCCAAGGATTCCAAAACACACTTGCTTTTATATTTCAATTTAAGCATGGCATGTTCTAAGCTTGAGCTTGACCAGTATCGATGCTTAGCGGGGAGTCGATAAACAAATTCCGGTGTGGATGTCTCTTTGCTAGGCTGCCCACCTAAACAAGAGGAAGTTATAGATGTTATAACGTAACTTTGTTAGAAGATATCTCGATAAATCTATGAAAAGGGTCCCAACAAAAAGTTCGATGTTTTACTACCCATAAAAACTATCATATCATGTTGGGCGCAGTACTCATACTAGAAATGACGCTTTTTTTTTAACAAATACATGATTATAATGTAATTCAAAAGTTGCAAACTATAATAATTTTGACTTCAAATATATAAACTGGTTTGTTCAGGTGCTAAAATACATGGGGAAATATTATTATTATTATTATTTTGATTATCTATGCAAGATCAACTCAAATGGCTAATCAGTCCAATTTATCTTAGTCATCTAGTTATGCTTATTGCTAAGTTCATTTGTTATGTTATTTGACATGCTAGCACCAGAACTAAAATTGAGTTTGATATTTATTGAAGTCTTAAATAAATAAAGTGCTTTTGGGTTTGATTGAACAATTTACAATGTATTACTATTAACAATAGGCTTGATTGTTGTTGCCTAGGATTTAATGTGGAAGCTGTAGAGTACAAGAACATCAGCTTCAACGTGTGGGATTTAGGAGGACAAGATAAGGTAAAATTTAATGATTTTCTTCTGTCCATGAATTTTTTTTTTTTCAAATTAAGGTAATAGCCAATCTTATGTTAGAACTCAAAAGGGGTAAGAGAACAAAAGTCACCAATCGTATGCCAGAAAAATATAATTTTGATGTTGAAATCATGTTTTCGTAAATCAGTAGAAACGAGCAAAACTAAGAAAATCTGATTTGGTCTAGGATGAATAATCCTTCCGAGTGTCAAAAAACTGTAAAGGATTTTGATTTTAGGGAAGGTGGCGTGTCATTACTTGTAAACAGATTCGACCTTTGTGGAGACATTACATTCAGAATATACAAGGACTCATCTTTGTGGTGGACAGCAACGACAGGGGAAGAATTCCAGAAGCTCGAAATGAGCTGCATCGGATTCTGAGTGAGGTTGGTTACTAATTTTTTTGATATTGGGAATACAATGCTTCTCTACAAAGTTTTATGAAATATAATCTGATAGTCAGGACTTTCTGTCACACTTTACAGAGTTGTTGGGTTCGTCGGTGCAACTAAGTCTGCATATAGAAATGTTGCATTACTGTTTAGACATACAGTTGAATCTTGAAAATTGTCGCAGGATGAACTAGGTAATGCAGCTCTGCTTGTTTTTGCCAATAAGCAAGACCTTCCACATGCTCTGCATGTTTCTGAGGTAGCTGATAAACTATCCCTACACTCCGTTCGTCAGCGTCAGTGGTAAGTATTAGCTTTCTTTGCCAAGTAGTAAAACTTGCATTAGTTTGATATCATGGTGAGACGCACACACGATTGTATGATGCGAAACAGAAAAAGCTCGAGTGGTCCTACTTTCCTAGGCACGGTTTAAATTCTTTTTTCATTCTAGTGACCCTATAACTGCCCGTGACATTATAATTTGGCTGAAAATAATGATGGTTGCATGAAAAGAAGAAAATGCAAGAGACTCCCAATCTTTTCATTTGGACTTCTTTACCTTGTCTATACTTCAAATATTTTGCAGTCTTTCTTGCCTGCTATTACAGCTAGTACTTCCCTTTAGTCAAACATACTTGTGATTGGATTTCTTTGTTTCTCGAGTCAATAGTGTTTTAGCTTTGGTTTGGTTGATTCGTTTTACTGAATTGCCTTGAACAGGTACATCCAAGGTACTTCGGCTACGACTGGCCAAGGACTCCATGAGGGTCTTGATTGGCTATCAAGCAATACTCACAGGACGACAAACATGAAATAACAATGGCTCTTCAACTGCTAGAGAGAAAGAGAGAGGAGAGGGGGGAGGAGGGAGTGAGTTTCATGGTTTACATCTCATGATTGATGGATTTGGTATCAGCACAAAAATATGAAAGGAGAATGCAGCGTTTACCATTTAATTGTTTGATTTGGTAACACTACTAGATAACCAGCGTTCTCCTCTACTGAACACAACAGAATGATTGTAAACATAGCACCAACATTGAAGCCAAAAAAATCTTACACATGATGCGAAGAAATGAGAAATGAAAATGCCGTATAAAATTTTATCAAATTATGACTCGTTTAGTTGTCGTATTGATAAAAAAAATTGGATTAGTAATCTTGTACAAGTGAAAAAAAAAGATTTTCTATTCTATCTTTCATTTAGTATGACATTGGATTAAGTCTATGAATACATGATTCATCTCGACTATCTTATGTTTATTTAGTCTACGAATCTCATGGTATTAGTATTACATTGACTAAAATACCCTCAATTCGATCTAGTTTAATTTTTTTTTATTGTTTTTTTACTTGAATGTGTACAATCAAAAATATATAGTAAACTAAAACAATTAATGATCAAAGATATTACCTTACTTGGCTGATAATGGATGAAAGATGAGAAGGATCTCTCCCGAACAAAAACGAGGGATTTTTGTGAAGAACAAAAGTAGAGATGAGAAAAAGAAATGAAATAACAACATAGGATTACAATTGGCTTAATAGTACTAGATGGTATAAAAATATATAGTTAATATACGTATTTGATTTAGTCTTATGCATAGTACCGAATGACTTTTGACATTCAAATGTAGTATTAACTTTAATCCTGGTTAACTCTTTAGTACCCTTTCTAATATGTCAACCAAACGAGCCCTCGGGGCATTACGAAGTCAACATAAATGGAACTTGACCAACAGGAGGATTGATGCCAAGAAGTGAACATACATGGCACATAAGACTGAAAAGGAGAAAGAAAACATGAGTGGCTCAGGAGAGCAAGCAACCAAAAAATGTGAAGAAGTTAAAACCCTAATGCAAATCAGACCTCCATGGATTGAGACCCAGATGAAGCTCTAGATTTTCCCACTAGCTTTCTTCTTCCCATTTTTGCTGTCCTTTCTTTTTGTTTTCTCATTGCTATCCGGCTGTGTGCTCTGTAAATGTTGATGAATAGCAGCCAACGGGTTTGCCCGGAAAGCCGGATGGTTAAGAACTGTTCTCAATTGATTTCCCTCCTTCAGCCTGAAAAAATACCAATTACATATACAACAAATAACACGAATAACGATATAATACAACAGAAAAGTTTTCAAGAGGGTGATAAGTAATGCTATTGAGGTACTCACACTAGAGTTTGCCTGGATTTACTATTCAGTTTAAATTCAGCAGGAGTTGGTCGCCGGGGAGCCTTCAACTCGGGAAGGAACTCTGAGAGGGAAGAAAGATCATATGCCTTCAATTTCTTGCGTCGGCTTCGAAGTTTCTTCTTCTGGTAGAAACCGGAATTACTTCTTCAGTATATCAATTCACAGATTATCTTTCAAAGAAAGCATCAATGCTATCTCAAAGGTCTGTTACAATATTTCAGCCAATGTATATAATGTATACACATATATAACCTCATTCAACAACTAAAACCCTTAAAACCCAATATTTAATCACTCTTCAGCCAGAAAAAAACAAGTCATAATCTTCCTAAACCACCCTTGTACTGCTGCACTGAATCAATTCCAAAGAGCTACATAAAATCCTCTGAATTGATGTACACATGCCTATACGTACACTAGGACTACTACAGAACTTGATGAATTCGATTCACTACATGGATATAGTTTCACTTTAACCCCTATAGACGTACTCAACCGCAGATAATGACTTAGTAACCTATCTAATTACAAAAGCAACCCCCATTATGAATCATGTCCAGCTAAATTTCAAATACTCAAAATACAAACACTCTGAAAACTCAAGAAGGCATACCAAATGTTGACTCAACAGCAGACTAACCTCAAGAAAAATAAAGCAAAGCATTGCTGGGACCAAAAGAAAATAAAACAAGGCATTGCTGGGACCAATAACTGAGAGCAACAAAGTGCCAACAATGCTGCACTGTGAAGCCAAGTCCACTTCCAAAGTTTTTTGTATATTTGAGTAAACTCTTTGTTTTAAATTTATGGAATACATTAAAAGTTTTTTTCCCAGAAACCACAAAACAAATCCAATGATAACCGAAAAAAGTATCAACTCCATATTCAATAAAGAAAGGGATAAGGTTACTTTAATTGATTGAGATCAACAAATAGAAAGCTAGAAGAGTCTCACCTTAGTAATAGCCTTTTGAGCGCTTAATGAAGTAACTGTATCTCTGACCTCTACAAGAAACATATACCAGTAATAAGATCACAGTAAAAACTTTAATAGTGTCAAGTAAATGCACGGCATTAACATTCTAACATCCACCAAAAGAATAAATTGAAGCAACAGAAATGAATACCAACCACTAATCAGTCTGTCTTATTGATGAAGATAATTATAATCATAGTCCACATTTTCTTAGACAGAGAGAACTGTACCAACAATGTATTCAGATATTTTTCACTAACTACACCAAACAATTGTTCAGATATTGTTCCTTAACTTCGGCAATATATGAAAAATTGTAGGGTATAGCGAAATGAGACAAAGGTCTATAGAATATACTTCAAATTTTGTAATGCAACCTGAAAATTAGACAAATACACATAAAAGCATGGAGCATGCCAATCCAACCACGTACTGAAACTCCACTGCTAATTTCAATTGTACAATGCTAGATGAAAGTAAGGAACCTTTCTTCAACTTAAGCAACACACAACGCTCCCCTCCCGGTGGGAAAAGGTGAAGAAATCATATAAAAACCCAACTATATATAATATAGTAACAATGAGCTTTTCCCTTAAAAGCTAATTGAGGATAGGAAGCCCAAAATCCCAGCACTTGATATTACTAGCATGAAACACCAAACAAATATATTGCAATGTTCAATATCCAGTTTAAAATAGTAGGGTATCCCATCCCATGGAAACTCAACGGTCCCATCATGATCCACACAGGCATTGAGAATATCTACATCACAGATGGTTCCATTGAAACAAATGTCAAATGCAGCTGTTACTACATTAAGTGCTTACTGAATGAGTCAATAAGGACCACGAAGTACATCTGTCAACGAGGGCAAGGAAAACAAACCACTCCACACACTAACTAAAAAGAGCCTCTAAAAATCGACAAAGAAATAGTTGAAGGCTTTGCTTCCCTGAAAGGCTTACAGATTCCTTCAATTATAACATGAGCTAACCCTAAATTATATGCTTTACATGATCACTTCAACCACAATATTCTCATATCATATATAATAGGGGGCATGAAATGGGTTTTGAATTTTCCAAAATTTATTGCTTGGGAACAACAGATATACACACATGTATGCGATATATACATTATCTATATGTATCATCAGCGCATATTTCAATAACAAGGAAACAATTCTGGCCTAGAATACAGTTACACATACTGGCATAAAACTGAAGTTTCTTTTCAAATTTGCTGTCGGCGCGTGTTGATTCTTCTGATCTGAATCGAAAAATAATAAAAATAAAGTTTAAAATTAACAGTAAGACCAGAGTCGCGCAATATGTGTATAATGAAGAATTAATCCCCATGTCTAAGAATTAATCCTTCAAAGCTGTGGTGTCATACAAATCTTACCGTGTGCTAGTCTTCCCCATGTCTAAGAATTAATCCTTCAAAGCTCTTGCAATTGGACTGTTGGATATGAACAAAACATAAAAAAAACATCCGAGTATAAATGCATAACGGGAAAAAAAAAAAAATAAAACACATGCTCAAGCACAGACAATTTGATAACAGAAGGAACAAATTACATAGCTCTCGAGAATCAAGAATAACTAGACCAGTTAAGGCACCAATCCACCACAGGTGGCAGAATTCCAATTTGCTCGTGGACCATCTTAAACAACGAACAAAGAAAACTTTGTTGTACAAAGTGTCAACTTTTTCGACCCAGAGAGAACAGTCGGAAGTGTTTTAATCCATGTCTCCGATTCTTTGTAGAAATCCAATCAACAAAAGCGAGAAACGGAGAGAGAGAGAGGCCCTAATCTAGACTGCACAATTTTTTGTTGAAATAACATGCCTTAAAGGAGTGTATTATTATTTAAGGCAGTTGGTGACTTACCGTAGGCGTACAAAATCTAACCAGAGTGCTCCGGCTGCTGCAATTCGTCCGGTGTAGGAGAAGAAACAGCCCCTCTGCGACCAATGCAACTCGAACGAATTGGAAATTTGGGGAATAATCGGAGGTTTAGAAGCTACGCCGGAGTGTTTCCACTGCTGTAATTTCACCGGCGTCGGAGACGAAGTAGGTCCGACCGTCTGGGAGATTCGGGGATGGTTCTCATATATTAATCGAAAGTGAAACCCTATAACAGAATGAGACGGGCCAGCCCGTCTTCTGGCCTAACTAGGGGCTTGAGTTATTTTAGCGTCCTTACACTTAGGACGTCAGTAGACCGAAGTGGGGAATGGGGTGTAATCTCTATTCTCTATTCTCATGTCAATCTCGTCCACATTTAGGTATAGTTTTCATTCACATCTCTATTTGTTGGTTAATTTTTAATTCTCGCTCCATCCCGTCTCTTGCCTTTACCCTGTCTCTCGTACTTGCCCAAACCCAAGTCCAAGTCCAAGTTTAAGCCAACATAATTTATTATACATGACACTATATTAGCCTATCATTGTTGGTTGGCTAGTTCCATTTTTGCTAATTGAATTTCAGTTATCATTGTAAATATATGTTAATTCTTTACCAAAACACTTGCTATTGATCTTCATTTAATTGCCAAAAAGAAACAATGTATAGGACACGAACATTGGGAAAAAAAGGAGGAAAAAAATTAATAAAAGAAAATGTCATTAAGCTCGACAAGCATGGTGCAGATCATGAACACATGAATTCGTTCAGGTATCAAAAAACAGAAGCATCAAGTGAAGAAGCAACATACATTGCAAGCATCAATTATTCTAAATATCACAACATCAGGGCATTATATTACCTATATTCTGAAACAATTATTCTAACAAGTTCTTTCCAACATCAATTATCACAGCATCAATTATTTTGAAACAATTTTTCTGAGACTAGACATGGTATCTGAAAATATTGTATTTTGTGACCCATGCAATCATCCTAGCTAAGAGCTGAAATGTTTACCCAATTAATTAAGACAACAATCCGTTCTTTCTGTTTGTAAATAAAATCCTCCTATAAGTGAACCTTGAGCCCTAACGATGCAAAGAAAAATAACAGAGAAAGAGAGAGACTTACCTGCTCAATGGAGAGCCTGCAATCAATAATAGAGAGAGACTAAGACTTACCAAGAGACGATGGAGAGGGATGATGGAAAGAGAGCGACAAAGTGGAGAGAGACTTAGAGGTTGCATTTGGAAACATTATCGGTTTTTAGTTTTTAAAAAAATAAAAACTGAAACAGTTTTGATTTTTTTTTATAAAAAAAAAATAGAAAACCTGCTTAATTGTATTTTTTGTTATAAAAAAAAATGAAAACATAAACAAAAAACTTGTTTGATAATCACTTCTAAATAGTTTTATGAACAACTTATTTATACCATATATTTTCATGTTAATTTAACTGTAAAAATAACATAATATAAAGATAACACATTAAGACATAACATAATTCATAAAACATTCATACTCCAAATATATCTCATAATTTACCAAACATCCAAGATAATAATCTATATAAACATCAACTCATTAATAATAATTCGAGATAATAATTCATATACACCAAAAATCATATGTCTCAATATCCAACACTTGCCCACAACTCATTGGCAATGCAATTTGAGATCCTTTGATTTGGAAAAATTTTGACACCACTTTAGAGTCATGAAATACATGTTGAATAGGACCTAGTTTTAAAATATATCTCTGAATTATATAGGACCAATAGAAACATATCCACAGTATCTGCTTTTGTTTTGCTATTGGAATGAATGGGCACCTATTTGGACTGTAGCATAGCGAGGCAGAGCCCTGATCTACCTTTGTGAGCTCTAGTCGTAAATAGAAGTTATTGACTAACATTCACCTTAACCTAAAGCAAATCAAATCTAACACAAGATCTAAGGAACGAAGCTGTTGGAACAAAAGAGACCAAGCTGAAAACAAAATCAATCTGAAAACCCTAGATCTAAGGACTTACCTTGGTGAGAGAGATTCAGATGAGAGAGACGAAGTTGCTGGACGTCTTTGAGCTGCTGGAAAGAAGCTCCTGGATGTCTAAGCTGCTGGAACCCTTATTTGCTAGATGAAGGTAATGAGAGAGACGACGTGATGAGAGGGAGTGTGAGGGTTTAATATTTTTGCTTGAAGGTTTTTTGGCAGAGGACAGTTTGTTGCTAACAAGACTCGATCGCTTTCGCCTGTTTCGATTTTTTTTTTTTTTGGAAATGACTTTTTTTGGTTTCCAAAATCTGAGACAGATTTGAAAACGATTTTAGTTAAAAATAAACTAAAATGATTACCAAAAGAGTTTAAATTTTAGTTTTCTAAAAAATTGAAAACAAAAATGAAAAAATTGAAAATTGAATTGTTACCAAACGGACCATAAATTTTAAAAAAATGATAGTTAAGTCTTTGTATCTCAACATTGTATTTCTTTACAACACAATTTTTTTTTGTATTTTTTTACAATTATGTCTAATTTAGTGTACCAGTTTCCAAATGACCCATGATTTTAATCAAACCGGATCAAATCTTATATCCCAATCATTTAAGGTCGGTTATATGAGTCTATTTTCGTCATTTATTTTGATCATGCGTTATACACTCATTTAAATTAAATATTTTCATATATTTTTTTATTATTTCATTCAATGTTAATTCAAATCTTACCCTACTCCTAACACACGAGACTCTATAATCAACAAAAAATTAGATATACATAGTTTTACTCTACATACAAAAAAAATGTTTCTACACTATTGAAATAAATTAGGAGTGATACAAAATCAAAAGTGCCAAAGATTAATTGATATAAATAACAAATATTTTAGACTAATATCAAGTATGAATAACTTGTTTTGATATAACAAACTTATTTAATTGGTGTTGCAAAAAGAATATATTTCTTTTTTACTTTAAATATGATGACCATAGCATTGTATAAATTATAATGGAATTACTTTTTATTTAGTTTTGTAAATATGTGGATCAAATACATTTTTAATTCGTCGACATCAGTATGCGGTGAATTTGGATTTTGTTTTAAAAAAATTTCAAGTCATGTCAATTCTAATTCATGAATTATCTAAAATTTTAGTGAACTATGACCTGATACGATACAAGTTTAAAATAATATGTTTTCAAATATGATATCACCCGAATATGACAAAACACATCTCTCTATAGTTTCTTTAATGGTTACATACGGCTACGAGGAATCTACTGTATTTTTCCCCCTCCTTAATGTCCAAATTTCAAAGGATAAGGCACCAACCAAAACGGCTCATTAGGACAAAGCCATGTGCTACCTAATCCAACGGGATATCTTTGTTTTAGTTCTTTGAGAAAACTAACCTACCAAACCAATTAATAAATTATTACCTACTCAAAAAGTCAGAGCTACTTAGGTCAACTTACATGTATTTTAACTAATTTTTTTTTAATTTGGTCAAAAATAAATCATTTATGTCGGGACTAAGATATTCATGAAAGATAAATTTCTTATAACCTAACCCCGAATAATTGCCAAGATTTATTATATTGATTGATACTCATTTCACCCCTTTGAAATTACCATATTTTTTTATTTAGGGCAACAAAAAACGAAAATTTGACAGCTTTTAACACTTGGGTGCCGTTTAATATATTTTTTTAATGATTAGTATTGAGGAGAATTGACTTTGTGTGTGATAGATTCCATTTGAATTCACAACAGATTATTCACCTTATGAAAAATTATACATATAAAAAAAAAACTAGCTGGGGAGTGGGGGGTACAAACATAAGTGTTCGTTTTTGGATGTTCGATTATCATAAGACTACTATTTTAAATTGCCAACTGTTATTTATTTTTTCAAAACCATGTTTAAAAGTGGTGTGCAATTATGGGTGTGTTTAGTTTGGGAATAAATAAAAAATCGGATTATAGTAATTTCAAGTGAGAATCATTTTTTTCGTGTTTGGTTGTACTTGTACATTTGGGTTTGGGATAAACCTCAAAATTTATCTCTGAAGTTCGAATGGAATTTGATGATGCACAAAATATGTTTATGTATAATTATATAATGCAGAGTAATTAATGAACAATTAATAAAGAAATCAATAGTAAAAGGCAAATACTGGATCAACATAAAGATGAATAGTAGTTTGGTCAGGGGACCTACTCCACTCCGAAAACGACAACGGTGGTCGAAAAACCTTTATTAATAAAGTAAGGTGATAGAGAAAACTCTGGGAGAAATATGATATCTATGAGAGTGATAGCTATGTAGAGGTGTGTAAAGAGATGTCTTATCATGCAGATAAAGTTTACAATTTATAGACACATAACCTTTAGGCGAGGTGGTGGCGAGAAGGTAAAGACACTAATTCTTCGGGAAAAATAGTTACAGTTAAGGATATGTACAATTAAAAATTGTCTTGATCTTCGAGTGTGGCTATCCCGGTGATTGCTCCCACGTATTCTAATTTTCTTAGACTCTTTGAATTCTAGACTGGATCGAATTCATGAACTAAGCTTGACTTGCATTTTAATTGATTTGGGCTTACTTCATTGGTTGAGCCTAACCTAGTTGAATCTGGGTTCATCAGAATTGTGTAAATAAACCCATTTAAATTACAATTTTATTTCACAAGGCCAAAATAAATTTGGAAAATATACAAATGTGACAAATGAATAACTTAAAAACTATTTTATCTTTCAAAACATTATTTTTGAGAGATTGAGTTGCTATTTTAGTGTATTTTATATAGATTTCACGATATTAATATGGACTATAAGCAAACAACGAAAATTTGTTATCATGTCGGTATGAAAATGATTAGAAACAAATAATTTTTTTGTTTTTTTTTGTTTTGTCAAACACTATTACATAAGGAGAGAGAGATGGACAAGGTTTGAACAGGCAAATCTATGTAATGCTGGGTTGGTGACAAGTGGGCTTTGAAAAATCTTTGGTGGGCTCCTAGTCTTTTGCAAACTGATAGCATCCTCACAGAGTGGAATATTGCAGAAGTATCAAAAAAAAAGAAAGAAAGAGAGTGGAATATTGCAGACCATAACGCTGAGGGCATATGCCTAAAGCTTCACCACCAGGAAGCTCCATTCTTTTTTCTTTTTACATTTCTAGACATATATAAATACAATTCACACTTAGAATATTCATAATTCACCGGTAAGCTATGCGTATCTAAGGTTTGATAGTCGAATGAGCTCGAACGAATTGGAGCTCGACAGAGTTAGAGTTCGAATTCAACTGAGTTCGAGTCGAGCCTAAAAAACTTGTTTTCTTAATTAAATTTTAAAAAATATTCAAGTTCAACTCATTTAGAAAATAAGTCGAACTTGAATGCGCCGAACCTGAGTATTTGCACATAAATGAGTTGAGTCTGTCAAGTTCGAGTTGAATCTATCGAACTCGTTTTCCGAACGAACATACAAAATTATTTAAATTCGACACGTTTAACAGACGAGTCGAACTTGAATGAGCAAAAAATGAGATGAATCCGAGCAGAGCTCGAGTTACTCGATTTAATTAACAGCTCTGTGCATATCATATATCATTTGAAATTTGGATTTTATTACTATTTTGAGAAAGCAACATATGAAACATTTCCATTCGAACTACTTAATAATTACGACAACTAATAATTTAATAGCAAGAGAAAGGCTATTGTATAAAAAATTATAATATTTTGAGGTCAAATTATAATTTTTTTAGAGCGTAAGTTATAACTCTAAAAGAGATGGCTGTCACAAAAAATTATGATCCATTAGTTTTTTTTTTTTTTTAAATTGAATTTAACTCACGAAAGATAAATTATAAGTGATTGAAATAATTCATGATTGAACACATTATTTTACAATTAACTATAAATTATTTTAAATAATTATAATTTAACTTTTAAAAGTTATTATTTTTGTTACTTTATTTAATTTTTTTCCTAGTAACTAGTGTTATCATTGATAGAAATCATTTTAATTCTTATGAATAGGGATGTTAGTGGACCGAATCGGAGGCAGGGAGTGTAGTCTTCATCCCTGTAGCAGCTTAAAAAAACTTCGTCCATTCCCAGTTCACCTCCGTTAACAGATATAATTTTTATCCCCATCCCCGTCTGCGGGTAAATTTCTAATCTCCGTCCTCACTTCCCTCGTACCCGCCTAAGCGCAAGTTCAAACTCAAGCCTAAGATCAAGCCTAAGTAGCATAATCCAAAATTTTAAATAAATTCAAAATTTTGAATAATCCAACAAAATTCTAAATAATCTAACACAACATAATGTAGATAGCAAACTGTAAAAACTAAAACAATATAGTATTCTATTTAAAGTGTCATTGGACCACAAAAATAAAAACATAACTATTAGAGAGAAAGGAAGAAAATAAAAATAAAATTGAACTACAAAAACGATAACACTACACTTGAAGTTTTCAAGAATAATTTTTGTTATTACAATTCATATTACAACCATAAAGTATTAAAAGATGAAAACTTAAAATTTCACTAATTCAATAATTCTCTCGATTTCTTAGTTTACTCTAGCAGAGAAACTCATCAACCTCCATTCATAATATTTCTACTCATGATGAAATACAAAAACTATCTTATTCTCTCTTATCTGTTTTTAGAGCATGATCAATCCAAACTCTTAACAGTTTCAATCAATCAGTGAACACAAATAGAAAAAAGAACAATAAGAGAAAAAAATTTATAAGATTACCACATAAAAATGTCACTTGTTAGTTTGATTACCATATTTCTAGATTGGTAGTTACAGTAAATATGTTTAGTTATGACTTGAGAGTAATATATATATAACAAGTAGCAGGGGTGGGGTTAAGGGTAATTTCACTCCTGTCTTCATCCCCGTACGGGGTTATACGGATATTCTCCTATACGTTCATCGTCCAATACGTATAAACCATACCTAGTCCAAACGAAACGGGTTTGGACAAATTCTCATTTTTCCTAATTCACTGTCATCTTTACTTATGAGTGATCCAATGATTGAGTTTTCTGACGTTTGATAACCCAGAGATCTTAGATTTAATAATTTTTTAACTTCTCGTAAGAGTGTGTTTGGATGACAAGGTTGGACTATATTGAAAATCTAAAAAAAAATTCTTTTTTATCTCATCCAAACCCACCTATCATTGGACTGTCTAAGATCTAATGGTTATATTATATTTTTTCTGGTGTTTAGATAACACATGCATTTTTGTGAAACTCATAAAAAAAAGTGATTTAATATAGTACCATTGACAATAATTTTTAAATGTTATAAAATTTAAGAATATTTTAATTTGGTATCGTTGAGATGGATATTCATATATTACAAAGACTATTGGGAGCTAACACAAACTCTCATTAATTAGTTATTAATTAATTTTAGTCTAAATAGGATATAGCTTTATTAAAGTTAGTTTATTATTTAAATTACTTGTATTGTTAGACAAGACATTTTGGTCTTCTTGAGGTATATCATCGAAACTTTTTTTCCGGAAAGGTATATCGATCGAGTCTTACTTTAACAAAATAATTTATTGAAAGAATAAAAATTAGATTTGTGAAAAAATGGAAGGAAACGAAGCAAACGAGAGAAAGAGAGAAGGAGAAGAGAACAAGACAATTCGATCATTTGTTTTGTTTATCTGGTCTGAGAAAAAATTATTCTAACTTGATTTTATTTAACTTATGTAAATGGGTTAAAATTGACTTTTTATATCGGGGTTGAACAAAATTTGAAAAAAAAATTTAATACATTTTTACTTATCAAACGTAAGTAAGATGTATGAACCCTAGATAAATTTTTATCCTATTCTATCAGAGTTATTATCTTTTAAACTGCAATCCAAATATACCTTTAGGACATACTTTAACCAAATTAAGTTATAGTGATCGGTCGATAAGCTCAAGAAAATAATAAGCGGAAGTCTCGATACATGTAATAATAATAATAATAAAAAAAAATAGATAGAAAATCATTTCACACTTGACAGTGTGAAAGTGATACCACCGACAGCGCCTTTACCAATTGGACAGTCAACAACTTTTCCAAACGCCAGGCTTTCTGGTCTCTATCACATCACATTGCCAAATTTGCCCTTTGATGCATGGATTAATCCTATTGAAATTAACCAAACATTTTTCAAAATTAATTTTCAAAATTATATCAAAAATTATAAAGCAATCGGACGATTTTAGGACTTAATACCAACAATTTAAATTTTCAGAGTGGTAACTTATTTTGAGTCTTATAGTGACCCAATTAAGTCAAAATTGACCACAATTGAGCAATAAGTTCGAATATGATACCAAATTTTGGCCCAGTCAATTGTGTCAGAGGAAATAGATTTATGTTGAGCCTTAATAAATTTGTGTCAAAAAATACATCACTCATATTTGATTAGTTTATTAATTTATATATAACGAATTACGTCATATCATATATGAACGTATATAACTGGTATATAAATGACTCATATCGTATAATTCTTCTAATTGGCTTCATCTATACCCAATTCGTTTATTAATCATAGCTGGTTGTCTTCACTTGTTTACTAAACAAATAGTTTAAGAAAGACTCAATCCTATTTAAAAAAAAAATCACTAAATCCTTACGGATAGTGAGTGGTTAAACATGTCATTTAATAATTTAAAAATCGATTCAATTCCTTCTCACACTTTTTAAAGACTAGTCATTTTTATCTTTTTTAAGACATATTTTAGCCTAACTCAAGCCACGATGATCAGCTGCCAAGTTTGAAAGAGTAGTCAATGTAAATTTAAACAAAAAAAAATCTCCCTAATTTCTAATATCTTAATTTACAAAGAACTTCCAAAACTGATAAATAAAATTTATATTTTATATGCATATGGCAATTTCTAAGTATATAATTGATAGTGATATAACATAGTTCTTCAGCAATATTGTATTACAACATGAATAATATAACCGAAAAAAGATAAAAGAATATATTTTTATGTAGAAACATTGACTGACACTATGATCTTGGTTTCCCACCATACACTTGCCGGCAGATCGACGTAGGTTTCTGTGATTTCAAGCAAAGTTGCGAAGATACCGGACAATTTTCAAAACAATTGTCCCCAAGGCTGCCGGAAACTGACGCCCCACCGGAAAAAAACCCCGCCGGCGGCGACCCATTTAAGAAATTTCCATCAAGAAACAACCTTTTCAAAGACTTTTTATTGCCGAACTCCGATGGAATCGGTCCTCGTAACCTGTTGTAACTCAAAGTCAGAGACGACAACAATGGGTAAGCAGAAAAATTTATAGGCAAATAGCCTTCGATTTTGTTGAACCCTAGATCAACGGCAATGAGGTCACTGTTGGGGTTGGTGGGCTTCGAGATTTGGACACTTGTGAAGCTGTTATTGGACAAGTTGACTTGTTGAAGTGATGGCAAGAGGAAGAACCAAGCTTGCAGGGTTCCGGAGAGCGAGTTTTGACTGAGTTCGACCACTTCTAACTGAGTTAAATCGTCGAATGATGATTTATAAAGAGGACCAGATAAAGAGTTGGCCTTGACAGCGAGTACCAGCAAGTTGGGTGGTAGTTTTGGGAGTGACCCAACGAGTTTGTTGAAGCTAAGGTCCAGTCTTGTTAAGCTGGTGAGTGAGTTCATGGAGTTTGGTAGTGACCCAGTGAGTGAATTATAAGCAAGGTCAAGAAATTGTAATGATTTGAGGGTGGTTATGGAGGGAGGGACTGCGCCGGAGAACGAGTTGGATCGGAGGGAGAGGAATTGGAGATTGGTTAGGGAGGAGAGAGAAGGAATTGGGCCGTGGAAGTTGTTGTCGGAGAGGTCAAGGATGGTGAGTTGGGTGAGTTTGGAGATGAGAGGAGAGAGAGTGCCGGAGTAACCAGCCGGGTCGAGGGTGAGTTGGATGACTCGGTTGGTGGTGCAATAGAGACCACAGGTGAAGTGGGTTATGTGAGGGACAGAGCATGGATCGGAGGTGAAGTTCCAGGAGGCTAGGCATGAGTATGATGGGATGGTGATGGGTTTGATGGAGGATTTGAATGCTTGGAGTGCTGCGATGTCTGAGGGGAGAGTGAGAGAGTGGACAGAAAGGAGAGAGAAAAGACAAAAACAGAGGAGGAGGAGAAAGTGGACGAAGGTGGACATGGAGGAAGAATAGTTGCAGTTACTGTTTTGGCTTCTCGAGATCTCAGAGAGACAGAGAGAGTAGCAGTAGTGGTGTTTGTATGTGTAAAATGTGGTGGGTCTGTGTTGTGGGTTTCTGATTTCAAGAGCCGGAGGGCACTAAAACTTGGAGGAATGTTAGGCTGTGTGTGTGTGTGTGTGTGAGAGAGAGAGAGACCAGTAGTAGTACTGTTTCAAGGTGTAAAATGGGTGGGTCTGTGTTGGGGGGTGTTGAATTTGAATAGTTGGACTTGGACAGCACTGAAAACTCGGGAGGAATATTAGTCATGCTGATGCTGGCTAATTGGTGCGTTGCTATCTATGGTCCAACGTTTGTTTATATCCGCCTATTTTTAATTTGAGGCAGTTGTATTCGGTGTTTTTTTTTTTTTTTTGTCAACGGATAGGATGTCCAAACCAATTTACTTATCTTTGGACTAATTCATTCATATTCGACTTTTATTTAGCTTAGAATTGTTCAAAAAACATAAATTATCAATCCTCTATTTCATAACTTCAAAGCCTGGAACCCTTTATACAACATTGGTCCCATTCACTAGCTTGTAGCCTGCACATGATTCGGCATTGGTGAAGGTCCGCGACAGTCTCGTCCCCATTTGTATAGCAGCAATGATATATTAATCAAATTTTAAAATCAAATTTAAAACTCAAATGATATAAGAATATATTATTTGAAGTTTTTATTGCTGCCCAATTGACATGACACTAAATAAAGAAACTCAAGTCACCTGTCATGTCATATTAGCTCAAAATTTAGTCCCAAAATTTAATTAGTATAATATTACTCTTCGTATAGAAGCCTTTTGACCTTTATTCCACCTCGGGTTAAAAAAAATGGTATATATTTTATATCGTTAAATAAAAATTAATTTAATTTGAACAGTTGTTATAGGTTTTTAAGTTGGAGACTTAAAAATAAGCCCTGCTTTATTATTATGGGTACTACATCTCAAATCGATTATATTTTTTTGTAAATTGTAACTTGATGGTGCTCGGATTTTATGGCCCAAGCCCAACTAAGATGGGATAGTGTTACGAAAATGATTTTGTAGATTGCGGATTAATATTTTATGATCAGTTAGACTGAGAATATAAGTGGTTCACCTTAGTCGAAGGACTAAGGCTATGTCCATTATCAACGGAGTTTCTTGCTCGCCGAATTTGTATATTTATCGGTTGGCGAAATGCCTCTAATAGTTTTGGGGACTTGCGGTCCACTTACAAAGGATAAGGGCTTAGGTATTCTCTCTTAGCTTTCTATGTTCTTTGGCTTCTTGGCACTCACTGATCTTCTCTTTTTTTGGGGGGGAGAGCTAGAGTCCTCTCCTTACCGTTATCCATTTATACCAGCTTCTCCTAGGGCCTCCAGTTGTCCGTTCCTCTGACCCCCCTCCTGCTTCTTTTGCCACCACGATCACTGTTCATCCAGTGTCCCTGTTTACCCGGCGCTGCCGTTGTCATGATCTCTGGTGGCTTGGTGCTCCACCTTCTCTGAGATTGCCGCAGGTGTTAGGGGTGGTCCCCCTGGACACGTGGTCCCCTTTACTTATCCAGAAATAACTTGGATTGGGCTTTTACTCTCCAAATAGCTTTATGATTTGGGCTGGGCCCCGATTGCTGGGCTATAGGCTTTTTGCCAATGCCAGGTCCCGCTTTCCTGCTCCGAATCTCTTGGGCTGGTCAGTCTTCTGGGCCATCAAGGCCTTGGCCGTGAATTTCGTCCGTATCAGTTGTCCTCGAGCCCCAGGTCATGGAGGTGTTATCATTTCTAGGCTAGGGTTAAAAATGACTTTATTGGATGTGTTCTAGGCTTTCGGCGTGATAACTGTGTCTGGCTATTGGTTCTGGCCAGGATTGGGCCATGCTTTCGTTTGTCGGCGATGATGGGATGACAATGCGCACGTGTCACCATCGGGTGAGCTCATGGATACGACTTTTGTGGTGTGTCTTGTCACTTGCCTGTCTCGAATTTAATGCTTCATGCATACATATACGTACCTCGTAAAAAAAAGGGGGGAGGTCTCTTGGCTTTTTGCTTTGTGGATTTGAGTTCCTCCCTCTCTCGTGCTCTCTTCCCTTTCTGTGCATTAGAAGTGTTTTGACCTGGACTCTGGGGCAACTTATGACATCCTCGTCTCTGGTTCTTCTCTTCTTCTAGCGTTTCACTAGGTACGTCTTTCTTCCTTTGTCCTTGCTATTTCGATCTGGATCCATTTAACCCTCCCTGATGGGGTTTTGGGTTCCGTTTTTTGGTCTGGAGATTTAGTTATTTCAGAGAACACTCTGACGATCTTTCTTCCCTTTGGCGATTCGTAGACCGTTCTTTAGTGGCAACGGTATCCTTACTTAGGGCCTGGTGTCTGAAACCTTTATTTTTGACAGATTGTGCCTTGCATTTCCCTTCCCTTCATTCTGGCATGAGATCCGACCTTTTGATGGAAAAATTTGTTGTTTCTTCCTCTTCCGAATCGAAATTCGTTAGTGGTGAGGCCGAGGAGACCACCACAACTTCCTCCAGTGGGCATTCCCTTTTCGCTGGCAGTGGAGTCCCTGAGTCTTCTCCCGGAGCTTCATCCCTGGTGCCTTCAGCGGAGGCAATACCTCTTTCTGCCCTGCCTCCTGGTTCTCCAGCTCGAATGAAGAAAAGGAAATTCGAGCCGGCTTTGCCCCCTATTTCTAAAAACCGAACTCGTCGCGAACTGTTTGACCTGACTTGTTGTGCAGAGGGGACCCCTAGTTGTCTTGATGATGAGAATTTGGAGGAGTTAAGGCGTGAGTATCACTTTTCCTGATTTTGTGGAATTACATTCCCCCAGGGAGAATGAAATGTGCAATTCTATCCTCCTCGGACTGACTTGCTTCTTCAAGTTTGTATTTCGGGCTGGTCTTCAATTCTTATCCATCTCTTTATCCGGAATGTTCTCGAATTTTACAACGTTTGCCCAGCCCAGCTGTCTCCCAACAGTTAGGGCCTCTTGGTTGGTTTCCTCGTCCATTGGTTTGAGAGTGGGAACCTTTCCCTTCCCTCTATACAAGAATTTGCTTTTCCTTTTCTAGTTGAAGTCCTCTCCCTCCTTAGGTTTCTTGTATTTTGCTAAACGACTAAAGGCAAAGACTCTGATCTCTGGGCTTCCGTCTACCAATAAAGGATAGAAACCGAGGTTCTTTTTTGTCACGGGTGATTCCTGGGAGTTATCAGGGGAGACTGACGACGTTCCTCGTGTTCCAAGATCTTGGGGGGGTCCCAAGGAACATTTGTAAGGCTAATCTCCCGGCCGCATTCCCCTTTGTTATCTTCTTTTCTCCTCATTTTCTTTGTGTTTCAAACTTTTGATTGATCTGGTTTGCAGAATTCTGCCCAGTACCTGGCACGGAGGAGGCGGTCCAAATTGCTAGAATTGAGGCCTTTGGGTTGAGGAACTTCTTCGACTTGGTAATCGACGAGAACCTCGCTAAACACGGCCTTGGACCGCCCATTATCCAAGCTTCAAAGGCTACTCTACCTTTTGTCTCTCCATCGGGCAACATGGACCAAGATCTGATCATGGCAGTGTTCTCAGATACTGAGCAGTTGAGAAAAAGGAAGAGATTGGCGAAGGGAGGCCAGCTACCACCCAAGGAGGCATCATCGACCACTGGGCCCATACCCATTTTTTTGGGACAAAAAAGTGGGGTTGTTCCTCCCTGAGGAGATACTGTTGTGCCCCCGTCTTCTCCTGTACTTTTCAAGGGCGACATTGGCTCGGAGGGGACTTCAGCGGACAAGTTCAGATTTTTGGCCTCCCATTTTGCCTCACTCGAGACGGTTCCTCTAAAGGGTAGAAGAAGGGAGTCCGTCCCTTCTAAGTCTAAGGTGTGTAGGGGCGACTTTCTTCGCAATCCTGAAATCGCAGTGGCTGCTCTATCAGAGCTGATCTCCACGTCGGATCCTCAATCGGCGATGGAGGTTCCCTTTAAAAAGAAGGTCCAGCATACCATCTAGGGCCTGGCCGAGGTGCCTTCTTGTTCCATTAATTTACTCAGTCATTCTTCAATTCTTTTCCTATTTTTTGCGCTGGTCGATCCCCTTTTTTCTTTCGTAGTCGCTCGCCTATGTGAAGATGTTGGATATCTATCATGAGCGGGATCTCTAGAAGGCTAAGGATGTTCTTGATGTCATGACGGTCCGTAAGGACGCTACCGAGGGGAAGCTACAAATTTTGGTTTTTGAGGTCTCGTAATTGAAGAAGATCAACGATAAGTTGGACTCCCGCCATCAGGACCATGTTGCGCTCAAAGAATCGAAGATCGGGGGTTTAGAGGCTAAATTCAAGGCTAAAGATGCAGACCTTGCGACCAAGGATGACAAAATCAGAGCCAAGGCTACAGACCTGAAGGCCAAGGATTCCGAGCTGTCGTCTTTGCGGGCCTGGGTGTCTGAGCTGCTGAAAAAGTGCACCTCAGCCTTTGTGGATGGGTTCTTGAATTGTAGCGACCAGATAGAGGATGCTCATTCGGACCTCGACCTGTATTCCTTTGCACTACTTCTTGAGTTCAAGAAGAGGTCCGCGACTGCTGAGGAGGTTGTGGTGCCAGGGGCTAAGGGGGTTTCTGTTTCTGAGGAACCCGATGTCTCGGCCGAGAAGACTGACAAGGGAGTCGGCGGCAGTGGTAAGACGGCTACCTAAGGTGGACCCGTGGTTGCTTCTCTCTTTTCATTTTTGGTGATTCAATGAGGATCTTTGTAGTACTTTATTTCTGTAATTTTCAGTTTAGAACGGCTTCTTATTAGGAATGTCGTTGTTCTCTTATTACCTGTAAACGATATCTTCCTCTCTGGTTCTACTGAATGACAATGATGATGTTGTTTGCTGACTTCAAGATCCCTAATTTATGGTTTCCGAGTTGTTTCGTGTGGCCTTGGTGGGGCCAAGGCCTTGGCCTTGTGCAGCCGAGCTGACTTGGCCCTCTTCCTAGGCGAGTTAATCGTAGACTAGGGTGAGATGACAAACTCAGCCAGAAGTCCCATGCTCCTTCCTTTAAGAGTTTTCTTGCGAATCATGGAGTCATTTTGGTCTTTTTGCACACCTTTCTCTGTACTCTAGACATGACAGTTTTATCTGTTAAAGAACGTGCGCCGCCAGTGGGGATAGTGGCTCGTTGATCGTGATGCTTCGGTGATTCCCACGATGCCACATGTTCCTTACTTAAATGTGAGGGACGTGCATTAATTGCGACCGGCTGAGATGATGGATGCATGTCAGTTAGGGTTATAAATTGGCATTTATAGGGACTGAATGCCTTTCCTAAGGCGTTAGAACTTTTTTGCTTTCTCTGTGGTCGCGATTTTTCACCTTTAGTGTCTTGCCTTAGAAAGATATTTTCCTCTTGTTCTCATGGCTAGGGTCCCTCTCTCTTGTCGCGATGTTATGAAACGTCTCTTTCCCGATGTTGAGGCTAGTGAGATTGGGGAAGAAGAGGCACATACTCTTGCCAAGCGTTTTGATATCCCACCTGGTATGGTTATGCGTCATACTAATTTGCGTAGTTTTCATTGTTTGGTTCGGGACGAGGCCTGTTTCTTTGAGACCCCTTTCCTATTAGGGCTGCGGTTTCCTCTTCCCTTATTTATCAGAGAAGTCTTGCATTTTTTTGGTTTCTGTCCCGCCATGCTCATTCTTGCGGCCTGGGCGGTCCTACTAGGCTTTGCAGCGATGTGGGGGAGGTTGTTTCCCTAGTCTAGGACTACTGTTTTGGAGTTTCTTTATTTGTTCCGCCCTGAGGAGGTTTTTGAGTTTTACCATTTTACTCCAAGGAGATGAGGAGAAGTTCTCATTTCTGACCTTCCTCCGGAGCCTGAAGGGTGGAGAAGGAGGTATTTCTTCATTTATGGAGTTGGCTGAGAATACGGGACCCATTTTCCAACGACCACCAGGGTTCCTACTGAATGGGGTCAGCGTAGGAATCTGGGTAGGTTCCTATATGTTTTTTTTCTTCTGTTATATTTGTTAATCGTGGAGGAATCCAAGTAAGTCCAGGTTATTACATCTTCCTCGGGGGGTGATAACTTTGTTTGCCTTTGTGGCTGCAGGCGAGTTGCTACCTTTATCAGGTGAGGAGCTGACCAGAGTCGAATATACCCGGGCTTGTCCTCCATTTTTGTTTACAGAGCTGATGTGTCACGTTCCATCTTCTTCGTCGAGTAGCCGTGAGTATCCGACCTCTCGCCACTGTTCATATTTTTGTAGGGGCCTTACTTTTCTCTTTGATCTGTTTATGCAGTTTGTTCGTACCTGGTTACACAACAAGGGGCGATCCTGGAGCAGATAGGTCAAAGGAGACGAGCCATGAGTTTCGAGCCTCCCGCCAAGAGGGCTCGTCAAGGAGGGGATTATACAGACTCGGCTCCGGGCGTTGGTGGTGAAGTCCCGATCTCGCTGCCGACTGCCGGGTCCCTGTCTGGTGCCGCAGAGGTGGTGGTGCTTGAGCTGGGGTCTGTTGCGATGGTGGGTCGAGTTGTGATTAGTGCGATAACAAGGCCGGTTCAGCGAGGTTTCAACTCCACCGGTATCGCTGGCTCCAGCTCAACGGGTGCTTCGTCGGTTCCTTCGATTGATCCCGAGGGCAGTCTGCTGAGGAATGTGAGTTTGAGCAGCTGCGCGTTGATGAGATTGATCCCTCAGGCTGACCTGAGACGTTCCATGGACCTTCCTTTTCGAGCTCGCAGCCAAAAATGCTTCACACCCTTCTTGAGATAATCTTACCTTCTGCTTCGTTATTCCCGCCTTTGCTTCTGTAATGCTTTTAATTTTTCTTTTTGCTCTTAGTCTGCGACACATGTCTACGCACTTGGGACAGAGATTCATACTTTGAGGAATGAGCTTCTAGAAGTTCGTCAACGGAATCTCGACCTCTTGAATTGGGGTCTGGCCACCGAGGCAGAATTGGAGCAGGCTCTCGACCAACGCGCTCAAATTTTTAAACAGTTGGTTGCCAGCACTTCTGTCAAGGTCTCTTCGAGAGGAATTGGCTCATTCTAGGGAAGATTGTGAAGCCCAGACTCGGGAACTACTTGATTATGCTGTTGCTCAGTCTTTACTAGAAGACCAACTGAGGGACTCGCAGGCCGCAAATGTCGAGCTGGACAACTATTTGGCGGTTGAACGTCAGGTGGTTGAGAGTCAGCGAAAGGAGATTAAAAAATCTCGACTGGAGGCGGCCAGGGCTTTTGTAGATGGTTTTTTCAATTTTGCCGACTAGACTATTGAGGAATTCCCTGACTTGGATCTTGGGCGGTTTCAGTTGTGGTTTAATGCTCCTCCGAGTGATGGTGTTTCTGATGCTGCTTCACCGGGCCTTTCCTTCGAACAGCTTTAAAGATTTGTTTTTGTGTTTTTTGTTCGTTTTGTTTTTTGTAAACACTTTTTGGTAATGGAATTTGTCTTGTCTGTAAATATTTTTTGGTGATGGAAATTGTAAACACTTTTTTTCCTTTTTCTTCTGCGTTTTTTGATGTGATGTATCTGCTCTGTTTGTACTCCTAGTACTCCTTGTCCCCTTGCTCCAAAGAGGTCTTGGTCTATTTGGAGTAAATGTTAGTTTCTAGGTGGCTTTTGGGCTTCGCGCAGCCGCGTGATTTTCGGGTAGCATGCGAAATGACTGTTCATTTAAGCTAACTGTTAAACGGTTCACCCACCTCTCCAAATCTTGCACCCTTATTTATTGCTACTTTATCTGTGGGATTCTAACAGTCGTTCCTTTGGGCTATATATTCTCCCATACTTTAAGTTATAGCACTCTCACTTCCTCACAAAGATCTTCTTTCTCAGACGTTTGACTCTCTTCGGTGCTCATTTTCTTTGAGGCTTGGACTAATGACTCCTTCCTCACTTTTTAAAAGCCGCGCTCGAGAGTCTCTGATGAGTGATTGGTACTCTATCTTTCTGCTTCCATCCACACTCACTGCAGCAAATGCGGCTCAGCAAAAAGGTCTCTATGATCTACCTGCAGATCTGGTTATTAGGGTCCCATCCCCTGATGAGCCTTGCAGTATGCCTGCTCTAGGAGAGTTTGCTTTTTTTGAGGGGTCCTTTGCGTATGGCCTTCGGCTCCCTCTTCATCAGGACTTTGTTCAGATTCTTTCTTATCATGGTCTGTGTCCCACTCGGCTTTCCCCTTCAGGATGGGCTGCTTTGGTTGGTTTCTTTGTCTTTTGGTGAATACAGGGTTTTGAATCTTTCCCTATTGTTTCTGAGTTTTTCTACTTTCTTGATCTTTCCTTTGATTTTCCCCCTACTTTCTACTCTCTCACTTTCGAATGGTATTTCCATTCGCCTCTCGTTGCTGACATTCCCCCCTCTCCCGATGGGTGGGGCCAACATTTCTTCTTCGTATTGGAGAACTTGTGGGAGCTTGTGGTGGATGAAGGGTGTCGCCTTTGGATCCTTCGTTCTTGGGGGAACTTCAGGAGAGAGGTTATTGTTTTTTGTGGATTGTAAACCAGTTTTTGTAGTTAAATGTTGTACTGACCTTGTTTCTACCGGCATTGTGTTGTGCAGGTATTCCTTGCCTTTCTCTGCAGGAGGCATCCAATGTTCGCAAGGTTGAAAAAGCTTATCCCCTTTCCTATTCTGCCATTGTTACCCCTCAAAACCTCGCCCTTTATAGGATAGGGGAAAGCTCGACTAGGATCCAGGTCGCTCCTTCCTTGCCCCGTGAAACGAAGGCTGAAGTGGAGGTATTGAAGAAGAGGTTGGTGGAGGTGGAGAGTGAAAGAGATGCTTTGAAGGTGGAGTTTGCTCGTTTGCAGGAGGTGAATGCCCTGTTGGAGAAGGGAGATCGCAAGTTGAAGGAGGTTGCCAGGGAGAACCCAAAGAGGGGTTTTTGATCATGCTGCTTCTATGTCCCGGTTGTCGTTGTTTCTATGTCCCGGTTGTTATTGCTTCTATGTCCTGCTAATCTTTGCCAGTCGTTGCTTCTATGTCTCTATGACTTTGTCAAATCTCTTTTTTTTTGATGTACTGGCCGTAGTGCTGACCTGTTTTGACTTAATGAAAACTACCCTTTTGCTGTTGATCTTGTGTGGCTGTGCTTTACGCTTTGTTTTGGATTCGGATTGATAGGCCTCTGTATTTTTGGGCCTTTATATTGGTTTGTCTGCCTTCTCTGAGCTTATGAGCTCTTTAAACACTTAGGCTGAAAAATCTGTCTTTTCTGAGCTCACGAGCTCTTAAATACTTAGGCTAAAAAGCCTAGTCACTTCGAGCTTACGAGCTCTCTTAGGCTGAAAAGCCTGCCTTTTCTAAGCTTACGAGCTCTTAAACACTTAGGCTGAAAAGCCTAGTCACTCCGAGCTTACGAGCTCTCTTAGGCTGAAAAACCTGCATTTTCTGAGCTTACGAGCTCTTAAATACTTAGGTTGAAAAGTCTAGTCGCTCCGAGCTTACGAGCTCTCTTAGGCTGAAAAGCCTGCCTTTTTTGAGCTTATGAGTTTTTAAACACTTAGGCTAAAAAGCCTTGTTGCTCCGAGCTTACGAGCTCTCTTAGGCTGAAAAGCTTGCCTTTTCTGAGCCTACGAGCTCTAAAATATTTAGGCTGAAAAGCCTAGTCGCTCCGAGCTTACGAGCTCTTAAACACTTACGAGCTCTTAAACACTTAGTCTAGTCGCTTCGAGCTTACGAGCTCTCTTAGGCTGAAAAACCCGCCTTTTCTGAGCTTACGAGCTCTTAAACACTTGGCTGAAAATTTCCTTTCTCAAAAAAAAAAAAACTCTTTTGATTTCCAAGGAAAAACTTTCATGACAATCCTCCTTCTTCTATTATAGAATGTTCTCGCGAAGTTATTGGTAGTAGCACTTCAGGTGGTCTACATTCCACGAGTGCTGCAGGTTACGCCCCTCTTCTGTCTGCAGCTCGTAATTTTCAGGTCGGACTATTCTTTTCATGAGATAAGGTCCTTTCTAGTTGGGACTGATTTTTCCATGGGACGGGTCCTTCTTGGCTAGGAGAAGCTTTTTTAGCACCAGGTCGCCTAGCTTGAAACTTTTTTTTCTTACCCGTCTGTTGTAAAATCTGGCCATGTCCCTCTGGTAGGAGAATATCTGTTGTAGTGCTTTGTCTCTTTTTTCGTCAAGGAGGTCGAGGTTTATCAGTAAGGATCTCTCGTTTTACTCGGAATCAAAGAGTTCGCCCTTGATGAAGGAATGCCGACCTCGACCAGAGCCATTGCTTTTGTCCCCATACGCTAAGCTGAAAGGTGTCTCGCCAGTTGCTGTCCTCACTGTTGTTCGGTACGCCCATAGTACCGTTGGGAGGTGGTCTACCCATTGTGACTTTGAAGCTTCCAACCTAATTTTCAACGCCAACTTGATCGTTCTAATGGTTACTTCGACTTGTCCATTGGATTGCGGGTACGCGGGAGCTGAAAAATAATTTCGGATCACCAGTCCTTCGCAAAAGCTCGTGAATGTAGGATTATCAAATTGCTTCTCGTTGTCCGAGACAACTGCCCTAGGGACACCAAAAATGATATATGATGGATTTTCAAATGAAGTTTTTGATTTTCTGTTCCGTAATCTTGGCCAGAGGCTCTACTTCAGTCCATTTTGTAAAGTAATCTACTACGACCACGACGAACTTGCACTGTCCGACCCCTATTGGCAGGGGGCCCAGGATGTCTAACCCCCACTGCTGAAAGGGCCAGAGGCTGACCACGGGGGTGAGTTGCTCTGGTGGACAGTGTGGTAAATTACCATGGATCTGGCAAGTTTGATATTTCTTTACTATCTCCTTGGCATCCTTGGACATGGTTGGCCAAAAGTAGCCTTGCCGTAGAGCCTTATTTGCCAACGCCCTCACTCCAACGTGTTTTTTGCACATCCCTTCGTGTATTTCTCTAAGGATGTAATCTGCTTTAGGCACAGATATGCATTTCATTAGTGGAAACAAAAAACCTCTTTTGTACAAGTTACCTCTGACCAGCATGAATCTTGCCGCCTTGGAACCAGCTTCGCAGCTTCCTTTGGGTCTCCGGGTAGAACTTCGTCTAGCAGGAATGATCTAATGGGGTCCATCTAGGAAGTCTCTCCTTCAACTGGGAGAGTCTGAATTTCTCCGTTTAGCTCGACGTCGAGTCGTACGCTAGGCTGGGTCAGCGTTTTGACGGGTATTTGCCTAGGGAGACCCTGTATGTCGGTCGTGGCCAGCTTGGCCAGGGCGTCAGCCCGACAATTATCTTCTCGTGGAACTTGAATCAGTTCGGCTGATACAAATTTTTTAGGAGCTTCCGCACTTCGGTCATGTAGAGTGCCATCTTCTCGTTTTTGGTAGCGTACTCTTCCTTGACTTTTCTTATTACTAGTTACGAGTCACTATAGATCATGATCTGTTGTGCTTCCGTCAGGTTTAAGACGGCTATGAGTGCTTCATACTCCACCTCATTGTTGGACGCTTGGAAGTTGAATCTCAGGGTATATTCTTTGTCGTAACCTTCTGGGGATGTAAGGATGAGGCCTGTTCCGCATCCTTGGGCATTTGAGGCTCCATCTACATATAGCTTCCACATCGGTAAGTCATCGTGGTCTTCAATACTCTCTTCGGGTGGTGCGGTAAACTCGGCCAGAAAGTCAGTCAGGATTTGCCCTTTGACCATGGTTCTAGGCTTGAACTTGATGTCAAATTCGCTAAGCTCCATTGCCCATTTGACAAGTCTTCCTGAGGCCTCTAGTTTATGCAGAACCTATCTCATTGGTTAGTCCATCGGGATCTCGATGGTGTACACCTGGAAGTACGACCTTAATCTTCGGGCTGCCATCAATAAAGCTAGCACGAGCTTTTTCATTTTTGGGTACCTCTCTTTGGCTCCTCGGAAGGCCTTGCTACAGAAGTAGACCGGCTGTTGGATTCTTTCTTTGTCTTTTTCCAGGGCAGTACTAACTGAGAATTCTAATACGACCAGATAGAGGGTCAGGATGTCTTCTTCTTTAGGACTTACCAGCACGGGTGGGGAGGCCAAGTAAGCCTTGAGGGCTTGAAAGGCCTCGTCGTATTTCTCGTCCCACTAGAAGGCTGCTTTTAACACTTTGAAGAAAGGTTGACATTTATCACTGGATTGTGAGACGAAGCGGTTAAACGCCGCTATTCTTCCTGTCAGGCGCTGGGGTTTCATTTTAAGGGCAGCCTTAACCTTTTTTGGGATTTGCTTTAATGCCCCTGTTGTTGATTATGAACCCTAGGAACTTCCCTGCTGATACCCCAAAGGTGCATTTTGTTGGGTTCAACTTCATTCTGTATTGGCGCATAATCTCAAAAGATTCCCCGAGGTGGTGGATATAGGATTCGGCCTTCAGTGATTTTACCAGCATATTGTCTATGTAGACTTCCATGGTCAGACCGACCTTTTCGCTGAACATTCTATTGACTAGTCTCTGATAAGTAGCTTCGGCAATTTTTTAGGCGAAGGGCATCACTTGGTAGCAATATACCCCTTGTTCTGTGATGAACAATGTCTTCTTCTGGTCGTTGGGGTCCATTTTGATTTGATTGTAGCCCGAAAAGGCATCCATGAAGTTGAAGAGCTCGTGGCCAGCGGTTGCGTCAACGATCAGATCTATTCGAGGTAAAGGGAAACTATCCTTGGGGCATGCCCGATTCAGGTCGATAAAGTCGATACAAAGCTGTCATTTGTCGTTCACCTTTCTTACGAGCACGACATTGGCTAGCCAAGTCGGGTAGTCAACCTCCCTGATGGCCTTGGCCCACAGCAGCTTAGCCACCTCCTCGTTAATGGCTTTTTGCCTTTTCGGCGTGAACCTTCTTCTCTTTTGCCTGATAGGTTTGCAGCTTAGATCAACACTCAAACGATGCACGATCACTGTGAGAATTTATTCCCTCCATGTCCTTTTATTTCCAAGCGAAAACATCAGTATTTGCCTTTAGGAACGAGATGGGCTTCTCCTTGATGGACGAGAGTAGCATTGAACCTATGAACACCACGTGCCCCGGGTCTTCCTCCAACTGCACGGGCTCCAACTGCTCCATAGGGGTAGGCCTGGGATCTAATTCGTTTCTCATGTCCAGGTCCTTGGCCTGGTATCTAATTCGTCTCTCTGGCCAAGCGTTGGTTCCCCCTGACCATGCCGACCCCATTCTTTGTGGAGAATTTCATCACCAAATGATATGCCGAAGGTATCGCTTTGATGGAGTTGAGAGATGGCCTACCCAGCAGGATGTTATAGGCGGATGAAGCGTCTACTACCCGGAATCGAGCAGTGGTCGTAGCCTGACAGGTTTGTTCCCCAACGGTGAGGATGAGTCCAATTGGCAGGACCTTTTAGCCCGAGAAACCTAGTAGGTGGGATTTCACGGGTTCGAGGTTCGACCTTTCTATGCCCAATTGGTCGAAAGTCGACAAGAAAATGATATCAGCAGAGCTTCCATTGTCGACGAGTACTCGATGCACGATTTTGTTGACGACGATCGCCTTTATGACTAGGGGGTTGTCATGTGGCTGCTGGCATTCTCCGAGGTTTGCATCTGAGAAAATGATCTCCATTTCTTGGCGTGGCACCTTTCGTACGGTATGGATTTCAAGGTGATCTTTCGAACGTGCCTTCCGGGCATGTGATCTACTTGCTGAGCTGGATTCGCCTCCTCCGACGAACCCGCTAGAGATCACGCGGATTTCGCCAAGGGCTTGTTGGTGCTGCTAAGGGGGTTCTGGGGTAGCTCGATCTTCTCGACCTTGATTATTTCGAGCTCTTCCATCTGGCGCCAAGTAGTGGCGTGAGTGTCCCCTCTAGATGAGATATTTATCTCTTTCTTGAGTTGTATGTAGTCATTCGTCTCGTGGCCGATGTCTTTGTGGTACTCATAGTACTTAGTGGCATCCCATCTACCGGGGTCAGATTTCATTCGCGGTGGCCACCGGATGAACCTCTCATTTTGGACCTCATGGAGGATTTGAGCGATCGAGGTGACAAGGGGTGGGAGTCGAGCTAGAGCATACCGCAGCAGTAGCTCCTACGAAGGAGGTCCTAGCCGATCTTGGACATTTCCTCTCCTTTTAGGGGAAGACTCTCTTTCTTTTCTCAGAGAACGGTCCCTTCTCGGGGATCGGTCTCTTCTCGGGGATCGATCGCGCATTTTCTCTCTTTTGGGGCTATAGTCTTGCTTCTTGTTATCCCCTTTCGGCGTTGCCAAACTCCCTTTCAGGTGAAGAGCTTATTCCTCGTTGATATACTTTTCAGCCTTTGCTAACACCTCGGCCATAGTGGCCTGAGGGTTCTTAGCAATTGAGAAGAGAAGGTCCTTGGATTGTACTCTGAGCCCCGACATGAAGGTGGTTAATGTGAATTTATCGTCCATGCTTTCCACCTTCAGACATTCTTGGTTGAAGCGTTGCACATAACTTCTGAGGGACTTGTTTGGCCCCTGTTTGACGCTCAGCAAGTGGTAGGACGACTTTCTATATGTCCTTGCTCCGATGAAGTGTGAGATGAACTATATTGACAGTTTCCTAAATGAGGAGATTGACGCTGGTTGTAACCTATTGAACCAAGTTGTCGTCGATCCCTTCAGGGTGATGGCAAAAACTTGGCAACGAATTGAGTCGGGATACCCCTGGAGTTCTATCTGATTCGTGTAGGAGTTTAAGTGGTTGACTGGGTCTTTGGTCCCGTCGAATGCTTCTACTGTTGACATCCGAAACTTCTGAGGGAGAGGGAAATGGAGGACCTCAAGTGTAAATGGCAACTCGGTTTGCTAGACTAGGGCATCCATGGTGTCAAGGGCCTTTCCTCTAATCACTTCTTTCACGTTGCCCAGCTCTTGCTGGAGTTCACGGATTCTTTGTTCCCATATGCGATCATCTGTTTTGAACGGGGGACGAGGTCTGTCCTGTTGGAAGGCAGCTGTGGCTCGGCTATGGGCCTCGTCCTTATTTTGTCCTTCGGGATGTCTCTTTCGATGGTTTTCTTCGAATGACTGTGGTCGTGGAGCTCTGTGACCCCATTTGGTGGAGCCTGGTGTCCTCGAAGGGGAGCGTTGTGACCTGTTGGAGGTGGAGGGGGCTCTTGTTGAGCTGATGGGAATGGAAGGAGCTGGTGAGTCCGTATCCATTCCAACAGCTCCTAGTTCTGTTTCATAAGTTGCACCATGGTTTGGTGAAAAGTATCCATCCCCTTGAGAGGGGGAAGGTTTGTCGCTGTGAAAGTGGTTTGCGGTGTCCACTTCTGGAATTGGGGGATTCTCTGGCAGGTTCTGGTGGGCTTGAGTGTTGGCTGGAGTTTTACTCATATTCCGAGTTGAAACCATCAAATAAAAATCAGATAAAGAAACGATGAAAACCGTTCCCACATACGGCGCCAACTGATGGTGCTCGAATTTTAGGGCCCAAGCCCAACTAAGATGGGATAGTGTTACAAAAATGGTTTTGTAGATTACGGATTAATATTTTATGATCAGTTAGACTGAGAATATAAGTGGTTCACCTTAGCTGAAGGACTAAGGCTACGTCCACTATCAATGGAGCTTCTTGCTCGCCAGATTTGTATATTCATCCGTTGGCGAAATGACTTTAGTAATTTTGGGGACTCGCGGTCCACTTACAAAGGATAAGGGCTTAGGTATTCTCTCCTAGCTTTCTATGTTCTTTGGCTTCTTGGCACTCACTGATCTTCTCTTTTTTTGGGGGGGAGAGCTAGAGTCCTCTCCTTACCGTTATCCATTTATACCAGCTTCTCCTAGGGCCTCCAGTTGTCATTTCCTCTGACTCTCTCCTGCTTTTACCAGCTTCTCCTACGGCCTCTACTTGTCTTTTCCTTTGACCCCCTCCTGCTTCTTCTACCACCAAGATCACTATTCATCTAGCGTCCCTGTTCACCCGGCGCTACTATTGTCATGATCTCTGGCGGCTTGGTGCTCCACCTTCTCTGAGATTGTCGCCCTAGACGCGTGGTCCCCTTTACTCATCCAGAAATAGTTTGGATTGAGCTTTTACTCTCCAAATAGCTTTATAGTTTGGGCTGGGCCCGGACTGCTGGGCTATAGGCTTTTTGCCAATGCCAAGTCCCGCTTTCCTGCTCTGGACCTCTTGGGCTGGTTAGGCTTCTGGGCCATCAAGACCTTGACCGTGAATTTCGTCCGTATCATAACTTAAATCTTAAAAAATTATAATTTATGAATTATCTTATTTAAGAGTTATAATTTATAAATTATTAATTTATACAAGTAATAAACTTTTTAATTATACATTTCATCTTTTATATTAAAAGTTATAATATTTAGGATATATGTTCACTATTCTTTTAAAACTAGTGGGCCGGGACAGCCAGTAACATTTATGGGCCACGAGTTGGTTTGTAGAGTAGGATCTTATACCATACTGGATTGGCCAAACCCAAAGAAGTCATGGTGTGGACGTGGACTGACCCAAATTTGTTTGCCCCTATCCTAATCCTTGGACACCTCACTTCTATTAGATATCTTCCAAAAGCTGGGTCCTTTCCTTTCCAATTTGTACTTTAGATCTTTGAAATTTCAATCTAATAATTACATATTTATATTTTAGATTAATTGTAAATTATCCTAAAATTGTTCGAATTTTATTTTATACGTTTAAAGATTAAAAATTTTAATTTATACCCTCAAACATAAAAATTTATATCAATGTGCACCCCCAAAGATTAAAAATCTCAATTTATACCCTTAAAAATAGAAATTTGTATCAATATATATCCCAAAAATAAAAAATCTCAATATATACCCTCAAAGATAGAAATTTTTAACCCAGTTTTAATTTAGTTCTTCTATTCACATTTACTAATTTATTCTAATAAAAATATATCTCTTAGATGCATAAGTATTTCTTCCGCCGCCTCATAATATCTCTCAAATTCTTATTTTGTATCCTTTTTTTCTCAAAATTAGATGAAACAAAATAAATTTTTTTAGCCTATACATAAAAGACTTTTCATCAAACAAATATATTCTTTTACTGAAATCACTTGTTGGTCCGAGAAAACTATTTTATCATAATAAATTAATAAATTTTGATGTAAAAACTCAATTGGAATTCAATTAAAACTTTTAGGATTTGATTGTTGCCATTCGAATTTCACGGACTAAAGAGAACTTTTTGATGCAAACTTTAAGGTGTAAATTTTTTTAAAAAATTAAAATATGTTTAATTTGTTATTATCCAATTTGGTCCAAAGTTCAATGCAAGCAGATCATTTTTCTGATGCCTTCACAGCATTAACGCAAGCATCAAGAGATGCTCTGAAATTCTGGCCACTTACTGAAAAATATCTTCCCAGAAACTGTAGTTTTTCTTGCAGTGTCTGGACTTTTCGCACTTTTATATATAGGCCCACCAAAATCATTTGAGGCATCTAAAGTTTCACTGAAATATGAGGGCTCTATTGATTTTGCTGGTGATTGACATACTCTCTCTGGCTTTATCATCACCAAATGATGCATACCCAGCTGGGTATGGTGATGAATTGGGTTCTTGTTCTTGTGTTGAAGATGGTGCGGTGTTGAGGCCTGTGAGAAGAGAAGTTCATGACAATGGAAGAATATTTGATATTACACATAAGTTCACTCCTAGCTCACCAGTTGGGGGAAACACTGAAGGAATTGGAGAGTTTCTCTCTCTTTCCATGAGCATGAAAAATGGCTCAGATTATAACTTCTCTCTCATGAAGTTACCTGTTCATGCTGGTACTCATGTTGATGCTCCAGGACACATGTATGAGCATTACTTTGATGCTGGATTTGATGTGGATAGTCTCGATTTGGAAGTTCTCAATGGTATTGATCATGGAAAGCTTTCTCTTGTATTAGCAATTATCCTCAGAATAAACTCAACTCAACAAACCCTTAATCTGAACTATTTATGTTAGCTACCATAGATCTTCTACTTAACTGTCCTTTTTACATTAGGAAACTTAATTTGTGTTTGAAACCTATTCTATGAACTGTTATATGTCATTATAAGTGAATGAAACATGGCTTATTTGTAAGGGTCATTCAGAATTTAGCATTTGAATGGAATTGAAACGCCCGGCGAAAGTTAAATATTAAAGATGTATCCTAGATCAGCAGGAGGGAGGGTTGCAGCAGACTTTCTCTTTTTAGCAGGGAATTTTAGAAGAATCATTGTGAAAGAAGTTATTCGCCTGGCATTTGTAGGTGCAGGGATGAGCCTTAGCTATTTCCTGAACTTTTAAATCATCACAAGTGAATAGAATGATCAGTTGTGGGGTTAGATTCATTGGGATGGGAAGTTCTAATGAGTTCCTTTTTAAATACCATTTTAAGTCTTATGCTGAATCCTTATTTTGTTTGTTGTTTCTCTACCCCCTGGCTGTCGCGATCATGTTGTTAGCTCTATTTGTGTGTGTCATTGGTTTTTAACAGCTTCCTTGCCCTCTTTGTGGCTGGTAGCTAGATGTCGCAGACTATTGAGTGTTATCGGTTTGAAGAGCAACTACTCTTTGAATGCATGGGTTTATTGGTTAGAACAAATTGGTGAGTCTTCAAAAGCTCACAGTTTCTTGCATTGAATTTTAAGGATTATTTCACGGGATCTTTGTTCCTATGAAAACCAGGTTCTAGCACTTTTAGGGGTTCATTCTTCTTGGATGCTCTGGTTTTCTCATCTTTCTTTAGATCAGAATTCCTCTTTGTTTTTCCCCTTCTGTTTGATCTGCATCGGGATTTTTCACATAGCGCGAATTGATTACTTGGGAAAAGTAGTTAGATTTTTTTTGTTTATGCATTTGTATATTCTTACTATTTTTTTTGTTTGTTTTAACAGGTCCTGCATTGTTAGTTGATGTTCCAAGGGACAAGAACATAACAGGTACCATTTGTAAATCTTTTTTCACACATTGAACTGGTTTCCACGTGGATTAACTTGATTAGCTTCCATGTTGAATTAACAATATTTCAAGCCGTAAAGTGGGCTTTGCCCAATTGCTTGGTACTAAACTAGAACAACAATACAATGGTGATTTGGTAGACAGTCCAATCTCAATTCAGTTTGATATTTATGTGGTTTAATAATCTGTCATTGTAATACATACCATCATACTCAAAACATGGTCAAGAGCAATTCACCTTGGAATAGCATTTTGTATATAAACATAGGTGCTGCTTATGGCTTTCTCTTGGGAGTTCCTGGTGCATATTATATTTTCCAGTTCATATTAATGAGTTAAATCATGCATTGCCTACTTCTTTCAGCTGACGTTATGAAGTTCTTAAATATTCCCAAGGGAGTGAAGCGTGTTCTTTTCAGAACATTAAATACTGACAGGTAATTCCATATATCTAACATTTCAGGATAATCCTAGTTATGGACCTAGATTAAATTACAGTTTTAGACGAGATTAATGTTCAATGCATTTAGTGAGGGTCATCAGTGATATAATGATATTGATTTGTATGGAATTGTTACATTGACATTTGGTATCACTTATTGTAAAAGAAATTTACAAGCTACCTTCACCACCATCACCACTACTATCGAATGTTTAACTACCTTGGGTAAAAACACTTCTCCAAGTACTACAATTGCCACCACCGCCAACACCAGTACTACTGATACCTAACTATCTCAGGTGAGTTGAGTCATTGAAACATGGGTAATCATGCTTCTTTCATGATTTTAATCTTGTGGAATACTGACTGGTGTGGAGCACCAGCCTTTCCTGGAGTTACCTAATTGATTCAAGTTACTTGTCATCTGAATTCAATAGTAGTCTAGAAGGGAATAATCAATGGAGGTCTAGAAGTTCAATCTGATATTACTGATGTAACTTGAATCTCAACTTATCGTAAAATGAACATTTTTCTAATGCTTAATCCCAAGTCCTAATCTCCATTGTACTAGTGGATAAGTATCCAGTGCACTTGAGTGAACTATAAATGTGTTACATGTTTTATGTTCTCACTGCTACATCCCATTGTTAGACAACCTTGATGGATTTTGGTTTCATTGGACCTGGTTGGTGGCAATCTATAGCCGTCACAATACAGAAATTTTGGTACATCCAAGGAGTATAACCTAATTCTTGCATGTAATTGTTTCTTTCATAGTTCACACACTTCGTTTAGCCTATTTCAGTGCCTTTACCTTTACTCTCTCCATGGTAAAACTATGTCTCCAACAAATGATGAACAATACTCGAGCTTGAACAACAAATTCAAACTTAGAATCTGCCAAGTCATCATCAGTAAACAATTCCTCTTCTTGTAGGGTGAACTTCCAAATGTGGGATTCCTTCTCATGGTGCATAATTTGTTTATGTAGAACTCTGCAAATTGCCTTGAAGTGCTTCTGTCCAGTGTAATCTGTGCATGCATCATTCAACTATCCCCAAATTTACATAAAATTTAGGATGCAAGTCTAGTCCTTGGGGGCATGATAGTTTCTTTCTTTCAGTTCACTTAAAAACCCCCTTTTCCAGGAAATAAATAAGTATTATAGCATGCTGTAAATTTCCTTCAACAGACTCTTTGTTGGATGATGCATCAATTGGTTGGTTCTCAACATTGGTCATGTATGCTATATCATGTAATCATATCTTCTATATTTCCATCACCAACCATAGTTTTGGTCAAAAAGTGCATCAATCAATACAACCTAGTTCTACCACCTCTTTCACGAGATCTAAGATATTTTCCTTCCTCTTTAAAATCAATGATACTTTCTTTGAACTAGTTTTATTATGTTATCAGGTTCATTGTCAGCATTATCTCATAAGATTATATGTTTAGATCTTGCAATTTATCATCTGTATTTTTAGAGTCTCGAGTCATGTCAACTTGGCTTTTTACGCTCACCTTTACTGCACTTCCCCATGCTTTGAATTTTAGATGTCGCATCATATGTTTTTCTTATGATAAATTTTCATGGTAGATCATTCGTATTATATAATTGGTGTTGCCAATCTAGGTGACAACCAAAGATTGTGTTCAGCTCAGCAAAGGATGCTAAATTCTCTTTATAACTGCCCCATTATTTCGTCAAGCCCTGAATACCAGCCTTACCATTAATGTGCCATTATAGTGATACTTCAAGATGAGAGGTCCTACTCACTTCCGCCATTTGTTACTATTTACTGGTCTAACTAATGCATGTAAATCCACATTGCATTAAGGTTTAGAGAATTTTGCCGAATTTTAAGTTTAGTTTTATTTGAGAAGGTTTTATGTGAGCTGAACTTATCATTTTTTTCAGGGGCCTTATGTATAAAAAAGAGTTTGACTCAAGCTATGTGGGATTCATGAAGGATGGGGCAAAATGGCTGGTGGAGAACACTAACATCAAACTTGTTGGTAAGGCAAATACTATCTGTGTTCAGTTTATTGGTTTGAAAGCATAGGTGACCCAAATGCTTGCTTATTTGCTGTGTTAAGCTCCTCAAACGCGTTTATGATATCTGAAGCATCAACCACGTCCTTGTTGCTAGCTTTGCCCTTCGGATTTGAGTGTGGACTTTATCATTGATACCTCAACTCTTCTTTGCATAACTGTTTTCCTTACCTAGCTTTCAGTGAACTGTTTCTAATTAGTGCAATTACTGTAATTTTTTTGCATTGGATTGGTCATCTCTGTAAAATTTCTTGGACCTCATCCCAATTGAATTGGTGGTACCTAGCTTTTCATTCACATTGTCACTGTTGATTCTGCTATTTGTTGTTTTCATGTGTTCCTTTCAACGTTTTTGGTTCAGTGGTTCTTATATTGGATATCTTCTGAAGAAAATAAAAACTTTTGACATTTTCTTGCTTGCCCAATTCTTATCCAGCCAATGGTGTCTCAATTCTTTATGTTCAATCCGAGTGTAGTATTTGACCAAGCACTTGCCAGGAAAGAGTGTCTCTGTTGCGCTTCTGCCTTCCAGTCTAGTGATTCCTTCAATATCTGCTTCTGAAAAAGTGCATTAGGCTAACATAATATCTCTTGTGCTTTTTATATAATTTTCACTAGCATTTGACAAATAGCTGCAAGTACAAAAAATTTCAATTTGCTTTTACTCATCTCTTTACTCTCTTGCAACTAAAATGCTTATACTGTAACATCTCAAGAAGGGGGAAAGTACCCAAGTGGACGTGGCACACCATCCATTAGCACTCAAAAGCATAGTTATTAGCATCGTACGATACGCGATACTTATCATACGATACGTCACGATATACCTGAAAAACGATACGTATCGAGTCTCTTTATCATTTTTGCACCGTATCGTACGACACACGATACGATACGATACGTCCTATACGAACGATATATGAAGATTTTATTTTATTTTTTTATATTTTAGGGTTAAAATGACATTGTTTTACCGTAAGACTTATTTTTAAATCACTAGCTAAAGAAACACCGTCGTTTCAGTGGTTATAGTTTAAAAAAAATAAATAAAGTCTAATGATAATATTGTTCAGTTGAATTCAAAATTCTTGATTAATATTAAAATTGTTCAAGCAGTTGATGCTAGAAGTTTGAATTAGAGGTCTTTGCATTTTGATATTACTGAACTATGTTGAAAACTTGAATAGTTGGTGGAATATTAATGAAATATTATATTACTATGGGTTTATAACTTTTTTATAAAGGTATATACATATATTTTATTAATAATTATTTAAGAATTAAAATTACGCGTATCTTATGATACACGTTACGATATAATACGATACACTATTTTTAAAAAACGATACACCTTCCGATACACGATTTGACAACTATGTTCCAAAGTGTTTATTACATAACAGAAACATCCATGTATAAAATTTCGCTATTTCTCGCAAAAGCCCCATCGTATATTTTGTCATTCTGATCTCTTCCAAAGTTGAATCCTAGCCTCTTTAGTCAAAGATGTTCCTCCCTTTTGTATTACATCAAGTTGGGTGGCCTCATTCGGAAGATAGCACGACTTTCTAGGATGATGGCCTGACTTTGCTATTGTGTTTGTTAGTTTTATTTTGACTTTGTATTTTATTAAGATGGACAACTTGTCCACATTTTGCTCGGATGCGTAATCCTTTCTTTATTTTTAAATAACACAAAGTATTTTTTCCTATATAAAAAAAAAAAATGAAAAGAGAATTGTTTTGTCCAATGTAGTGTAGAAGCTTTACTGGTTTTGTTTGACAATACACCATTTATTTGTTTATGTCCATCCTGCAAAACTAGAAACATGATAATTATTTTTCCATCTATTGGTTTTTTTTTTTGGGCGGGGGGTAGAATCCAGTTCTTCAGATTATAAATTGCTACGACAGTTTGCCATTTAACACCACTTCTGATGCAAACCAACTTAGATGGACTCTCTATCGAACCAAGGTAATTTCTTGAATAATATTACTGGGAAAACTTATCAAAAACAAAAAAGAGTTGGTGCTAGGGAGTTAATTCCAATCAACTTGGCCTCACTTTGTTGCTTTAAATTCATTGAAGGGTAATATTATTTGACTTCATTGTGTCGATTTAACATCGATATTGATGTGCCTGTGTTTCATGGTTAAAATTGATACATTTGTTCTTCACTGTAGGAATTGATTACTTATCTGTGGCTGCGGATGATGATTTGATCTCTTCCCATCTCGTCTTTCTAGAAGGCAGGGTAAGAAAATCTCATAGATTAATTATGAATTTCCTACGTTTTGCTTTTTGCAACTATATTGAGGATAAGGGGCGAGGCATAAATCCGTAGTCTCTCCTTGGCCGCATAAAACCCGGGTGAAACCGATATGGTTAATTGCGTGCATTTGAGATTTTTGCATTGAAACCTTGAGTTTGTGGTGCGGAACTTTTTTGTTCTACTTGTTTTGGATATAGAAGAATTTGTTGTTTATGGGGTGTAATGTAACACTGCTGAAATGTCTTAGGAAATCATTCTTGTGGAAGGGCTGAAACTTGATGACATCCAAGCAGGAATATACACTGTCCATTGCTTACCTCTAAGGTTGGTTGGTGCTGAGGGATCACCCATAAGATGCATCCTCATCAAGTGATATTGCCACTAAGTTGCGGGTCTTAGCGCAATGGTAATGTTGTTTCATTGTGAACTGGAGATCACGGATTTGAGTCGCAGAAATAGTTTCTGTTTACAGGGTAAGACTGTGTGCATTTAATCTTCTCTAGAGCAGCAATGGCGGGAGTCTTGTACACTGAGTATGCCTTTTTTTAGTGATATATATGTGAGCAGAAGTCACACTTTTGTTCTAATTTTCTTGGCAGCATATTTGGAATAAAATTTCAAAACCAGACGTTCATCTTATGATATATTTGTCATGAGCTTCATGTTTGCACTCGTGGCATACTATTTTGGAGTAAAATTAAGTGTGTCAATTGAGTTTTGTTGTGTTGGGTTATTTTGGATCTACGTTATCCGGAGCTAAAAACCATAGGACTAGTAGAACGAAATTTGTCACACATAGGTTTGACCCACATCTTTGCAAAACCATATAGAAAACCATTCAATTATAAAGCAATTCATACAATATTATCTCAAGAAATGAAATCTAAATATAAAAAAAATCGAACTTCTTCTTACAATATGAGTTAAACAGGCGTTTAAAATGGGTTATTTGTATTGGATATCAACTCACCCTATTTACCAAACATCTTGTATCGTATTAGGTATGAGTCGTGTATCGGGTCGTGCATATGGATCGGGTCATGCATATGGATCATTACAACCCGTGAGTAAATTGCATCATGCTTGCATCTGGCTTTACATATTATTCTGGATAGTATCCAGTCTTGCTTGGGATGGAACGATATGTTTCATTGCTAATCTCATCCATTCATGCACACTTGCGAAATTGCTGCAGGGAACTAATGGCCCCATGAGGTTTTCAGTGCGGAATAACTCCTCACAACTCACAAGGGCCTACTCGACAGACAAATTTGTAACCAGTGCCTGTTCTGTACAATTGTAATTAATTACATAGTCTATTGTCTGCTTATGTGATCAGACATAAATCGCAATAGGTAGCTCAAATAGTTAAAAAAATGAATTTTAAACTCAGACGTCACTGAGTATATTCTCAATTTTTGTGGTTCTTAATATGATCAATCAACTCGATATCAAAAGGCAGACTGTTTGCTGGTGTGTGTCCTTCGTGTGATCAGGTCATAAACAAGTTTACATGGTAAACTTATTTATCAAATGATTTATTATAAACACCACCACCACCACCACCACCATCGCCACCAGGGGCAGAGCCACAGTAGGGGCAACTGCCCCCACTGCAATTTTGAAAAAAATTAGGATATATTTAGCATTTTCAAAATTTTAGGATCATGCCTCCATTGAAATATTGTAAAAAAAATTAGGAGTATTTATATATTTTAAATGTGGATTTCTACAAATATAGTAAACTTACAAGTTGATTGGGGTCCATGTGTTGGCTCTACGTATTTGGGGACTATAGGCCTAAAATGAAACATAAAAAATACAGATTTGTTCTCACTTCAGTAAAATTTGACTCAAAAATAAAAAGTGATCCTAATCATATATGTCCTCACTTTTATATCTAATGATTCCAAATGGAACAAACATTTAATTAAAATTCCAACGGATGTGCATTTATTTTGGTTCACATTCGATCTCTATAGGTTAGTGCCATTCAATTTTCTTTATTTGGATAATTTTAATTAAATATTATAATGCTAATAATTTTAATGTGACTTATGAACATATTACAAAATTAACTCAGAATTAGGGTGGTTTAATCTTAATAGATTTGGATGATAACGAATAGACCCATTAGATCTCCCAACTAAATGATTCGACATGAACATAGATAAACACAACGCATTCTTATTAAACAGAACTGATCCATTGTGCAAACCCAATAAGATATTTGCACAACTATACATGATTGTAAACATTATTTTCTCATAATTTTTTTCTTTCAGTGTCCCCTTACTCTTTTTTCTCTCTTTAATCTTTTATCTTTAATCTTTCGTCAATTCGTTTTTGATTCTATTAGCGTTTAGCTAGTACATTGAGTGGACAACTTTAAAGAAAATGAGAAATTTTGTCATAACTATTTTGAGAGATAACGCATAAACAATTTCGATAGTTTTTGCCAATTTTTTTTTAATTTTCTTAGCACTATAATTAGAGTTATGTTATTATTACTTCTTTTTTTTTTGGCTAAAAGTTAACAACTATGATCATTTGGATTTGAATTGAGTGTATCAATTTCTTTGGTACAATCACCACCAGCGTCACTCACCACTAATTTCTATCATCGTCGCCCATACCACCACCCACCATTACTCACTACCATCATTAGAGGTGTTCACCGTACCCTACGAGTAAGAAATATAATCTTTCGTTTTTTTAACCGATACTTTGCGTAGGAATTTTTTTTTGACCTACCTTACCCGATCAGGTGTGGTATTCCTACCCGACTTCTTATCCGATTAATCGGATCGGAAGTTGAGTAAACACTTTTGTAGTTATTAATTTTTGAATTATTTTAATAATTCAATTAAATAACATGCACCAATTTAACAACACAATAAATTAATAACACTAAAAACCTAAACACAACTACAACAATAATTACAATAAAATACAAGAAATGATCAATCCATCATAATTGTTACACAAATATAATAACAATTATTTTAAGTTTAAATAATATGAAATACATTAAAATTATAACTGCTCCAATAGATCACCAGTTCACCACAAATCATATAACCTCCACAAAAAACAAGTCTTTGTTTTATCAACTCAAATATCCACAACAATAACAATGTTATAATATAAATTATACCACACAAATACTCTTATAATTATTAAAAAAATATAAAAAAATTAAATATATTTTTTGCAAGTAGGGTAGGAATGCGAAAATTGATGGGTATCCTGCATTCCTACCCCATTTAATCAGAAGACTAAAAATTTTTTCTCATTCCTACCCGATTTTTGCAACTAGCCGTTCAGTAGGGTAGGATATTGCGGTCAATTGAAAATTTGAATACCCCTAACCATTATCATTCTTATTTTTATTTTTATTACTACTACCACCATCATCGTTGCCAACCACCACCCACAGCCACCCACTACTATAACCCATCACCCCATTTCGTCACACATCACTGCCGCCACTCACTGTCACCCACCACACCTACCACCACCATCTATCGCCGTGCGTCATTGCCATCACCACCACACCCACAACCATCATCACCCACCACCGCCGCCACCTATTGTCATCCACCCCCGCCACACCTACCATTACCATCGCCATTTGCCACCACCTACCACCATTATCGCCCACCACCACTCGCACCCACCACTGTCATTGTCATCGCCTACCATCACAACCCACCATCGTCACAACAAATATCGTCGCTCCACCACCATCACTGTCACCCCCCACCTCTATTACCGTTATCTATGGTTGTTACTACCACTATCGTTACCTAAAATCTATTACCACCAATATTGTTACCATCCATAATTGCCACCACCGCTACCATGATTGTCGCCACCCACCGCCTCCACTATCGTCATCCATAGTTGTCATTACCACCATCGCCACCTAAAATCCATTACCACCAATACTATCGCCCACCACAACAATCACTGTCTCCTACTAACAGCACTGTTGCCCATCACCAATACCACTGCTCACCTCAATTACAATTGATACTTAAATTATTATCTCTTTTATATTTGTGATTTGATTTTTAGAGTAAATAAAAATATTTTTATGATTGATAATTTTTTTTATTACTTCGTACCTATAGACACGAGCAATACTAAAAACAATTTGGTGTATAAATTTTACTATTTTAATGGATGTTTTTACAACAAAAAAATGTTTTATGTTTTTGAGTATTTTATTATTTTTTATGAATATTTTTATTACTATTGTGATAATTATTTTTACCAATATTACTTACTATTCATTCTAACACCCATAAAATTATAAAAATACGTACAAAAATAATAAGTATATATATAGACTTGTCCATATCCATATTAGCCATTCAGCTCTGTATTGATACTCAGAATCTAGGGGAGCACATGCAAGCTAGATGCTACCCATTAAATAAGGGTACTTTTTCCCAAAATATTATCCTTTCTAAAAGTAATTCCCAAAATAGGATTTTGTTTTTCAAAAATAATACCTTTTCTAAAAATAACTCCCAAAATACCTTTTCTAAAAGTTATTCCCAAAATAGGTTCATTATGTCTATTTATAGTTCTATCTATTTATTATTTCCAGTTACATTAAATCCTTTTATTATTTCCAATTAAATCTACAATTATTTTAACATGACTTAATTTATTCCCATTTTATAATTATTATTATACTAATACTAAGGTAATTTGTGTCTGAAAATATAGTGTAATTAGATATTAAATTTTTTAGAAGAATATTGATAATCGTTAGATAAATTTATTTGAAATCCTCAAATAAATTTATTAAAATTTATCTAATTTTATATTATAAATTTTCTCAAAAAACCATAATCTATATTACTTTCAATTATCGACACAGCTCAGAGGTGACACCGTGACAGAGTCTCACGGGGTCGCACAGTAATTTCCCTATTCTTCTGCATCTTACAGCGCATCCCGAAGAACGATTCTGTCGTCTTCTAACCCCAACAACGACCCACGCGCCGCGGTAGCGCCTGAAACCCACTCTCCTCCTTCATATATCTTGATCAAGTTATCAACTCTCAAAAACGCTCACCTCCGTTCCGTTTCAAATTTCCCGCGACTGTCTCACCGAAACACTCCGACTTCGCAGCCATGAAATGCCTCTTGCTCCTGCTAACATGTGCCGTTGCGCACGCGTTGGACCTCCTGCCAAACATTTCCGTCGCAGCCACCATGAACACCGACTGCGGGGCATACCCTCCGTCGTATGGCGGTGAAGACGACGGCACCTCCGACCCGAGCAAGGCTATACACAGAGAATTCTACCAATTCGGACGAATATATGATATTACGCACCAGTTACGACCCGATTTGCCTGTTTGGGGCTCCACAGATGGTTTGGGTACCGATTTTTGCATGCTTCAGTACAGCATGAAGAACCACTCGCAGACAAACAATTCGATAATGAAGCTCGCCGTTCACACCGGCACGCACGTTGACTCGCCGGGACATGTCTTCGAGGAGTATTACGAAGAAGGCTTCGACGTCGATACACTCGACCTCTCCGTTCTCAATGGTAAATCGTTAATCACAGTGCTTGTATGTACTTAGTTCTGGGTAAAATATGTGTGTTCTTAGATTGCAGGTTAGTGGTTGGCCTGCTTGCTATCATTCTCAAATTTTAAAATCGTATGTTTGAATCTCGTCACAGGTCCAGCATTGTTAGTTGATGTTCCCCAGGACAGCAATATTACTGGTAAATTTTACAAATATAAATTGAAACATATCGTTTCTTTTCAATTGAAACTCCTACCATAACTCTGTTTAAAGTTTCTGTATAATGTGAATGATTTTAAGGAAGATGTTGGTGACTTATGGATGAGTTTATTTAAAATCATTATTGAAATTTGCCCACTTAATGAATAAGATTGTGATTTCGTCACATTGTTGCAGCTGAAGTTATGGAGTCCTTAAATATTCCCAATGGAGTGAAACGTGTGCTTTTCAGAACATTGAACACCCGCAGGTAATTTGAATTATTTACCAGCTTACGACAATTTCACAACAAAATTACTAAAACTACGACACTTTCTGATAATAAATTTATAAATTTCAAAGTCATTGTTCTTACTTGCCTATTATCTATTACTTACCACTCTTCAAAGTCACAATTCTTCCAAATTTTTCTACTATTCAATGGTTATTAGTTGTATTTGGGGGTGCAATTCGGGCGAGTTGGGCGGGTTGAGAGATCAACTCTAGCCCAACCTTAAACATATAATTTTCAACCCTAATTCTAATCTTAACCCTACCTTAATCCGAGTATTACCCAAATTTAATTCAGGCGGGCGAGGGTTAAATTCAGGTTCCTTAATTCGGACTGATTTCAGGTTAAAAATCGGGTTGGTTACTTAATTCAGGTTATCTTTTGAAGTGTAAATTTAATTTTTTTAAGTGTAGACCTAATTTTTTCAAGTGATATGAGATGAAGGGCGATACGCAGATGGAGTGAGAGAGGGAGGAGTAACGAGTGAGAAAGGGAGGCTAAGAGTCTAAGACGACTCAAACAAGTGACGATTGAGAAAGGGAGGTTGAGAGAGTGAGGAATGACGAGTGAGAGAGGGATCTAAGAGTGATGGAGGTGCAGGGGTGAAGACTTGAAGTGAAGTAAAAGTCTGGACTCTAAAGAGTGAAGATAGATACTAATGCTAATTAAATATATTTATATATTTATGTATATTTGGGTTCAACCCGATTTTAATATTCGGGTTCAACCTGACAACCTTAGGCCTCCACTCGATACTTGCCCAAATTCAATTCGAATTAGAATTTTTTTACCCAAGTTCAACTCAAGTATTAAAAATTCTAACTTAAACCCTGTTTTTTTTAGGTTGGGCTCGGGTTGAATTCGGGTTGGCCCGCCCAACTTGCACCCTTAGTTGTACTGCTTATTTGCATCTAAATTAACATACATTCGAGGTGAACAAAAGTTTTCTGAATCTTCACAGTAGTTAGAATATGAGGACTGAGCAAAGACTTATTTCATTTTCAGGCGCCTTATGTGGAACAAGGAGTTTGCTTTCGACTATGTGGGATTTAAGGAAGACGGAGCACAATGGCTAGCCAATAACACTCAAATCCGACTCGTTGGTAAGAACAAATACTCAAATCTTTTATTCCTCAGCTAATTTCCAAATGTACAATGCAGTAATACTTTCAGACTTGGAATTGTTTCGTTCTCGTGCTATGAGAGTATAAAGTGGTGAATTGGACTAAATTTTCTTAATCGAGTCTTCTATATTCCATTTGGGTTCCAAAAATCACTCTGCACTATGTATGAGATTGTATATAAAATTTTGATTGTTAATATATACTTATCTGTGCTGTTATGATGCAAAACTAATGGTTGCGTTGATGCATTTGTTTGTTAGGAGTTGACTACTTATCTGCTGCTGCCTTTGATAGTATACTTCCTGCTCATCGTGCTCTCCTACAAGAAAAGGTAGAATCTTATTATGATTTCAGTAGCAATGTATCAAAATAGAGTAATTTTCAATTAGGGTCTATCGTATCAGTACTAACACTGCTGAAACGCCACAGAAAATCATCGTTGTGGAAGGCCTCAAACTGGACGACATTGAAGCAGGATCATATAACATCCATTGCTTACCTCTAAGATTGCTTCACAGTGATGGATCGCCTATAAGATGCATCCTTGTCAAGTGATAAGCTACTTGTTTACCTTTATATTGTAAGTTTTCTTGATTAAAATCCTAGGCTATTTCGGTTCAACAACCATAATGCTTGTTTACACACTGTTATGTACGAGGCTTTAAACTAACACTCAAATGAAATAGAAAAATACAACACTTTATATTACAAGACTCGAATAGAAAGTCTACGGACAAAGCACAGTGACAAAAATTCACTGGTGGTTTGCCTCCAGGGCATTACCTCTGGACCCCCTAGGTGATTTGTCCATTGGCTCTAGGTCTATCGGCCTAGCCATTCGCTCCATGGACTAAGACTCGGGAAGTTTCACAATAAAAACCTAGTGTGTTTTTTGTCAAAGTGAGTACGAATATGAACAAAATACGAGATGAGACATCCACAACACTCGCTCATACTGTTTTTTTCTAATCTTTTCATCTTATCAGCCATGAATTGCATAAGATGATGGTTTTCATTCCTTCTCTGACCTTCTTATGCATATTTTTGCAAAATTTTCACAGGGAAATAATGGTGGCGAGGTGAGGCTGTGAGTCAAGTTAGTTGATACAAGGTTACTTCACTAAAAACGATGAAGAGATGAGACCATGGCTGCTTGTACCAAGTGTTTCTCATGACTTACATGAATGTTCCAAGTTGTATCATCTGTATGAGTCTAGTGAACAATATTAGAGCTGACAAAAAGCATGGGAATTTAATAATGACATTGCAAACGAACATTGATCCGTTTCATGGACTAAGACTCGTGAAATTAAAAATTTAAATCTAAAACGTTTTAATTACGGACTAATTATAGACTTAACGGAATACAAGATATCCATATCAACATGATTATAACAGAGAATCATTCCCTGCATCAAAAGGAATGTCACAGTGCAATTAATGTACACATGCTAAGGGCAGACCATTAATACAATGAGCATTTCCCAGATTGATATGAAAGCTAGCTGTACCATGACCATCTCAATAAGATAAAACTAAAACAGACTAATGAGAGAAGGAAAGGGTCCTTTACAGATTTTCTCCACAAGCCACATTTTTTTAAAAAAATATCTCATTTATCCTTGGAATCATTTACTTTTTTCCAGAATTAGTGCTAGTTCCTATGCTCTTCGAATCAAAACTCAAATCTTTCGTCCGAATGCATTTGCACCTCACATATCACTTTGTGGGTCCGAAAAAATCTACTTTTTCATTCAATTTGAACTACGAATGCATTTTTGATGAAAAAAATTGGATTTTGATTTGAGCAACATAACATTACTCACTTGAAAATCTAACTTTGGGACCATTAGCCTCTTAATCATTGGTGGATAGTAGAGTTTATTTAATATTTAGACTTAGGGATAGTAGAGTTTATTTAATATTTAGACTCGGGGTTGATTTATTGACCACAATGCATTAGATTCTCGGATTAAGTACCTTAATTAGGTCCTAATAGTATAACTCTTTCTCTGGAAGTGTATACATGGGCTCACATTCCCATAAGCAAAAGAAGTTTTGTCTGCCTAATTTACAAAGGAGCAATGCTATAAGGACCTTATTTTGGGACTTAATTTGGGGTCTTAATGATGCAATTTCAATACAATTCTTGGATTAGTTGTGAGTTCTAATGTTAGTTAGAGCCCACAACCAATTCAATGGTTGTATTGAATTAGGTCCCAAGATTAAGTCCGCAAATTATGTCCAAATAGCATTTTCTATTACAAAGTTAAGGATATGTTAAAATGGATTAGTTGTAGCAAAGCAACATTTGCTGAAAGTGTCCTCTTTGACTTCATGGTCAAGTGATGCCATTTTCATTTAAAAGCAACAGAACGTTAAATAAGAAGCAATATGAAGGGTAGGATGACCAAGACTCCATAAACAATAATACAAGTATGGAAGAAATATAATTTTTTTTTCTTCTTCCAAATCTAGTTTACATCACCCAATATTATGGTAAGATTCATAGGTGAGGCTCAATTATTTAAGGGTAAATAATAGAAATTAGGAAGAATTGAAAAACCTTAAATTTAAAGGATAAAAACACGGTAATCCAAAGTTAGCGAAATATATGATAAATTGACTACTTGAGAGTAGCTCGGATGACAGAACTTCAGTTGTTAATACCTTAACTTTTCTAGTCTGAGTCTTAGAAAAAACATCCTGGTTGATCCAATGCATGTGGTTGATTGCATAAACTCCGAGGTTATGTAGTAGTTTGAAAGATATGTACTTAGCCGGAATTTTTCTCTATTTGATATTAAAAAGGGTTCTTGAGCAAAGTAACATTTGCTGAAAGTGTTATCTTTTTGACTTCATGGTCAAGTGATGCCATGTTCAGGTTAAAAGCAACATTACCAAAAGTGGGATGATAAGAGATTACATGAAAGGGACTTAAAATGACTGAAAAAGAAACCATGTGAAGGCTGAGATATGAAGCAACATATTTTCAATCAACATGGTATGATCCTAAATAATAGGCTTCATGGGGGTTCATGCATGGCTTTTCCTATCCTATAAAAGGAGCTATTGCTGATGAAAGTCTCACTGGTTCAAGTAGAAACTCAAAAAACTAGGCTTCAATGGCTCAATCCATGACTCACCACATTGTGTGGATTGTCTTGTTGATGTTAATAGCATTTGCAGGGGCAACTCCACCAGGAATTGCTAACAACCCTAGTCATGTAAGATGCATGATAAAGAAATACAAGCATTGTTACAATCTTGACCATGTATGCCCAATGTTATGTCCTAATGAGTGCACAGCCGAGTGTGTGTCTTGCAAACCTATGTGTATTGGCTCGACAACTCTACAGTTAGATTCTAAATCTCTACTTGAAGATTCTAAAGATAAGTCTTCTCCATCAAATTCTAAATCTCCACCCAAAGATCCTGGAGATAAATCTCTATCTCCACCACGAGGTTCTGATTCTCCACCTGAAGATTCTGGAGATAAATTTGTTAGACCAAAATCAATTTTTTAAGTGTAAAAAAAGAATTTTTGGTCGACTTTGAGCCTAAATTAAAGTGGGACCCGTTGATTATTTCGAATGAAGTTTTGTGGGTTCATATTCTACTTCGTGAGGAGAATAATGTAGTATATTCACTTGTTCAAATCGAGTAATAAATGAATGAGAAAATAGGCTCCAAAGTGACCCTCTTGAAATATGAAAATAAAGGATGTGCAATGTGGGATTTGACATCAATCCCACATTAATTGAGGAAGAAATTCAACATGAGCATATATAGGTCAAGTTTGTTCTATGGGATTAAGTCCAAGGGGTACCACAATTTTATAAGCGGAGCGAGCGCCTACATGCCTTCAGTTCAACCACATATGAGTGCGAGCACCTCCGCCTTGTCTTGCCCACGACCCGGCCGGGTTGGGTACGGGATTGATTTAGACTAAGCCCTATATTTTTGGAAAAAATTAGTTTAATTAATTGAGCGAGAATTTTTTAACCCGAAATTTAATTTTCGGTATCCTTTAAATCGCACCGGTTCGAATTTGGGCATCCATCCGATTTGAAATTTTGAGTCCAGTCTGAAACTTTAAAGATGTGTATGTTCTTGGAGAACAATTACTCAAGGTGTTTACTGGTTGTTGTGTCTTGTTATTCTGGGTTGTGTCTTTTATTGTGGTGGCTGTCCGAAAGTCACCAAAGTGTCTATAAATACCCAGGATTATTACCATTTTTCATCTATTACAATTATCAGTATTAGTCATTCATCAGAGTTAAGTCAGACATTAATGCATAGCATTATCGGGATTAAGAAGTCTGCATTTGGAGAGTACACAACACAAGTTTGGTTCACTGGATGAGTAGATTAGAGTGCTACATCTGCTCGTGTAACGATCATTGTATCCTAGGAGACAGACGCTTGATATTTCATAAGTACCGCGTGTGGGGGCGAAATTTGTCTCAAGGACATAATGTCAAACACTAACTTTGATCTACATCAACTTCAATAATAGTTTCTGTTCTGCAACCGGGTTAGTATTATGTTGGTTTGACAAACAGTTACGTGTAACTGTTTACTGTTACTGTTTCGTAAGACTTTTGTAACTCTTTTCTTACTATTTTGTTATACATAACAAGTTTCAAATCAGAAATTTCAATAAGTGATTTTATAATTTTGGAACACTAGAAACAACAATCCAACAAAATTTTTATCTCCACCACGAGGTTTTGAATCACCACCTGAAGATTCTAAATATAAATCTCCTCCATCAAATTTTGAATCTCCAGTCGAAGATTCTGGAGATAAATCTCTATCTCCACCACGAGGTTTTGAATCTCCACATGAAGATTCGAGAGATAAATCACGACCTGATCAAGATTCTAAATCTCCACCAAAAGATTCTAGAGATAAATCTCCACTACCAAATTCTGAATCTTCACTTGAATCTACACCACCACCATTACCATTATCTTCTCCACCTCCTACCATCACCCCAACTTTGCCACTTCCTACAACTACTCCACCTCCATCTCCTCCATTATCACCACCATATTCTCCTCCCCCTACTCCAAAAATTCCCAATCCTCCCATTACTTCTCCTCCACCACATCTATTTCAACTTCTCCTTCACCACCACCATCTTCACCTTCACCTCCAACATTTCCCTTACCACCATCCAATCCCAATAACCCTCCTGAGCCAGAATCTCCTGGATCTCCTTCTTCTACACCATCTCCATCTAATCCGACTTCACCCCTTTTACCACCATCACCACCTTCTCCTCCAACAACCTCCTCACCCACACCACCACCTTCTTGGTCTCCTCCATCATCAAGTCCTTCTACCTCACCAAAAAAGCAAAGTGCAAGAATAAGAAATACACCCAATGTTATGCTGTGAAGCATGTGTGCTCTGCTTTTGTCTTGGTGGATGTGAAGTTGATTATGTAACTTGTAGGCCTGTCTGTAGTAAGTCTCATGATCTTAAATACACATCTACAATTTCACACACATCACTCAGATATATATTTATTTTCCCAAGTCAATCTACGAAAATCAACTTAAATATGTGAATTTGACATTGTTTTAAGGCTTAATAGTACTTTTGGTCCTTAAAAGTACGTATTTTTGTCAATTTAGTCCTTCATCAATTTGACCCCTAAGTATTCAATTTGTATCACTTTGGTTCCTAATCAGAAAATCTATAAAGTTTTTTTTTATAGAAGTAATTATGTGTCATTTTTTCAGACGGTATCACATACTCAACACGTGATCATTTCGTAAAAAAAATTAACAGTTTGTCTATATATGGATCAAAATGATACGAATTAAATACTTTAGAGACCAAATTGATAAAATTGATATAATGATGACTAAATTAATAAAAAAAATACATACTTTAGAGATAAAAAAATACTAGAGTAAATTATATATACAACCCTCAAACTCTGATCTTTGTGTCAATTAAGTTCTTAAACTTTTTTTGTGTGTCAATTGAGCTCTTTTGCCTTTTCGTTAGATTTTTTAACAGAAAGTGACAAAATGTGCCACTCACATGACACAACTAGTTGGAGAATCCATACATATGACCCTTAAACTATGATCTTTGTATCAATTAAGCTCTTAATTTTTTTTTTTGGTCAGTTGAGCCCCTAAATTCTCTAACTGTGTCAATTAAGTCATTTTATCTTTTTGTGTTATATAGTCACGTGAGTGACATATTTTAACGAAGGTCGACAGAAGGGCTCAATTGATACAATTAGAGAATTTAAAGGCTCAATTGACACAAAAAAGTTCTTAAACTTAATTGACACAAATGACATAATTTAAGGGTCATATACGTAATTTACTCAAAATAATATTAACCATTTTCTTATCATCACCCTCGTCTTTTTGTCGAAAAATTGTGTTGCTTATTTTGTGATATACAGAGTGTGATATGTCAGGAGCAGTGTGCCAAGATCCTCGTTTCATAGGTGGGGATGGCATAACCTTCTATTTCCATGGCAAAAAGGACCAAGACTTTTGCCTTGTCTCAGACCCAAACCTCCACATCAATGCTCACTTCATTGGAAGGCGAAAACAAGACATGAAGAGAGACTTCACTTGGGTACAATCCATCGGTATCCTCTTCGATCACCACAAACATTTCATCGGAGCACAGAAAACAGCAACTTGGGATGACACAGTCGACAGTCTCTCCCTCGCATTCAATGGAGAGTTCATACTCCTACCAGACACAGAAGGTGCAAGATGGCAATCTGGAACTGCACGAATGGCTTCTTTTACTAGGGTCAGTGACACAAACAGTGTCATTGTTGAAGTTGCAGGGTTGTTCAAGATCACAGCCAACGTGGTGCCTATTACAGAAGAAGAGTCCCAAGTGCACAACTATGGTATTACCAAAAACACGACTTCTTTGCTCATCTTGACCTCGGCTTCAGGGGGAGCCAGGATCCTCTCTTAGAGGGGGCAAAAAAATGACTAAAAAAATTCACTAATTGATAAAAAAAATTTCAAGTTCAAGCAAGACAAAGTGTTTTAGAATCAAGACTAATTTATTATATGAAACTACAAAATAAAATTTCTTTTAAAATATGATCTATAAATAACTTTTACATCTCAAAAATAGGTTATAAGTGATTATTTTTAATTACTTACTAAAAGAAAAAATGTCAGGGATAACTTCACATTTATTTTCCTCAATTCAAAAATAAAACATTTGTTTCAAGCGGGCATTGAGACAGTGAACTACTTGTTGTTTAAAAAAAAAATGAAAAAAAAGGACTTTGATCACTATTAATTCTCAAACAGTTAGGGGGAGCAAGTGTATTAAATTTAAATAAAGCTAAGTCCTTAATATGTCATACTTAGAGCTGATCAAAAGTTCAGTGGGGGCAATTGCCCCCATGCCTGATTACATAGCTCCGCCCCTGCTCGGCTTCAAATTCTTCTGTATGAGTGATCAAGTTAATGGAGTTTTGGGACAGACATATAAGAGCAACTACGTGAGTCGTGTAAAGATGGGTGCATCAATGCCTGTAATGGGGGGGGGGGGGGGGGGGGGGGGGGTGACAGAGTTTGTTACTTCAAGCCTTTTCGCCACGGACCGCTCTATGCTTTTCCTTTGACTTTGGAGTTACCAAACTTAAGCTGTGGCAGTTGGATATATGGAGAAGGAGTTGTGTACAAGAGAGACATTATTATGTGTTTCTCTAATTGTTGAAAGAATAAGCAATGAGATTGGAAGCCATTAGAGATTAAGCTTTGTCTCTGCTTCAATTCAATGTAATTGCCTGTAATTTGGGCTTATAAATGAATTCTTTTGTATCATCTCCTGGATGGATCTCTTAACTTTTTCAGTGATATTTTGTTCTCCCATTTCTCATAAATGAATTCTTAGGGTTAATTCAATAGTTGAGATTGATTTTTGATAACTCAAATATCTTATATTCAATCTATTCTCACACTCTTTAAACGCTAGTTACCTTTATTCTTTAGACATGTTTTAATTCAGCTCAAGCCACAATAACAACCGTTGAGCTCGAGGAAGTAGTCGGCACAAATCTGAACAACTGCAGCCAAAAGGAAAAATACCGTTGGACTGCATGTTTTGGATCAATGGGTACCATCCATAGCCCAATTTTCCCATTAGTTTTCCCTCCAAAGATATGAACAGCTAAGAAATTATATATCTCATATATAGTAGTTCAATGGTGACAATATTGTAATTTAACCAATTTGAGAGGTTTGAAAGATCATCACTCTAGAGTTCAACGGTGACAATATTGTAATTGCACGAGCTGCTGCTTTTTAAAAAGGGTCAAATATACGTAAGTGTTTCAAACTTTTGACGTTTAAATTATAATAAAATAATCTTACTATTACACCAAATACACCATCTCGCTTATCTGTAGTATATATTAGAATTGTAGTAGCATTTGATGCCCTTGACATTATAATCATCTGGCAATTGAGATTCTCTTAAAGAAAACTGATTTTTGAACACCTTTCTCTCTCACGTCACATCGAGATACTATACAAGAAAAAATTGTAAAATTTGATCCAATTTTTTATAATTAATTAGTTAACATGTTAGTTAACCATATTTCAAAAAATGGGTAAAATCCATTGGCTTATCAAATTGTCAATCAAGCCGTGAAAAAGATTTAACAAAAGACATAAACAAATTCACTATCTGTTTTACATCAAATATACATGGAGTAATTCTTAATATAGCAATAAAAATAAGACGTATATAGGTGGATTGACTCATCAAATTCCTATTGAAATTGGATCCGTACAAGAAAAAATACTTGTCATTCCTTGGTTATTAGCGGTATCTAAAAAACGTCCTAATCAAAGTATGACTTTCAAATTAAATTCCAAATTAGTAAATGTTACCAAAAGCAATAGCCTCAGGAATGCCGCCAATGGCCTCAAAAAATTTTGGTTTTTTTATCGATGTTAATGTGTTTTTGCTTCGACAATAGACTGAATCTAACTTTTTGCATTGGACTAAGATTTTTTGTTCTGGCAAAGAGCTGAATCAAAAACCCTCTTTTCCTGCAGTGAGCTATCAAAAGTCTAAAAGTCCTTATCATCTGGAGTTTAGATTGCCTTCTGATTTCTTAGCTAAATCTTCTACCAGGCATGGTTAGTGGACTAATTGTAATGATATGATGTTTTGTGTGTGTAAACCAAGGGAGGGTGGGGTCTTATTCTGGATGGAGTCCAATGGAATATGACCATGAGTTGTTACCAATTACCTCCTTCACAAGAACATTTCTTTGATATTCTAGATCTCTGACAGTGGAGTAAATATTGAATAAAATGGGTATGTATCACCACCCAGTAATACATAAACTACTGAACCTCACATATGCACTAGTGATGTTTACTAGATCATGTTGATGTGGCAGTTATGATGTAGGCCTCACTTTAGCTGTTTATTAATTTATTATTTTCCAGCCCGGCCGAATAAAAACTGGCCCCCAAGTGAAAGTGTTAATTGAGGACCCATCAAAATTTATCAAAAAAAAAAAAAAATTGTATGATTAAAATTTTATTTTTTTTTTCATTTTTTGTGATGCAAAATTAGTAATCAAATTTTTATATTTGAGTTTTGCTAGTATATTTTTTCAATGGATAATATGACTAATCAATTAAATCTTTCTTGTGGTATAGTTGATCGTAAGTAGAATTTTATGAGTTTTAATTTTAAAAAAACTCGACATATTTCAAACTAAAAATTCTCGAAAATAAAATTTATTTTAAAATAGCAAATAATTATATTAAGAGAACAATCTAAAATTTTATAAAAGTCAATAAGAATTAAACACAATATCATCCGATAAATAAAAATTGTATAAGTTTTGAATTGACGATTTGTTCACATCTCAAATCATCTATTATTTCAAACTTTCACAATAAAAAAGAATAATTGCATTAAATTAATCCTATCAATAAAAATATTAAAAAAATAAATTACTAATCAAATAAATATGTATATTTTCAATTTAATCTAGGTTGCAAGAGAGAGATACATAATTATGCTATATGAATTTTTTTTTTAGGGGGGGGGAGGGAGGGAGAGAGAGAGTAAACTTTTAGGCTTTAATTGTGAAAAAATAATTTTTGTCTTTTTTAGAACTTTCAAGTCTTTTAACCGCTGATAAAAGTGAGAGAGAAATGTGAATTGGACCTTTGTTTTAGTCTATGCCCCGTAAGAATTTTCATTAGATTGAGCCCTTTAAACCAAAATTTTTGGGCCAATTTAAATTACAGTTAAAGATTATATTTATTATTTGGAGACCCTCTTTTTTTTGGGACCTAAACAGTTGCTTAAGTAGCCTTTCTATTGGGTCGGCCTTGATTATTGTATGATAATGTCACAAGTCAGAGAATGATGTTATATAACAATTTTATCAAAGTATTTACTCGTTTACTCTTTGATTCTAGAAAGTGGTCATAATTAAACAAGTTGATCGTGCTAGATAAAACGGATTTATGTCAAAAAAATATTTTATTTATATTTGATTCGTTTATTAATTCGTGTATAACGAATAGTGTCATATCGTGTTCGTGTTTTATATTTTTTTTTATTAACTTTAGTCTTACATAATTCGTTTATTAAATATATTGTATCGAACTCGCTCATTTACGAAACGAATAATTTAAAAAAAAATTAATTTCTCTAACTTTTTAGCTTGTCTTATTTTAATTCCTCCCGTCATAATGGAGGTTGGCCACCAAATCTGTCACAAGCTACCCAAATCTTTGTCTGAATAGCTGACATGCTTCCAAAATGGCAGCGAAGTGTCGGAGATTTGGGACATGTCCTGACCCCGGAAAACATCTAAAACTCGTATTGTTTTTTTCTTCTGACCTCCCAAAGGGACTCTTGGGTACCTGATAGGCTAAGAAGCCATACATTTGATTCCTTAGCAACAAGGTAGAGAGTGATAAAATCTACCAACTCCAGGACCACCTACCCATAGGCCACAATAGTATTGGTCTTACCATTATTCTCTTTTTAACCTTACCTTTCTCAAGATGAGAAACTGTATGCAAGGCAGGGTAGGCTCTAGGCCGTTGTGTGCAGGCCAGTGATTATTGATTGGGGTCTCACTTGGAAAGTTGGACACTACTATTATAAGCGGGTTCATACTCGGGGCACTAGAAGAAGACAGGATTTTCACTATCTATTAAACCCAACTGGACTACTATCTCGGTGATTATATTTTTCTCCCCGCTACAGGGTATACATGGACAATAACTATAAAATGAGAGAACGACTTGGCTCAATTATTATTATTATTTCTTTTACTAATTAAAAAAGGGTAAAAGTAATAATGAGCGCCTAGAGTTAACTTCGATAGATTTTTACTGGTGGGATCATGAGATCCCTGATTATGTCTGTTATATTTTTTGAAAACGAATTTAGTTAGACTAACATAACAGTCAACTATTAAACTTTAATGTGAACTTCAATATTCAAATTTTTAATTTTATAACAAAAAATATGACCGGTTCTCCACAAAATCACCTAGTTAGGTGGTTTGGCTCAATTATTTGATTCACGTAGTGGATGTGCAAATTCAAGCAAGTTGACTGGTTTTGGGGCCTTCCTTCTGTGGGGAGGGCCACAAAAACAGAGGTACACATCAACATAACATCAAGGTCTCTAAGGACCATCAGAATAACAGATCAGCTTTAAAAATGACAAGGGAAGGTAACAGAACTTATGGATCACCTCATTGGTACAGGTATTTCCATCTACAAAACAAAACAAAAGAACTACTGGCTCTCTGTGTGTGTGTGTGAGAGAGAGACCCATGTGGATCCTTTAGTTCTGTGACATTTCAGCTTTACAGCTGTGACCAGGGAAAGAGTATGAAAAAATTTGCATATAAGGACTTTACTCTGGTCAGGGGAGTAAATACTCAATGGAACGATATTGCCGCGTGGTCTAATAGAGAATCTGAAAATTGAATAAAATGGAATCCTACTTCTTTATGATGATAGATAAATTGGTGATTATTAAATTTGATATGGTTTAGTTTTTAGTAAATGGTGACATAATGTGGTACTACTGGTGTGAAGAATGATTTTTTTGAATATTTACTCTTGTTCAAGTGGTTTGTTTTGAATCCATATGATTTATTAATAAAACAATGGCAAAGAAGGATGGGAAAGAAGGAGAGGGAGAGAGACAACTCTAAAGGGTACCTCAAATAGTAATAAAGACGAATTGTAAATTCAAAAATTCTGAATTTGAATTTTGACAACTTATTCGGATTAGATCACGAGAGAATTATCTTTTATGAATATTTTAGTTCCGACATGAATGACCTGCCTAAGATCGAATTGACGAGAGAATTAATCGAAGTGCATATAAATTGAGTCAAATACTCTTAATCGTTAAACTAAAAAGAGAGAGAGCGAGACACCAAATTGATGAATACATTTTTTTATTTTGTTTTTAAAAATTAGACGCAGATGATGAGTTTTTTGAAATTTGTTGTAAGTGGGTGGGTGTTTCGACTCTACATGATGGAAAATCTAATAGTGAAGAAAAAATTGATTAATAATGTGTCACTGTGACTCTCAATCTCAAACCCCCTCATCACATTATCCTACAATTATTGCTATGGGGACTCCCTGACTTCATGATCATTTGGTCTTGGGAGTATAGAGCTGTTTCCCGCTCTCTCTCTCTCATGAATCATGATGCATTTACAACGATCTACATTGCTCTCTACCAACCTTAAAGCAGAGTTACAAAAGTATGACCAAATACAATCTTCCACAAAATCAAAAGATTTTGTGTCCCATATTCAAATTCCTTAACTTTTAGCTTTTAACCTTTTCTGGGCTGTGAAGTGCTCCATTAAAACATCTCCCAATGCTCCCTCCTCTCTCTCTCTCTGTTTTTTGTAGGAGGGTTTTCGAGACATATGTGATATAAATTCAATCCACATTAGAAAAAGTATAATGTAAGATAGCACTGTCTCAAGGTATTGATACAAACATAAGGGACATGTGGGACAAAAGAAGAATGACAAATGGCTCAAGATTAATAGGTGGGGGAGGAATACACCTTACCAGCTGGCACGAATGCAATACCTAAATCCATTGGCAATTTGTGCATAACAAATGAAAAGGCTACAACTACAAAACCCAAAATTTTTGGCACTCTGTTATTTTGTGTCATGTACATCGAGGGAGTAGTGTTGCATAAATTTGATCTTTTTCAGATTCTGCAGTGACCGGAAATCTTGTACATTCAGTCATTCTTTTTACCCATTCTCCAGTAAAAGAAGATAGTCGTCAGATGACTTGTAGGTACCTAATTGCAGCCATACACCAAGTGCGTAGCGATATCTTCACTCATAAACACTTTGTTTATGATAAGATTCGAGCTTCAGACCTCTCATTTTTTTAATTAGATATTGTTAATCCAAACTAACTTTGATGGTTATAAATCTCTAGAATTATAGGGTAAAGTTGCCCGACTTTCACGGAAGTACTATAACTCAGAAAGATCACGGAGTTAGTCTAATCTGACAATTATGGATTAACAGAAACACTAATAAAGCTAAGTTCCGTAATCTTAAACAGTAGATCAGCTAAAAGTGGGAAGAAAGCTTTTGGGATTGCACTTATACATGGCGTCAAAAAAAAAAAAAAACTCACTTGTATCATTACCGGCATTGCTTACCCCGTCATTTTTTTTAACAAGGGCGTCTAAGTTAGTTTATGCGCATTTCGATTAATGTTTTTGTGGTCTAATCAAAAGTAAGACATCTACGTCGAAACTAGGATATTCACAAGGGATAAACTCTTAGGACTTGGTTCTAAGGAATTGTCAAGATTCGAATTTAGAACGTCTGAATTTACAACTCATTCTTGTTATCACTTGAGTTACCTTTGGGTTACCCATTATTGATTTTGTCTTGATTTGCTTGCTAACCGTTAATCTTGCAGCTATTAAATTAAATAAAAAGCCCTTAATTCTGGCCAAAAAGTTTAGACATTCTAAGAGCAATTTAGGGGAAGTTGTTTTCTCGTCACGCATTAAGAGAGACAGAGAGAGTGTGAGTGTAAAGGTGAGGGCAAGTGGGTCTGCCAACGAGGTCAAACCCCTCTCCCCACAAAATCAAATCAAGTCTCCAACACAAAGACACCAAGCCTTGAAACCCCACTGCCCGACAATCTGTTCCTCCCTTCATATGAAAACAAATTCTCTCTCTCTCTCTCCTCTCTCTCTCTCTCTCTATCTCTCTCTCCACATACGAAACTAAGCATGCAGAAAGTCATGGATTTGGCATATCCACCAACATTTGACATTCCAGCTACGGGTCTGAAACGATTAATTGACTTTAGTGAACAAATTTCTTTAATTTATGAGAATATCAATGCGTCCATATAAAGTATGCTCCAAAAAGGAGAGAGAGAGACAGAAATAAGAAGGGAAGGCATGACAACATGAATAGAGAAACAGTACAGATATTCATTACTCTCTCTCTTTCTCTCTCTCACTTTTTTTTCCTCTGTAAAATGCCAGCCGCTCTGCATGCAACCACCAACTCTTCGTTTCATCTTCTCATGTTTATTATACTGATAGTGGTTGGAAACTTGGAAACGCAGAGACACAAGCAATAGCACTTATAGAGTATAGAATCTACTAAGTGAAGAGAGAGAGAGAGAGAGAGAGAGTTCAACGGGGCCTGCCGACAACATCCACAAACACCCTGCTGAGAGATGGCAATCTCATTTGCTGTTCTTGAACTCTTCTCTTCTTGAACAGCGGCTGAGGTGATGAACAAACTGGTGATCCCACAGCCCACGAATCATTTGAGCTATCAGAGCTGAAAGATACATCAAATACACCACTTGGGGTACCTGGAATTTCTTGATGCTTGCGCTTGTGAGGGTTTTTTTGGTCATAGAAACAAGTGTTTGACAGCCCTAGAATGAGTTTATAGCAATCATCTACTTTCTCCTGTAAAATAAATCAAAGTATTAAGGTCTTATTACAATAAATAATGATTAGACGTGTTAAAATACGGCAGACCCATTAATATGACATAAGGGTTTAAGTTTTTTTTTTAAGCCACTCATCTCGTCGTAAGCGAGTAGATCCGATACGATATAATTAATAAATAAATTTGATATAGATAAAATTAATGAAAAAAAATACACGACATAATTTATTTGTATAATAGTTATATATGATTCAAACACGATACGACACAAACTCGATATGACATGATTAATAAATGAATTGAATATGAGTAAAATATTTTTTAACACGGACCCATTAAGACTCAATGTGAACGTGTTTCGCCGACACAATTAACAAGCCTATTAATGGCGACATTCAAACTTTAACCTAATAATATCAACAGAGGGATAGGGCTATAATCCTGAATTTATTTTTACAAACAAATAAGAATTATTATAACTAAGTCATCACTCAATGGAGTTAAGTTACAACTTAAAAAATAGTTAAAATTGATTTCAAACAATTCAATTTATAGTAACTTTATCGGATTGAATTGTAATCTCATTTTTTTTATTAATAACGTTTGATTCAATATAAAAAAATAACTACTCGATACCCTAGTCCTACATGTCAGGATGAAGTAAAAGAAGGGTGTCATAGCACATTAAAAAAAAAAAGTTACAATTTACAAACCTTGCTGATTTTCAGAACACCAAGAAGCTGATTTTGGTAGTCAATTGCATCACGAGGCTCAACTTTATGAATAACGTGAAGCATTGTTGCAGTTGCCAAGACAGAAGGTAGATAACGTACGAATCTCCAATCTAAACAACCATATAATCATGAACAAAAAGTATGTAAAATGATGAAATCTAAAATGGGTTTTTGCTACTTTTTTCATTTGTTCTTATCAAAAAGATCTAATCAGTGGTCAATGAGATTTGAAAGCTTACCGGCCATGAGAAAGAGAAGAAGACTCTCACACCGCCTGAGGAATTCCCAATGGAGATGGATCTTCAATCCAAGCCTTCTTGTGATGTGATCAAGAAACGAAAGTGGGGTCACTGGGTTCATCCTCCATTGAAGAGTGGAGAGGACCAGAAGCTCCATTTGTTGTATTGTTTTGGGCTCAAACGCATACTCTGTTGTTCCCTCTACCTAATCAAGATGAACGAAAAATTAGGCAGCATTCAAAATTCACATATATACTAGTAATGACATTTTATGCAAGCGAAAGAATAATGTAACAAATGATTATTTTTCGGTATTGTCCTGAAAGTTATCGTGTGATAAACTAAGTTTTAGCAACTTAATCTGTTGAAATTACAATAAAATAACCCGTTTAAGAGTGACTCTTCCGGTTATTGTTGATCGTAACATTTTTTTTGGTGAAAATTTAATGTTTAAATGTTAGAACTTGACTCGAATTGAATATTAACCTTATTGAATTGTAATCTCACCAAACTTTTTAATACAAAAAAGAAAATGGTACGGTAGTCTTTTCCTTTAACAAGACACTTGTGAATACTTACTTGAAGATCTAGGAGGTGGGGCACTTGGGTTTCTTCAACCTTAGCAGCCAAAGAAAGACAAGTCACGGCTGAAAGTTGAATCATCCATGGCTTATCCTTCTGAAAATGAAGGCTAAAGAGAAACCTATCAATGTAATTGATTGCAAGTATGGCTGTCAAAGTTGAGAATCCATAGTGAGCATCGACTTTTAGAATCCACTCCACAGCCTCTTTCCTAGCCAAGAGAAGAGAAGAATCTGTCTCAACATTGTCAAACCAACCGAGATGGGTTTGCTCTTCTTTAGAGAAGAGAGAGAGAAGCTCTTCATCTTCCCAAAACAGATCTTGCTCTAATAAGAGAGAAGAATTCCTTCCATTATTGTTGTTCTTGTTCATGTTGCTTTCTCTCTCTAAAGCCTCTTGTCCTTCCTCCTCCTTCTCCTCCTCCTCCTCCTCCCCCTCCCATTGTTCTTCCTCACAGTAAAGAGCATCTAACAAGAATGATTTTGTTTGTTGTTGTGTCTGTTGATGATGATCAGTTTGTTTTATTGCCATCTTCTTCTGAGAAGAAGTGGTCTTTGTCCACTACTCACTATACAAAAGAGAGAAGAAGAAAAGGGATCCAAATTCTCACACCCATCTCTCTCTCTCTCTGAGCAGAGAGACCCAGACTCAGTTCTTAAAAACAGAGAGTAAAGGAAGAAATTTAATCAGTGTTGGTGGTCACGCTTGTCCTTTCTTGGAGACTAGAGAGTGATTTTTGGGTTTGTTTGGAGTTGGAGGGCTTTCTTTTTCTTTTTCCTTTTCAATGAAACAATTTTTATGCTCTCGGGTGGTGTGTGCGTGTGTGTTTTTTTTTCTTTTTCAGTAAGTGTGTGTGTGTTTCTCGTTGGCGCGCAGCGGCACATATACCAAGTCCGACCCCATGAAAAATGCCTGTGATAGACAGAAGAAGGAAAATGATATTTAGATTTAGGATAAAATACATTTTTAATCCTTAAAATATGTGTTTAGTGTCTATTTGATCTTTAAAAATTTTAATTTGTATCTAAGTGGTCAAATCCTAAACGTCCATGTAACAGTCCTGGACACTCGTCAATCAAATGGTTTCTAATTTTATGTTTATTTGGTCCCTAAAATTTTTAATTTGTGTTTATTTAGTCTCTAAAATTTTTAATTTGTCTATTTGATCTCATGTGAATGGAGCGTTCAAAAGAATTAATGATTTTTTTATGGACATTTGGGATTGAACCACATAGATACAATTATACAATCTCAAATGTCCATAAAAAAATCATTAAGGATTAAATAGACACAATTCAAAGATCGGAGACCAAATAGACACTACACACATACTTTGGGGACTAAAAGTGTGTTTAACCATTAGATTTAATTTAAAATTTTTGGTTTTGTCTTCTTTTTAATAATTCAGAAATTCCACATTCAATTCTTTTATACACACGCCTAAAGACTAGTTACTCTTGTTTTTTTAAGGACAATGTTCTAACATTGCCCAACTCATTGTGGCCTGCTATTGAAGTCGAGATAGTAGTCAGCGCAAATCTAATCATCTTGTAGCAAACGAATTCTATTTAATATTAAAATTCATAATTAATTTAATGAGTGAATTGAAAATCAGGTTCCAAAATTAAATTTTTATTATGAACAATACTATAAAGATCTAATTTAAGAATTTAATTCAATTCCATCATTGGACAGATTCAGACCACACCCATCCTTGTGTCATGGACCTTTTTTGGGTTGGCAAGAATTCGTCCATTACATAAACGAGACTTGATAAGTTCAGAGGCTTAAACAAGGAGACTCAATGCAGCATTGTTTGACCCATTAGACATATGTAGATGTTGTTGATTGATGGGCTGCAATGACAAAAACAATAGCCACCTTTGACCATCTCTTATATGGCTGACTTTGGGTGGGCGGGGTATCAATGGAATCGTGTGAGTTGTGTCGTATATTTTTATTTCGTGGCATTATTATTCGCATCAAATTTTTATTACAATTCACCTAAAAATATTTATTTAGTGTATTTTAAATATTAAATATTAATTTAAACTATTTATTATACATATTTTAATAATCGTATCAATTTTATAACTGTGCGCGTGGAATTCGTGTTAACAGGTTAGAGTAAACACCCCAGGTGGGGGTCGTGTGGGGAAGTTTGAGAGAGAGCGAGGTTCGTGACAGTGACTTAGATGGCGGGGGACGGCATCAATGTCAATCTCAAGAACAAAATTTCCAAACAACACGCCTTTAACAAGAGAAAAAAAACAGATAAACCAACCAATTTGTGTCAGAAACATTCTGAGTACAAAACACAATTAACATTTTCCAGCAAAAAACAAAAATATATGAGTTTGACATCACAAGCATTGAATTCTTGATGTTGGACAATATAACTACAAAGCCATTTTCAACACAAGGCCTATACAGTACGACTGTAGGTAACCTATAAATCTTGCGTCTTAACTTTGGCACACAGGAGTTCTATCTCAATATGGTGGTGGAGGATAAGTTCCAGGGTATGGACCTGTTTGGAAAACAAAATATACTGTTAAGGATGAGACCATAGGTGGTGAAAAGAAGTATAGATCAAAAAGAAATGCTACCTGGAGGATTATAGGGTGAGGCCTGTGGTGGAGGTGGATATGGTTGTGGAGGATATGCTGAAGGTGGTGGATAGGCTTGAGGATAAGCCGCTGGCTGAGAAGAATGGTATGGAGGTGGTGCATAAGCTGCTGAAGCCAGTGGGTATGAAGGATAAGGAGATGGTGCAGGGTAGGAAGTGGATGGCTGAAGATAATGACCTGATGCTGGAGGTGGTGCAGAGTAAAAAGAAGCTTGAGGTACAGCTGGAGCTACATATGGTGGAGCCGATGGAGCATAGTGTGTTGCCAACTTCTGCAACAAAACATTAATGCTCAGTTAGAAATGAAATTTCATCTCGAGTAACAACATAAGATCACATATCACAACTGTGATCACAAGTTCACTAATCACCACAAAAAACAGAGATACCTAATAAATCAAAGAGAGACACAAACAGAAACAGGGAACTTACATTGGCGTTTGCATAATGCATTATTAGCCGAACCTCTCCTGCATGCCTGTTTAGGACAAAAGAGTGAATTAAAAATTTGAAAGAAATAAGTCTTGACATAAAAGAATATTTGACATAATCTTTGCGACTATCAATTTATACATTATTAATGCACACACTATATGCCACAAATCAGAACTAGATAAGAGTTTTATAATATCTCGTTTGGTATGCATACTTGGAAACCAACCATGGCCTGTTCGCTAAGTAAAATATATGATAAATTTGGATTCACCTAATTTTCTGTCAAAAATTGGCCATAACAACTAGTGTATCAAAAGCTGAGTACTCATTAACCAGAAGTTTAACAATTCCCTACTTATGTCCAAACTGGTACGGTTCGCTTGGAATCGGCAAAGTACAATGCATACGTTCTGGATGGACATCACAGGGCAGCAGTGCATTGTGAAACTCACTTCAGCTGATAATAATCCCTCAAAACTTATAGCTGCATGAAATGAAAATATGCAATCACTTCCAAAAAAGTTGGACAACGGATGCCTCAGTCCCTCCCTTATCCTTTCTTCCAAACCTCTCTTAACAATGATGTATGACACTTATTACCCACTTCCACAAAACAGGCAACTGGGATGGAGAAAACAAGAGAGGACTTCGCTACAATTATAATAAGCTAGAGTAATCTCCCTCCCGAATATAGCACATGGTTCTTCACTTCTTCTCCCCCCCCCCCCTCATCTTCCTTATTCTGACCTTTCCCCAAACAAAAGTACACGTTTTAATTTGTCTTCCCTTACATGGTGTCGTTGATCTGTCGAACAGCAGCAATAATTGACATGCAGTATATATATATACCACCATTACTGTTACTCTTTAGGGTATTATTCAGGCAATCCTCCCTGGAAATGAGATCCCAAAAGCTGGTCTCTCTCTGCAATGAGTCCCTCCCAATGCACAGAACAGTATGAGGGTCAGACAGATTAAATGCAATCACTTTGGTACATATACATATATATATACTGCGTGTCAATTATTGCTGCTGTTCGACAGATCAATGACACCATGTAAGGGAAGGCAAATTAATACATAAAATTTTGTATGGGGAAAGGTCAGAATAAGGGAGAGGAGAGGGGGGGGGGGGGGGAGCAGAAGTGAAGAACCATGTGCTATATTCCGTAAAAGTTATAAATCCATTTCAAACAAAAAAGCTTTATTGTCTTATTAAGACCACAAGATAAAAAAAGGGAAAGCAATATCACGGTTATAAATCAGGTAAAGCTTGTTTAAGATGGTAAGATGAAATCAGGAAATTAATATCACAGATATAAATCAGGCTAAGTTTGTAACATAAAGGTTTAAATTGTGTCCACTCCTGTCTGCGAAAGCTCATGCTCAATTTACTTTAGTTTTGAGTTCTAAGCTCAAATAGTATAATAGTGCCATTCAAGAACCACATCAAATTCCATGGATTACATATTTGGAAATGCAATATATTACGAAGTCTCGACTTGGATATGCCACAATCAGACCAAATTTCATAGCTCACCAAAGTTTGGAAACGCCAAAACGCATAAAACAAAATCCTATCCAATAATGTGCTGCAAATGGAAAATCTATGAAGTATATTCATGCAGTACATTAATATGGAAATCATTTAGACTACATGTATAATAGCAAATCAACGACTTGAATCTCCAAAGGAAATGTCCTAAGTCCAAAAACTGAAGTTTTGTTGACAAAGCAAGCGCTTGCTACCAATCCTAATGGAGTTTGAGAAACTTCAACTTTCTAAAAGACCTTACAGAATAGGCCATTTCCCAGAACCAGAAATCTTTTCCACTAGTTTTTGGTGTCTAGTATGTGGTTTACCATCTAAACCACGCTATGTTGATTTGTGTTAAGTGAAGTGGAGGATCACTTCAACAGTCAGAATAACATAGATGCTTTACCACGATAAAATTAATGTAATTAAGCGCTTCATTAGGTTTACATTACAAAATCACAACACAAAATATCCTTTATAACTGACACCTATGGTTGTCTACTCTCTAATATGTCCCATTAGGCAACTTTCCGATGGCAACAAGAATTGGAATAAATAATTCACTGCTGTCGAAGTCAATAACCTTTCAAATACACATAAAATCTACATATGGGCAAGCATTCACATGCAAAGATACAGAAGATAATTGATGAATTGATAGGGGAAGGTTTTCAAATCTACCTTCCGGTTTTGGTCTGAAGAGGCCAAGAGCTGTCATCATATCCCTGAGAAAGAACTTTTTGCAATTGAACCCTAAGAATGGCCAAAATCCATCCAAAAAAGAGGTCAGTAAATTCCAAATCAAGACTAAATTTTTTTAAAAAAGGGTTAATGATTGAAAAACAACAGAAATTTAGGGGCAACAATTACTTTCCACTGCCGATGAAGTCGTCATAAGTGAGGGTATTGCTATTCCACACCACAAGATTCAACTCTCGTAGCCCTTCAATTAGTGTAAACACGAATTTCTCTTGAAACGTAGGATTTTTGCCTCCGTCTGCAAATACCCCAAAAAAAAAAAAAAATTTGAATTCATTTTCTTTTCTTATGAACTGGGAATACTGAATACATATTCAAAAACTATAATGTTATTTTGACCGACATAATCTATCCTGCATTTCAATCCAATTATGAATGATTAGGACAATAAATTAGCCAGTAAATTAGTTCCCAGCGCAACCAATTCAACAATTTCGAACACTGATTTCTATTTTACATAAGAAAAAGGTTATAGATGCAGATCTGAACATGGATGTGTTTAGAGAGAGAGAGAGGGTATATACAAACCTGTGCAGGTTCGGGTGCGGGACTTTGTGCTACCGTATTCGACACAGACATAGGGATCTTGCCTTGAAATCCATTCAGTATCCTTTAATTTATTACAACTAACAACTGAAAACCAAATCATTCAAACACTCAATTAAGGAAAAAAAAAAAAAAAAAGAACACGATTACACACAGATATTACATGCACAGCCGAAGAAGAAGAGGAAAATTGGTGTACCTGTAACTTCAAGCAATTGGCCTTGAATCCCAGAAATCGACATGGAAGGAAAACCGTACGATGGAGTTGTATATTGATACATTGACCCCCAAAAAAGACTACTTTTATAGGCGAGAGAGAGAGAGAGAGAGAGAGAGAGAGAGAGAGAAAAGTCAACGGAAGAAGTTTCAAATAGAGTACAAAAACAACTAGAATATTTTATTTATAGAGATTTGAATTTCGATTTTGAACACGATTTCGAATTTTGATTTTGATTGTGTCGTTGTCGACGAGGCCGAACAATTCAGCTCTGGGTTGTTGTTCTTCTCTAAGATTTGTGTTGTTCGTCTTTTTATACTATCATTATTTACGAACTGTTCTTCGCAGTTATGTCCCGGAAAGTGCTGGTGTGTATCCCCTACGCGGCGACGATAGCCCGTCTTTGTGGCGGTGCGCGTCGATTGTTAGTTCGGCGGCGTCCCATGGTTATAATTTACAGTATGTTGACATAATATTCACGGTAATATCACCTATTATTACTAACTAATTATAGTATAGAATTACAATCGACAGCTCCTTCCCAGCCAGGTACCAATCATCCTTGACCTATAAATAATAAACATTCAATTTAAAGTGAGGTTTTTTTTTTTTTTTATCTATATAATCCGAGTGGTTCTCTAATTCAATAAGAATGTGACAATACCTCTTTCTCTCTTAATTGACATGGTAGACCAATGATAAAAATGGAGGTGGCAGCATGCATAATCAGAGTTCGAAACATGGAAAGGACAAAATTCAATAATCTTTTTGTGAGTGGAGTCAAATGTTTTCGAACATCAACAAAATCACAAAAATTGCACATATCCCTCTATCATCCTTTTTATTATTATTATAGTCATATTATTTGAAAGTCCAGATAAAACAAATTGGGGTAACAATAATTATGAATAGTTAAGGTGGTAAACTTATATTTTCTTAAAAAATTTAGATTAGTGACTATTTTTTAAAAAATTTAAATGAGTGGTAGTTAAGCAGTGGAGTAGTTATATGACACGTGTTAAATACACAAAACAAATTATTCCCTTTCTCTAGTTGTAATTTCTCTAGTTCTGGCTCTCATTATGATCTTTCTTCTTGGCTTACACAACTCATTCATAAGTTGTTTTCACTCGCTTTGAGTTTGTCTGCTTCTACTGTCGTATTGTCAATGTTACTAACGAAGATAACGCAACATGCATGGTTACTCAGCCTTCTTTGTCTTCTTGGATCATTGATTCAAGAGTTAATGCTCATATGTTTAGTATGTCGTCCCTATTCTTTAACTTTCATTCGTCAAAATCACGTATTGTATTAGCTAATAATTCATTTTGACCGATACATGGGACTGATGATCTCAGTTCCACTCAGTCCTTGTCATTAGCTAGTTTGTTCATTCGAATTTTTTTTCTTTCATTTGTTATTTTGAGTTAGTTAACCAACTCCTTATAATGTTCAGTAACATTTTCTTCATATTCTTGTGTTTTCAAGATCTTAAAACGAAAAAGATGATTGGTATGAGACACGAGCGTAATCACCTGTATTACTTGAATCACGAAAGTTCCTTTCCTACCTTAAGTGCAACTGTGTCTCCTCTCTAGTGGCATTTTCGACTATGTTATCATTCATTGCAAAAATTACGTCTAAGTTATCTCTGGTTTGAGTTCTTCTTCTATGTTAGAATGCAAAGCTTGTCAACCAACATCACCGTACTTCCTTTCCTCCTAGTTTTTCAACTCGCCAATTTAGTCATTTTCATGTTGTTCATACCGACATTTGGGGTCTTGCGAGAGTTAAAAGTACCTCTGATTTTTAGTATTTTGTGATATTTGTTGATGATTTCTCTTGTATGACATGGTTATTTCTTACAAAAGACCGATCTAAGTTACCTAATGTATTTACCACCTTTATAATAAAATTCTTATTTAGTTTGGTATTTGTATTAAAGTACTTCGATCTGTCTTCAATAATCTTTGTTTTAAGTTGGACATTTTTTTATCTTTATACTCTAATTTGTGGGGGAGTACTAGATATTATTAGTAGCGTAAAGTAATGTTGTAATTTTTTTACTATTAGTTTATTATAAAAAAAATAAAAGAGTATATGATAACATAGCCTACACACAACAAATTATTCCCTTTCTTTTTTTCTTTTTTCATTTCTCTTCTCTTCTCCTTTTTCTCACAAGCCCAATACAGCTTCTACAATTTCAACTTATAGTATATATTATGTGTGTGTAATAGATCTTATTATTTTAGTAATTTTCAATAACTATGATGCTAAATAATTAACACCTTAAAATAGTGGGGTGATGTATCATCGATAACATGGTATCAGGGGCGAGCCAAGAATATTTATGAAGAATAAAATATAATTGATACAAAAAAATATCTAGCCGAAATTGATAAAAAAAATTCAGTTCAAGAATGACAAAAAAGTAAAAATCAAAATAAAATTTTGTGAAATAGTATATTCAATTTTTAGTTAGTCGAAACAAAATCCTAACAAAAAGAAGTACATTTTAACCTAATAATGCATTTCAATAAAATAGAAATTTTTTAAAATCCCTAAAATTTTGTATATGAATAAATATAAATTAATTTTTCACTAATTTTTATCAATGTGAACAATCACAATTCCGTAGTAAAATTATTATTTATGTAATTGCAAAATTTAGTTGAGATCATTATCGATCTTATAGAAAAATTCTTTATTAGAAATAACTTGAAATATTTGGGTTACAACCTTTTATCTTCTGTATATGATCGTATTTTATTAAGTTATAGACTACTATTACTAAAAAAATAGTAAATAAAACTAAAAATTGCTCTTAAAAAGTAACGAACATTGTGTTAAATAAAGATAAATATTATATTTTCGCTAATATACAAATAGATCAGGGTAGTTACATCTAATTGACTCAATTCAAAACTAACAGTTATTTTAGAAGGTTAGTGGATCACTAATTTATTGGAAAAAAAAAGAGGCTAGAACCATTATTGAAATTTTCAAAAATTAAGGGGCAAGTATAATGTATAATATAATTTTATGGATCCTCGTCTAAGGTGATCCAAAAAGAGGGGGGGGGGGGGGAGTGCCCACCCTGGTCTCCATGTGTGGCTCCGCTCATGCGTGATATCATCATTATACTGAATATTTACTCGGGTTATGGGAGAAAATCTCCTTTATTATATGTTTTTGAATTAATAGTATTTTGAGTCCTTAAAATACGCATGTTTTGTTAATTTGATCTTTCTTGTATTAAATTTATCAATTTAGTTCCCAAAATATTTGATTCATATTTATATGGTTCCTACATAAACAACCCGCTAAGTTTTTTATGGAAATAATCAAGTGTTAATCCTCTGATATCGTTTAAGAGAATCACACATAGTCACTTCCGTCAAAAAATTTAATAGACTATTTGATTAGGGATCATTTACACAAATTGAATATTTTAGGACTAAATTGACAAATTATTGCAATGAAAACTAAACTGACAAAACTTGCATATTTTAAGAATACAAAATACTATTAATCCTATACTAAAGTCTTTTTTATTAGTTATCCTATCATTCATTTAAGTATGACACATTATATAAAAGTAATTCCTAACCTATTAATGGTGGATAATCTTTTAAAAAAATCAAAAGAAAAAAAAAAGCAATTGAGGATTTGGATCCCATGATCACGGATCACATGGATCAATTCATTATTTAATCAAGTACTACTATCCTAACCGTTAGGGCTGTTAAATGAATCAAGTAGGTCGAACTCTACCCATTTTTAGCTCGCACAGGTTTGCTCATATTATAAAACGAGCTGAAACTGAATAAATTAAACTTGTTTTGTATTCAAGCCAAACTAAGTCGGCTCATTTCATTGTATATACAAAACATAATTGTAAATTATGTTTAGTAAAAATAGTAATAATTGTAATCTCAAGGATAATTTAGTAAAAATAGCATACAAGAAATACATTTCAAAATTCAAACCATCATCATCCACATGGGCATGTCTGCAATGTCAACCCACTATACATTTCAAAATTCAAACCACCATCATCCACATGGGCATGTCAGCAATGTCAACCCACTTTTTCCTCTCTCTATCACGTGGGCATCAACCTTTTCACCAAATTTATTTCCTTCAAAATTTTAATTATCAAAATTAATTATTTTTAAACTTTTGTAAGAGTAAGAGAATTATATAGACTACAAAGAAAATATAGAGAATATATATATGCTAGAAATTTTTTTTTCAATTTGTGTATTTCTCAATGTGGTGAGGACCTCTTTTTATAGGCTTCAAATCATAATGGTTATCAAATACAATATTAACTTTTAGTAGAGTTATAGAGTTAAATACTAACACCTATTAAATTGGTAGGATATAGTTCATACATATCTATATACAATATATTTACAATACTCCCCCTTGAATGACTATTATGTCAAGATAATATGCCTCGTAAAAACTTTGCTAAGAAAATCCTATCAGAAAAAACCTAGTGAAGGAAAAAGAGTACATATTCAGATGAATCTTAGAATAGCATTGAACGCATTAATATACCTTATTAAAACCTTGTTAGGAAAATCCAATGGAACAAAACCTAAATAAAGAAAAAATAGTATAACGTGCATATTGCTACAACTTTAAATATGTAAACTCAAGCGCAAATTGTGTAAAGTAATATAAACTCGAAAGACTGAGGTCGAACCCTCAGAGAATTGTAAAAACACTAGAAACCACACTAAATTCTGTAACAAAACTTGTGAAGATGTTTTGTTTCAAAAAAGTGTTTGAATTAATAAAACCGAGTAAAGTGATTAAAACAATATGAAAAAAAAATACTAGAGCGTCAGGTACACCCTTTCAAATCAATGATTAAAGACTTAATTTTCAACCTAGATAAGAATCAAGTGTCAATTAACTCAAGTCACCGAATTTAGCAATAAAAACGAAAAAAAACCTATGTTTACAACCAAAAGCTTATCCAGAAAAATCAATAAACTGGTTGCTGATTGTAAATATTTACTGTGTCCGGAGTCTACAATAAATCAAACTTTCCTAACAATCGGATTCATGATTTACCCAAGTAATCCTCCAATTATATTATCATATGGAATAAATTCTAATTAATTTAAACATGGAATAACTAGTTATTTGTCTCGCAAGGAAATTCAAGAAATTAAGGTATAAAACACAATGACTCAAGAATCTTTACAGAGCAAAAATTTTAATAAGAATAAAAAGTTAAATTAACAAAATATCACATACCATTAAACTCATAAGTCAATAACAATATCATGCTTCATTGAGAGGATCTCCCCTAACCATAGCTAAACCTCTTAGCTAGACATAACAATAGTAAACCAAAGAAAAATAAATAAAAATACTAAAGCAAATGTACTCTCTACACAACCATCCTCTCCTATATATAACATGATTTTAGACAAGATCTAATTACAATATAACTCCTTTCCAGGTGTTGGCACTCTAGCAACACACGTTCGGACGCGTATTTTCAACTGTCTGGATGCAATTGGCAGTATGTTCCAACTCTTCAAGCATCTTAGCCTTCACCTTCTGTCACTTCCGTCCGAATGCAAAACATTCCACTGTCCGGACGCGAATTCTAGAAAGCTCCTCTACAACTATGCTTCTCATTTCACTTTATTTCTTCCAATTTTCAGTCATTTTCCTGCAAAATAAACACAATTCTTCAATTACGAACATAACATCAATTCTTTAATAAATTATCACACTTGCCAACTTTTTTCAACCAAATAATTATTTTTTCCATCAATTAATTATATTATGAGACCATAATCACATATGTCTTGTACCTTGATGTGGATATTTCCCCCGATGAAAATCTCCTCCTGATTAGAAATCAATTGGATTTGTCATAAACTCGATGCATTTCAATGCCATATATCAATCTCTTGAACATTGATGATGGTAAAGCTTTAATAAATAGATCTGCAAGATTGTCATTAAATCGTACCTGCTTTACTTCAATTTCATGACTTTGCTGAAGTTCATGAGTGTAGAATAACTTTGGCGAAATATGTTTGGTTCTATCACCTTTGATAAACCCTCTTTTAATTTGTGCAATGTAAGAAGCATTATCTTCATATAAGATTATTGGTGAATTTGTAATCAAAGAAAACCTATAAGTATCTCAAATGTGATGGACTACGGACCTTAAACACACACATTTACGGCCCGCTTCACAGAGTACAAGTATTTTAGAATGATTGAAAAATGTAGCAATTAAAGTCTACTTTGTATATCGCCATGAGATCGTTGTGTAACCACATGTGAAAATATACCTAGTTTGTGAACCATCCTTGTAGAGGATCTTATAGGTATTTAGAATTTGCATATCCGACTAATTGTGCACCATTGGCTAATTACTTTGAGTATAACAAACCCAAATCTACAGTTCCACGAAGATAGCGTAGGACATATTTTACGCTATGTCGAGTTGGTGCAGAACTAAATCTTGCCAACAAGTTGACTACAAATGCTATATTGTGCTAAATATAACAAAACATCAATTAAACTTAGGTATGGTACTTTAGGACCAAGAAACATTTCATTTTCTTTTTTAGGACGAATAGATTCCATATTGACATCAAGAGATTGAACAACCATTGGAGTACTTAGCGGATATACTTTATCCATACTAAACCACTTCAGGTCCTTTTCGGTATGGGTTATTTGATGAATAAGAATTCCGTTTAACGTATGTTCGATCTACAGGCCGAGACAGTACTTTATTTTTCCAAGATCTTTCATCTCAATTTTTTTTTCAAATATTCAATAGCTTTTATCAACTCTTCAAAAGTTTCAATCAGATTCATATCCTCAACATATACTGCAGTGATGACAAATCCAGATTCTGATTTCTTAATAAATACACATAGGTATATGGGATTGCTAGCATACCCTTCCTTTACCAAGTACTCATTGAGAAAGTTATACCACATTCCTTTAGATTATTTCAATCCATATAAGGATCGTCTTAGTTTAATTAAGTATATGTTGTGCAATTTTGTTGTGTTTGCTTCAGGAAATTGCAATCCTTCAGGAACTTTCATATAAATATTAGCATCTAACTTTCTATATAAAGATGTAGTAACAACGTCCATAAGTCACATGTCGAGTCCTTCTGAGACTGTTAGACTAATAAGATACCAAAATGTATTTACATCTATTACTAGTGAATATATTTTTTCATAATCAATTCCAGGTTTCTGCAGGAACCCTTGTGCTGCTAGGCGCACTTTATATCTTGTGATCTCATTTTTGTCATTTCTTTTTCTCACAAAAACCCATTTATAACTAACAGGTTTCAAATCATTAGGTGTTAGGACTACAAGTCTAAACACTCCACGTTTTGCAAGAAAATCCAATTCCGCTTGAATTTCTTCTTGCCATTTTGGCCAATCATGTCGATATCAACATTCATCTATTGTACATGGTTCAAGAGCATCATCATTCAAGATTTCAGTAACTACTATATCATTAATGAACATTTTTTGTACGATCTCACGCCTCATCTATGTATGTATACTTAATAAAAAAAAATTATGAGCAAATATATTTATCTCTTCAAGAGTTTGTCTTTTTAGGGACTTTTTCCTCTCAAGGGGATATCATTTGAAATGATGTGGGTGTATATTTATTTTTTACTTCAACAACTTTTTCTTGAATTGTGTGTAGTTGTCTTTTAAGAGCTGAATCTTTTGAACTTATGTGTAGGGGTGTCCATAGGCCGGGTTATCCATGAGCTTCGTTACCCAGCTTAAAAAAAAATAGGCCCAAAATTCGATAGGCTCGATAGTTAGCCCGTTCGAGCACAAGCTAAATACCTTTAAAAAGAGGGTTTATGTTTGCCCCCAAACCCATTACCCCGCCAGTTAAAGCCCTACTCAAGAGCCCGCCAAGCCCAATCCGTCCACCCTTCATTTAAAAAAAATTTACTTTTAGACTATTAAATTTGAAACTTTGAAATAAGTCTCCTAATGTCGGAATTTAAAATTTTAAAAATTTAGATACCATAAATAATGTATTATTTTATTTTCCATATATTAAACATACAAGTTTTAAATGGTAGATAGATAAGTGAGTAGGTGTCAACCTAGTTAGAATGTATTCATTCTATTAGATGTAGTTCATCTCTTAATCAAAAATAAAATTATTTATTATTATCCATTTTGACTCTACTTTTGATTCAAAAATATAATTTATACATATATTAAGTTATAAAAATATTTATTATTTTTAAATAAAATTGTATATAAAAAAGCCCGCAAACAGGCTCGTCCAACAAGCCCGCCCAATAGGCTCGCGGGTTGGGCTACGGATAGTCTACCCCTACCCGAAGCTTAGCGGATAACTTATTTAAGTAAAGGTTTGAGCCTACATTACCTAATTCTGGCCCAAAAAAATTTCGCGAGTCTAACCCGGCCCGGCCCGGCCCATGGACACCCTTATCTATGTGTCGACCACGCTTCAAGCGTATAAGAAAGTTCACATCGTTCTTCAGACGACAGATTTTCTCCCCCTAACAACAAGAAGAGTGTCTCATTTTTTCTTGTACATACATAATTAAGAAACATCCATTGTATATTTTTCTTTAGTCTCTTTTAGTGTACCAACTTCCTTTATGGATGCTTGGTAAAGGCTCACCAAATGTTTGGACGTACAACAGAAATGTGACCAATGTCTTTTCATATTACGTCTGTAGCAAACTTCTTCATAGTTCTTGGGCGGTTTATTCAGCAAACTCTTCCCTTTATATTGTTTTGCATATTTGTTTGCCCATTGGTGGTGAGGGGAGGTGTTATGACCACAGTGTTGATTATCATTTGGACCACGCCCACGTTTATTATCATGACCATGGTATGAGGTGGAATTTGCTTCAGATAATGTTGTAGAACTAGTCAGACAAGATTTTAGGTTTTTCATCAAAAACTCGTTATTTTGTTCAACCACAAGAAGAGATGATATTAGGTCAGAGTATTTAGTGAACTTGCGTGCTCTATATTGCTGATGCTGGAGCACATTAGAGGCGTGAAAAGTAGAGAATATGTTCTCTAACATGTCTTTATCAGTAATTATTTCTCCACATAATATCAATTATAAGCTGATTTTGAATAGTGCCGAATTATAATCGCTCACTTTTTTTTAAAAATCTTGCAACTTCAGGTGCATCCATTAATGTTAAGCATTTGGAAGTATAACGGTCTTTTGGTGGTCATACCGTTCCTTTAATTTATCCTAAGGAAAAATGAATCATTTTCTGTGAGACATTCATTTTTCAACCTTTCATGAAGGTAATGAGAATTGATGGGTTAAGCCCAAATAGTCCAATTCATGTGTTAAAATCCAACCCCAGTTGAGGAGCCCAACCTAATTTTGATTCCACCAAGTCCAAGACCGGTTAGACTTTTTGATTAGCACGTCACCAAGAGGAAAGCATGGGAAGCTTATCTGCACCACCAAAGGAAACGGTCCAAATCCACCAAGTCCAAGACAGTCCAAGACCGGTTAGACTTTTTGCTTAGCACGTCATCAAGAGGAGAGCATGGGAAGCTTATCTGCACCACCGAAGGAAACGGTCCAATCTTTGACCACGTTTCATGAAGAGCTCTCCAACCTCCTCCTTCCGTTGAGGATAAGTCGTGATCTCCACCAAGAATAATCTCTTAGCTGTGATAAAGAAGCCTTGAGGATAAGTCGTGATATCCACCAAGAATAATCTTTTAGCTGCGATAAAGAAGCCTTGAGGATATGTCATGATCTCCACAAGAATGATCTCTTAGCTGCTATAAAATAGCTCCAATCTGGTAGAAGAGGGAGAGGAATGTCACGCCCCACCAGAGACTTACAGAGGACGAACCGACTACCGGAGATTACTATTTCTTTGATTCTCCATTCTCTCTCTCAAAGCTTGTATCTCTATTTTCCATACCTTTGAATCAATAAAATACCCGGCAACTGAAGCCATTGAAGAGTGGACGTAGGTCGAATTGACCGAACCACTATAAATTGTGTCTTCTTTAATTTTCTCATTGATTTCATTGCATTTATTACATACATTTGACAAGTGGTGTGCAAAACCATTTTTGTGCATCATCAGTTTGGCGCCGTCTGTGGGAATCGACAAAATTCTCACTCCTGAACATTACATCCATTAACTAATGGCGATCACTACTCGATCCATGAACCAACACGAAGACAATCCTCCACGAGAGGAGGAGGTTGCTCCCCCGCCTATCAACCCTGTTCCGGATACTCTAGCTCCAAATCCCCAGCAAATATTGGAGACCATGCAGCAACTGGTTGCTCAAAACCAACAGTTATTGCAACTCATACTTGCGGGACAAGGAAGAGCACCACACGGAGGTGCATAGCATGGAGGACACCAAGGTGGAGCACCACACGGAGGTGCACAACGTGGAGCACCACACGGAGATGCACAACATGGAGGGCCCTACGGAGGTGCACAACTTAGAGCACCCCAGGGAGCTCCACGTCCTAGACATCAAGGAGCACCACGCCCTGTTGCTCCACGCCCGGGCGCCCCATTGGGCACCCCACTTCGGGAAGCCCAACATGAGGGAGCTCCGCCTCCCCCTCCCCTTGCTTCCCAGGGAGAGGACCCTTATCTCCAGGAGGATGAGGGTGAAAACCAAAGTATGGAGCATGGAAGCCACTTCCATGATCATTCCAGAGGAGCCCCCAATCATTGGGACAAAAAGATAAAGGAGGTACAGAATCAACTTGGTGATGTTTTCAACGCCATGAAGGCACAGGGACCCGAGACTGTTGACCACCTGGTAAGGCGTACTGATACGCCTTTCAAACCTGATGTAGCAAACTACCCCCTCCCTCAGAAGTTCAAAATGCCATCTGGGGAGACCTTTGATGGAACAAAGGATCCACTGGACCACCTCGACACTTACAAGACCTTGATGCAATTGCACAATGTACCAGACGAAATCATGTGCAGGGCATTCCCAACCACGTTAAAGGGGTCTGCCCGACAGTGGTTTGCTAAGCTCTCCCCCGCCTTTATTTTCTCTTTCGCCGAGCTTAGCAAATCATTCGTCTCACACTTCATTGGAGGGCGTCGCCACCAGAAGCCAGTTACGCACTTGCTTAGTATAAAGCAGGACCGCGAGGAGAGCCTGAGGAGTTACCTCACTCGTTTTAACGAGGAGGTACTCCAAGTTGATGAACCCGACGACAAGGTGACGATGACCGCCTTCTTGGGTGGCCTCCGTTCATCAAGCTTCCTTTTCTCAGTTCTGAAGCGTCCACCGAAGAGCATGCCAGAGCTGCTAGCCAAGGCCCAAAAGTACATAAACGCAGAAGACATCACAAGGGCCAGGCGGGGTGAGTCTTCCAGAGCAGGGGATAAAAGGAAGGAAAGGGAGAGGGACGATAAGAAGGGGACCAGCAACAAACATGGCAGGACAGAGAAAGTCCCTGTCAAGGACCGGCTAGGTCCTGCTCCTCAGAGGAACCGTCAACCCTTCACTCCCCTCAATGCTTCCGTGGAACACATCCTATTCCAGATCCAGGATGACCCCGCGATAAAGTGGCCTGGAAAAATGAAGTCTCCTCCAAATCGCAGAAATCCTAACAAGTATTGCCGCTTCCATCGTGACCACGGGCATGACACCGACGATTGCTACGACCTCAAGAGGCAAATTGAGGGGCTCATCCAGCGTGGTCACTTACGCCAGTACGTTGCTGGAAGGGAACGAGCACCACAACCTCACAACCAGGAAGATCAGCAGCCAGTGGGGGAAATCCACACCATCTCAGGGGGACTAGCAGGTGGGGGAGAATCACTTTCCGCGATGAAGGCCCATGCCAGGAAGGCAAGACATGTCTACGAGATGCGCCCATCTAAGGTGCCGAAGCAGGAAGGCGACGTGGTCATATCTTTTTCAGACAAGGACCTGGAGGAAATCCAACACCCCCATGACGACCCCTTGGTGCTCACCATGACGGTGGCCAATTTTCATGTGCACAGGATCCTGGTGGATAGTGGCAGCTCTGCGGATATCCTGTTTGCAGAGGCCTATGACAAGCTCAACCTGGGCAGGGAGAGGCTACAGCCAATCAGGTCACCCCTCATTGGATTCTCAGGGAAAAAGTGTATCCCCTTGGATCCATCACACTTCCCGTCACCGCCGGAGTAACACCCCGAAGCTCCACAGTCATGGTCAACTTCCTGGTAATAGAGTGCCCGTCAGCCTACAACATCATATTAGGGCGGCCAGCTCTTAACACATTAGAGCTGTGCCCTCTACCTACCATCTCGTTCTCCGCTTTCCAACCTCAAATGGTGTCGGAGAGGTCAAAGGGGACCAAATAACAGCCAGAGAGTGCTATGTATCCTCTATGAAGGCTAGGAAGCCCCAAGAAGCATTGCAGGTTGAGGTCCTTGACCCAAGGGATGACTCCGCAACAGAAAGAGGAGAACCAGTCGAGGAACTCATCCCTGTGGTTTTAGAAAAGGAGCACCCAGACAGAAGAATTTACATTGGCTCTTCCCTTTCTGAAGAGCTGGCTCCCCTGTTGATTGATTTTTTGAAGCGTAATATGGACATCTTTGCTTGGTCGCATGAGGACCTTGAGGGCATCGACCCGGAAGTAGCTACCCACCACCTCAATGTCGATCCACTGTACAAGCCTGTTCGCCAAAAGTTAAGGGGAACCTCCACTGAAAGGGCCCAAGCCATGGACAAGGAGGTTAGAAAGCTGATTGATAACGGGGCAGTCAGGGAAGTGGCGTATCCGGAGTGGCTCTCCAACGTAGTAATGGTTACTAAGGCTAATGGGAAGTGGCGCCTCTGTGTCGACTTCACAGAACTAAACAAGGCATGCCCAAAAGATAGTTATCCGCTGCCGCGGATTGACCTCCTCATCGACGCCACCGCTGGACATGAGTTGCTCACTTTCCTGGATGCATACTCGGGGTACAACCAGATTAGCATGCATCCCCCAGACCAAGAGAAGACATCATTCATCACGCCAAAGGGGACATACTGCTACAGGGTCATGCCCTTTGGGCTAAAGAACGCTGGAGCAACCTACCAACGGCTGGTGAACAAGATGTTCCAGTCTCAGATCGGGCAAACAATGGAGGTGTACGTGGATGACATGCTGGTAAAGAGCCTTGCAGCAGTAGACCACATTGATCACCTCCAAAAAACTTTCAACGTCCTGAGGTCCTATCACATGAAGCTCAACCCTGAGAAGTGCGCCTTTGGTGTGGGGTCTGGTAAATTCCTGGGCTTTATGGTCAATCAGAGGGGAATTGAGGTGAACCCTGACAAGATCAAGGCCATTCTTGACATGAAGTCACCCTCTTCAACCAAGGAGCTCCAGCGCCTCAATGGAAGAATCGCAGCATTAAATAGGTTTGTCTCCAAATCTGCAGATAAATGTCTCCCTTTTTTCAAAACTCTCCGAAAAGCCTTTGAGTGGAAACCTGAGGCAGAGGAGGCTTTTCAAAAGCTCAAAGCCTACCTAGCAGCACCTCCCCTCCTGTCACATGCTACCCCTGGAGAAACTCTCCATCTATACCTTTCTGCTTCCCCATCAGCGGTAAGCTCAGTGCTCGTTAGAAACAACAATGGAGTGCAGAAACCAGTTTATTACGTGAGCAGGGCATACCGGGGGGCAGAGGTCAGATATTCAGCACTAGAAAAACTGGCACTCGCTCTGGTCACGACAGCGAGACGGCTGCGACACTACTTCCAGGGCCATCGTATGGTGGTCATCACCGACCAACCTCTTAAAAGAATCTTGGGAAAGCCGGACGTATCTGGCAGACTTCTTAAATGGGCAGTAGAACTCGGGGAATTCGACATTCAGTACCAACCTAGGACGGCCATCAAAGCACAAGCCCTAGCAGATTTCGTAGCTGAACTCACACCAACAGAAGATGGGAACAGTGAGGATCCCCAAATGCCCAACGGAGACATCAAGAAGCCTAACAAAGACCCTCAAGCAGGCGCCCAAGTCTCCTCCCCAGGAGCCCAAACAACTTTTTCTGATGACCAGGCATCCCGGGCTGCACCTCTGGATGCCCAGGCACCACAGGCTGCACCTCCGGATGCCCAGGCACCACAGGCTGCACCTCTAGCTCCTGCACCACAGGCTGCACCTCTGGATGCCCAGGCACCACAGGCTGCACCTCCGGATGCCCAGGCACCACAGGCTGCACCTCTAGCTCCTGCACCACAGGCTGCACCTCTGGATGCCCAGGCACCACAGGCTTCACCTCCGGATGCCCAGGCATCACAGGCTGCACCTCCCCGGTCTTCCACTTCAAATTCCAAATTCTCCACTCATCTGCTTTGGAAACTCTATGTAGATGGCTCCTCGACTAGTGAAGGAGGAGGAGCGGGCTTAATTTGATCAGCCCAGATGGCACCACTCTCAGATATGCGATGAAGCTCCACTTTTATGCTTCCAATAATGAGGCGGAATACGAAGCCCTCCTTTCTGGATTAAGATTAGCGATGGAAATGGAGGTTCAACACCTTGCCACCTACAGTGACTCTCAGCTGATAGTCAATCAAGTGAGGGGCGAGTTCGAAGCCAAAGGAGCCAAAATGCAAGAATATCTCAGCATGGCTAGAAACATGATCACAAAATTCCACTACTTCCAGATAAACCACATCCCCAGAGAGGATAATATGGCTGCCGATGCACTCGCAAAGCTCGCTTCATCCATGGAAGCCTCATCAGGGGAACCAGTACTAATTGGTCACCAGTGCGAGCCCAGCAGGATGGACATGGAGGCCACAAATGTTGACTGTGTATCTACTGAGTCAGACTGGATGACCCAAATCAAGGCATACCTCCAAGAGGGTGTGCAGCCAGATGATCCCCTAGAGGCCAGGAAGCTAAGGATAAGGGCCTCCAAGTTTGCCATCTTGCAGGACACTCTATACAAGAGAGGCTATTCCTTGCCATGGTTACGATGTCTTTCACCTGAAGAAGCTCACTATGCCTTGCGAGAAATCCACGAAGGGATCTGCGGGAATCACTCTGGAGGGCGTTCCCTTGCCCACAAGGCGCTCAGACAGGGCTACTTCTGGCCTACCATGATGAGGGACGCCAGGAGTTCTCCAAAAAGTGCGACAAGTGCCAACGCTTTGCGACTGTGCCAAGACAACCACCCGAGGAGCTAACAACCATTTCAAGCCCATGGCCTTTCTCCAAGTGGGGCATCGATATCCTAGGCCCTTGCCTCTCAGTAAAGGGCAGTGCAAGTTCGTGGTGGTGGCAGTCGACTACTTCACCAAGTGGTCAGAGGCAGAACCTTTAGCAAAAATCACAGACGCAAAGGTCAAAGATTTTATCTGGAAAAACTTGGTCTGTCGCTTCGGGATTCCCCATGCCATTGTCAGCGACAACGCCAAGCAGTTTGACAACAAGCTGCTGAACTCTTTCTGTTCTGACCTTCAAATAAAACAACCTCACTCCAGCCCGGCACATCCACAAGCAAATGGACAAGCAGAGGTCATGGTAAGAACCGTGCTACGCAATTTAAAGACAAGGCTCAAAAAGCAAAGGGCCTTTGGGTAGAGGAGCTGCCAGGCGTACTGTGGGCTTATCGAACCACACCAAGAACCCCTACTGGGGAGACTCCTTTTTCCCTCGCCTTCGGAACCGAGGCGGTCATCCCTGTGGAAATAGGGGTACACTCCCTAAGGGTCCAGCACCACGATCCCATCACCAACGAGGAAGGACTCCGTAGCAACCTCGACTTGGTGGAGGAAGCAAGGGAGATGGCTGTAGTCCGCAACGCGGAGTATAAACGGCGCATGACAAGGTACTACAATTCGAGGGTGAAGCCCCGTTCTTTCCAACCTGGGGATTTGGTCCTCAAAAAAGTAATCCTCGCTACAAAAATGCACGCGAAGGGAAGCTGAGACCAAATTGGGAAGGGCCCTACCGCGTAACAGAAGTAGTGAGACCAGGCACCTACAAAATCCAAGATTCTGAGGGAAAAGTTTTACTCCATCCATGGAATGCAGAGCACTTGAAAAGGTATTACCAATGACACCTTGAGAGCATCAAAGCAGTAGAAGTTGGGACTTGATTTGATTTTTAGGGGTGTTACCCAAGATTTCAATGTATTTTTTTTTTGGGAATTATTACCCAATATCGCTTTTTATAAGCAATAAATTAATAAAATTTTCTATGTCATTTACTCCAAAAAGATTTTCTGTATTTCATTTCAAAGGAGTATCGGTACAAAAATAAGGCCAGATACCGCCTTTTCAAAATAAAAAAAAAATCAAAAGTCCTAAACACTCTAACTGCTCTCATGGTCGTCCCCACCTCCTCCTCATTGTCATCAACAGCATCAGATCCCCCCTCATCACTGTCGTCAGTGGGCACGAAAGGTGAGAAGTCAATATTAGGGAAAGCGGTAGAAACTTTCCCTCGGAGATCCTCGAAACCATCAATAAAAGCATCTGCAAGACCATTCTCCAAGTCTTCCTCAGCACGGGAAACTCTCTCCCGAGCAGCCGTCAACTTTGCCTCTGCAACAGCTGCCTCTCTGAGCATGGCCCTCCCATGGGCCTCTACAAGCTCAGCCTCTCTGAGCGTGCTCCTCTCGCGGACTGCCAAAAGCTCAGCCTCTAGCTTAGTGGCCCTCTCATGGGCTGCAACAAGCTCACCATCCCTGAGCGCGCTCCTCTCGTGGACTGCCAAAAGCTCAGCCTCTAGCTTAGTGGCCCTCTCATGGGCTGCAGCAAGCTCACCATCCTGAGCGCGTCCCTCTCGCGGGCCGCCAGAAGCTCGGACTCAAAATTAGAAAACCTTTCATGTGCTGCCACAAGTTCACCCTCCCGGAGCACGTCCCTCACGGGTCACCAAAAGCTCAGAATCAAGCTCGACAATCCTCTCCTGAGCAGTAATAAGCTCCCTCTGCACAAGGCTAAGATCCAGCTTCAACTTGTCTTGATTATAGGCCCTCGAAAGCAAGCAATGGAGGAAGTCGAAACCTAAAAAAAAAAAAAGAGTCAAAAACACAGGAAACGACTGGAGAAAGGGAAATAGCAGACCCTTACCTGAGCCAGACCTTCCAAATACGTGTTGACGATATTATCAGTGCCCGAAGCGCTAAGCTCAGAAAACTTCTGGCCCAAACACAAACCTCCCAAGCCTTGCCCTGATAGCTGCTGGTCTCCCCATCATAGAACCAGCCCAAATCGGCACTTGGGTAGAAGTTCCTGAACAAGGAGGAGACAAAGGAGGGGTAGCACGAGGAGAGGTAGCACGAGGAGAGGATAAAGGTGGAACAGATGTGCCTAGCAAAGAGAAGATTCTGGAGCAGCAGTTGGAGAAGTTGTCAGTTGAGGAGGAGCCATCGTGGAAGCACATGGGGGGCATCATCGTCCTTGTCACTTGAGAAGAAGGAGGGCTCCTGCTAGAAAAACGGGACACCACCACCCTCTTACTTGCTGCAAGAGTAGAGAAGGGTTAGATAAAAAAAAAAAAAAAAAGAGGAAACTAGCTCACCCCTTTTTCTCTCGAAGAGGAGCTGCCAGATTTCTGAGATGGAGCTACAACTCTAGTATACTTGGGCAGGAGAACTCCCAAAATTTACAAGGGCAAGCTTTGACAGCCTCCAATTTCCACTCCAGTCCCGGGAAAGCACAGGTATATATGCATGGAAAAAGTGAGCACACACACAAAAAAAAAGGAAAAAAAGAGTGTGCAGCATACCGGTTTTTGTAGACACCAATGTGTTGGCACCGAAACTCTGTCGGCTTCTGAAGCCATTCTCCACCAATAAAGAAGAAACAAGATTTTCAGCCGCCGCAATTAGAGCGCA
>CAUOFW020001316.1:0-108060 GCA_963454935.2 Ilex paraguariensis
TTAGGTAGTGTCTTCCATGCATTTCAGGCGTCCCCAAATTTATCCAAAGATGCCCTTATCCATGTAGCACTGCAACACTTTGGTGATTTTTAATCCCATTGAAGTTGCATGCTCTTTGAATTTCTCCGAAGACAACCCCTTGGTTATAGGGTCGGCCACCATCTCTCTCGATGGGGATATAACTAACTTTTATATCACACATCTCCATTATATCTTGAATATAGTTATAATTACGTCAATGTGTTTTCCTTTAGTGTTGTTAGCTTCACTTTTTATCAAAGAGATAGCGGACTTATTGTCACAAAACACATTGACTAGCCTACTAGGTATACCCAATTCTAAACTGTCAACAAAGCATTTGATCCGAACAATAGTAGTTATTGCTACACTGCACGTCATGTATTCGGTCTCCATTGTGTACTTTGCAACACAACCTCCCGCTTCTTGCTTAACCAAGAACAATCGTTCCTCCAAATAAGAATATATGGCCACTAGTAGATTTTCTATCATCTGCATTACCTGCAAAATCTACATCTGTATAGCCAATAATTTTTAGCTCATTTAATCTAAAGCATAATTTCATACATGTTGTGCCTTTCAAGTATCTAAATATTATCTTTATTGCTAGCGAATGTGTCCATTCTTGGATTGAATTGATATTTGCTTACAAACCCTACTGCATGATGATTAACCTCTAAAGGTGACATTTTATTATCTATTAGAGATGTTAATTTCATGCATTTCATACTTAGTTGTTTGTAAAATAATATTTAACTCATTATAGGGAAGATTTGGGCACTAATGTAAATTGCAGGGCAAGAATACAATTTAATAAAGTTGAGAGGCTCAAGAGGTATTGAGGAAGTTCATTCAATGCAAGAAAAGAGGAAAAGACAACAAGGAGGAAGCGTTTGAATGCCTCGAACAAGGGTCTGAATGCCCATAACCGCCTTGAAAGTTCTGACATAATGCTGAAAGAAAAAAAGGCTATCAGCAGCTAGTGTTCGAATACCACCAGTCATAGTTCGGACGCCCCTTACCAAGAAGTGATTCCAGTAGTGTAAAATCCAGAAAGTTTCTGGTGTTTGAACTCTTGCAGGCACATTATTTCGGCAAAGGGGATCGAAGTTGACAAATCTAAGGTTGATGCAATTTCCAACCTCCCCACACGAAGGTCATCAAAGATATCAGGTCGTTTCTAGGCCGTGCTAGTTTTTATTGTCGTTTTATAAAGGACTTTAGTGCATTGGCTCGACCCTTGACCAATTTGCTTTCCAAGGATGTCCCATTTGTGTAGTAGGATAATTCTGAGACATCATTTAAAAAACTCAAAGTGGGACTTACTACTTAAGCTTATGTGTGAAGTGATTACGCAATCAGCACAGTGTTTGGTCAAAAGAGAAGACAAGAGACCATATATAATATATTACGCTAGCAAAACTCTTAATGAAGCACAAATGAATTACACCACCACTGAAAAAGAGTTGCTAGCCGTAGTATTTGCATTGGATAAATTTCAGTCTTACATCTTTGGTTCACCTGTTGTAGTCTACATTGATCACTCTGTTTTAAAGTATCTTTTGTCTAAGCAGGACGCAAAACTGAGACTCATTAGGTGGATACTTGTCCTACAAGAATTCAACTTGATAATCAAAGACAAAAAGGGAGTTGAGAATGTGGTGGCGGACTATTTATCCTGACTTGTGATTCAAGATGCCTATGAGTATATTCCTATCCCTAACTCTTTTTCGGACGAGTATTTATTTTCTATTCATTCTATTTGCCCTTGGTATGCTGACATATGCAATTATCTTACTATAAGACAAATACCACCGCACGGAGGTTTATGGCTGATGTGAAGTACTTCTACTTCGACAACCCGTACTTGTTCAAGTATTGCTCAGATCAAGTGATGAGGAGATGCGTACTAGAAAATGAACAACGAGAAGTCTTTGCATTTTGCCATTCAGAGGTGTGTGGTGACCATTTCTCTTCAAAGAAGACCTTGGCAAAGGTTTTACAATCAAGTTTTTATTGGCCCTCTTTAATCAAATGTTCTGTTTCATTTTGTAAGGAATGCGGTAGGTGCCAAAGATTGGGTAGTGTGACCCGAAGGAACATGATGCCCCTCTCCCCTATAGTTGTTACTGAGAAATTTGACTATTGGGGCATTGACTTTATGAGTCTCTTCCCTATGTCTTTTGACTACCTATACATATTGTTGGCAGTGGACTATGTGTCCAAGTGGGTAAAGGCTATCTCAACCAAGACCAATGATTACCGTGTCATGGTCAAGTTTCTCAAGGAGAACATTTTTTTGAGGTTTAGGATGCCTCGTGCTATGATAAGCGACGGTGGTTCTCATATCTGTAATAGGTCATTTGTATCTTTAATGCATAAATATGGCGTCACATACAAGGTGTCCACCGCATATCACCCACAAACCAATGGTCAAGCTGTGACGACCTGTATAAAAAAATAATCACTGACACGCTAATTAGGTCATTAATTATGATTCTATATAATTGACATTTATTTTTTATGGACCCCAATTATAGGCATTTCACGTGAAAATGAGTCAAATGACTATAACTTAGGTCAAATATCGTACTCATACAATAAAATGAAAATATTCATATCTATACATATATATTTATGTGAAAGGAAAAAATTTCCTATTTTAGATTTGTAAAGATTTGAAAACGTGCACTAAGGAAAAAAAAAAGAGAGAGAGAGAACAAGTGTCCATAAGATGCTTGGGGACCAAGCAAACATTGGTTATAAATAGCCAAGCCCAAGGCCTTGATCGGCACATCAGAGAAGGAAAGAGAGAGAGAGGGAGGAAGAAAGGAAGTGAGAAAGAGGGAAAATGAGTCAAAATTTTGTTGACGTAAGAGTTTGCAGTTGCAATCAAAATCTTGGGTAAGATTTTTTAGTTATTATTTAGTAAACTTTATAGGTTCGAGTCTCTTAAAGTTGATCCCCATTAAATATTTTTGGATCAAATTTAAGTATCATTATTTTTCATTAGTTATTCCAAAAATTATTTTAGCTTAACTAAGCTCTTATTATTTATTATTATTCTAAAATATTATTTTGGTTGTTTTGTTACAGTACATGGTGTCGAGTAGAAGTCAAGCAGAGGTAGGATTTTTTTTATCTTTTACTATCATTGATGCATTTCATGTATATTTGGGGGACTTATATCAAATATATTTTTAATTATATAATATTATATCGCTATAATCATGGGGTCAAACTGGGGTTTTATAAATAAATCGTGATCATGCACATGTTATATATTTTTTTTATCGAGACCCTAATTATCTTATGAAACCATGTTGCATAATAATTTTTTTTTATTATTAATATTTAATGTTTCATTTGCTGTGGGGTCTGACTACAATATGACTTTATTTTGTGATTTTGATGAAATTACTATGAATGCACATAATCGAGCGCAGACTGTTAGTAGATGCATGATCCTTGCGAGGGTTCACAGGATTCTTACTAGTCCTTGGTTCACTGGTTAGTAATATTGGTTGCCTTGGTAGCTTGTGCGGCACCACATAATTTTCGATATTGGTGTTTCCAGAAAAGCAAGACGGGCAATGAGTTCCCTTGGGTGCAAGACCCCAAAGTTTTCTCCGGAGGCAGTTTTGCGTGGACCAGAAAATTGACGGATCGATATGTGCTGAAATTTATTTATTTATTTGATTCATTACTTTGTCCTATTCCTGCATTTATCCATGCTTTAATTATATTATGCATTGTTTTAAAACTTTGGTAGTCATTGATAAACATTATCCTACTGAGTTGGTGAGCTCATCCCTATCTAACATTTTTTAGATATATGAAGTCGGGCTAGAGGATTGGCTGAAAGGATGATGAATAGAGTTTGCTATTATTATTTTTTTTATGTTGTATCAAGAATATTTGAAATCATCTTATGAGGAATATGTACTCGTATGTAGAATATAATAATATAAGGAAGATTATTGTAAGTTTGGTGTGATTTTATTCCTTAATCACGCTCGGGTATTTTTTTTAAAAAGAAAAAAAATTCGGGGCGTGACATAAGCCGAGTTGGCCAATAGAGAAATCAAGAACATCCTAGAGAAAACGGTGAACCTTAATAAGAAGGATTGGTCATTTAGGTTGACCGATGCCCTATGGGCTTACTGCACTGCTTATAAGACTATTCTAGGCATGTTACCCTATAGGCTAGTCTATGGCAAGGCTTGCCATTTGCCGATTGAAATGGAGCACAAAGTTTATTGGGCCATCAAGACCTTGAACTTCAACTTGAGAATGGCCAGAGAGAATAAGAAGCTTGAGATGAATGAATTAGAAGAGATGCGTATGAGAGCTCAAAAATTTCAAAAGAAAGGGCTAAGTTTTTTCATGACAAATCCATTTTAAGAAAGACATTTGAGTTTAGACAAAAAGTGCTCTTGGACAATTCTTGTCTCTCGATCTTTCAAGGAAAACTTTGATCTCGTTGGGATGACCCCTATCTTGTCAAGGTGGCCTACCCCAATGGAGCTGTGAAAATCACAAACCCTGAGGATGGCAAAATATTCAAGGTTAATGGCCAAAGATTTAAGCCATTTTTCGAGGGTTATGGAGGTCAAGGGGTGGAGGAAGAATTGGTGAATCTGGTCTACTTGGACTTGTTGGAGGATTAACTGTTCTTATGGTCTTTAGTATGCATTCATTTTTACTTACTTTAACTGTTTATGCTTACTTACTTTATCTTTGCGTATAATGTTGTCTTTCTTAGTTACAAATATTGGTATTTTTGTCAAAGCTCAAGTGCGAAGTGTTCTCTAACCTTACTCATCTTTTTACGGTCCTTCATTGCATATGATATCTTTTGTTGCATTGAGGACAATGCATGAATCAAGTTGGGGGATGAGGTGCACCATTTGCATGATACACCAATTTTTGTGAAAATTTTTTGTTGATAATATCAATTTTTGTGGTGAAAATCACCTTTCACATATCCTACAGATTTTTGTTTACACTAGTTGCAAATTATGTGAAAATTTTAAAATTTTTTGTAAAAAATATCTGAATGTTGATCTGTATTCCCCTATTTAGAGTGCTATGGGTTTGTTGATATGTTGCTCTTTGCATTGAACCTTGAATACATGAGCACATTATAGAAGTTCATCCTATGCTTGAGTATCACATATGTGTTAGCTTTTGAACTCAACCTTAAGTGCACCTTGAATGTGTAATTTTGGCAATTTACGAATTGGATTCATATTTTAGTGCTTGACATGAATAGTAGAAATGTGTAAGGACCCATGAGAGCTTTAGTGTCAATCCTTGTTGGAGGGAACTTACATTTACTCAAGGAACAATTCTTCAAATTTCAAATTTGTTCAATAATCTCATTATGCTTGTTTTGGTTAGTTGCATTTGGGTAGTTGATTGGCTTTGTCTTGAAATGCAATATGCTCTCTTATGCCTATCTAGAAATGATCTTATGCCATCCTTGATTTACTTTGAGCCTTAGCCTTTTTCTTGTGAAAAATTTATCCCTAGTGCCGTGATTGAGCCTTAATTGTAAATTTGGTTCTATGCCACACATTTGACTAAGCCAATGCAAAATGATAAAATCTACCACACCTTGATTGTTCCAAAGAGTTGAATATGAGTGATCATAAAAGAGAATGAATTGTGATGCGAAAACTTAACCAAAGAGATGAATGAAGTTGAATTCAAAAGTTGAATGGAAAAGAATGAAAAATCCAAGAAAAGGAGAAAAAAGGGTGGAAAGAAGAAAAGAATGACAAAAGAAAAGGAAAATGTTAAGGAAAAGAAAGAAAAGAAACAAAGAGTGTGGTGAGGGTGTTAGACTAAAAATCCCATGAAAAGGGAGATGTTTTTGAAATAAAAGTCATTCACTCGAAACAACCCTCTTTGCTATCCTCCATCCTTTGTTTCACTTACCTCAATATCATCCCAAGACCTCATTATAACCCGTGAAAGTTCTAAATGATCTAGAGAACCATGAGGGATGAATACCTTTAAAGAAAAAGAGAAGTTGATTTTGCTATCAAATGCCCTAACATTCCTTTCTTGAGATTATGCCAATGTTGATTCATTTTCATGTATGTACTTCACTTTTGGATTATATATGAGCATACTTCATTTTGTGCATAAGATTCTATCTCACACATACACATGGAGAGCATGCCAGGATAACCGTAGTGTGATTCTGTAACACCCCAATCCCACTACACTATTATTATAACAATAAATTTAGGCAATCCCGCTATTAGTAACATTATAACATGACACTGAAAGAAAACCCATCCTAGAAATATTTATCTTAGGATCATTTTTTTTAAAAGAAAGGTCATATGCGCGTGGCACACTGGCCTGCTACCATGTAAAATATATATATCCTAAAAATATTTACAAGTGTTGCTTACATGACAAAACCAAAATATTGACATCATATACAACCCAAAAAGTTTTTTTTTTTTTTTTAAAGACATAAGAAATTGACACGAGCCTTTCTCGACACTCCTGACTGAGCTTCTAGCTGCGGCAGTGGACTACAAGCTTGTGTACAGTTTACCTGAAAATTTTTCAAGCAAATTTCAGTGAGTTCTCATTAATGATTTCAGAGATAGAGCAAAGAAAGTAATGTGATGTCCTTGCTCATTTATAGAATTTTAATATTTGTGTTTTCATATCTTTTCTCAAAATTATAGTTCATTGCACTACAGTTTCACACATAAATAATCATCTTGACACACAGGCGACAAAACACCACACAATAATATTCGTGGTTCCATAATTTTTCTCGAAGTTCTATTTCATTGCGCTATGATTTCACACAGAAATAACCGTCTTGCCACTCAGGCTACAAAACACGACACAAGTTAATCACCATATCAGTATACGATCGTCACTTAGACAACTTAACAAAATGTATCATTTTCTTGATATTCTATTATTTTGAACAACTCACATCACATAAAAAATTTAGCTTCCGTCACTTGGATGAAATCAGCTTTAACTTCTCTCAGTCATGAGGATAAATTTGAACACTTGGGGTTACTTTTAGTCACGTAGACATCATAGTCTAACAATTCGCTTTCGTCCCTTTGACGTCTTCACTATGCAAATAAAAAAACGTCACATAGACATCCGACACTTTATCGTCTCAACCATTTGATTTTTCTTTCCGCTTGTCACACAGACAACTAAACCATAATATTATAATCTGTCACGAAGACATCTTATTCATATCGTAACATTAGAACACTTAAGCCATTTATTCACAATAGAACTCATAAGCTAGAAAGTCACATAGAAACAAATAAACCTTTACATGTAGATAAAACCAAATGTTAGCGTACATATGTATCTTGCTGAAAATTTATCGTGTTGCTGACTCTTCTGCCGGAGCTTTTTGAGCAACGTTCTTTACGATGCTCGTCCTTTGACCAGACATCCATTATTCAAAATCTCATTCGAGTATAAATAAATAATACTGCTTTACTCGAATTGGTTTACACAAAACAAATTTCTTAATTTAATCAATCCACATTCAATCACTCATTCACATCTAGTAATATCAATTACTCAAAAAAATAAAAATAAATAAACTAGTAGTTATAATCAATTCGAGTCACATGAGAATAATCTATTCATAGTAAGATTACCCACTTGAAGCCATGACATCCAAAGCAAACATTTCTCATAAAATTATAGTAACCAAAATGTAGTTGAATCTACATAATTTCCCAATAAAATCATAAAATTGCATGAAAATTTCATACCCATGAGTTTCATGAAAATTCAAGAACAATTAACAAAATTTCTAATTATAAATACCCAATAAAATCATAAAATTGTATGAAGATTCCATACCCATGAATTTCATTAAAATTCAAGAACAATTAAAAAAAAATTCTAAGTACCCACCACACTTCAATTTTTTTTCTTTTTTTACAACAATACTAACTTAATTTACACACCCACATAAATATCAAGATGTAACTTTCATACATTAATCAAACCTCATACCCAACATCATACATCAATATACAACATCTAAACACATACAAAATACCATCTTTGAAACACATGCAACACTAAAAATGCCTAAATAAAAATAGGATTTTTCTACACATTAGAAGAAAGAAAATGAATCATAATTCTTACCTTGTACGCAGACTTTATTTTTTTTTCTTTCTTTTCTTCTCTTTTCTTTTCTTTCTTTCCTTCTTCTTCCCTTGGTTTTCTTCTTCTTTCCCTCTTTGTTCTTGATCTAGCCAAAATATCCCAAGTGCAAACCCCCCCCCCTTTTTTTAGCATGCAAGACATGCAAGGCATGTCTTGCTAAGTGGAACTAGCAATCATGACCCTATTTTATATAATATATATATATATATACACACACATACATGTATACAATTACATGGATGTACCCATTTTTTTCTTCTTGTATACATATTTATACATAAACATGTATATACATATATTCAAATTATTGACAATCTATTAAATTCGTCTCTCGGACCCTTAACCACTCCTTGTATATACTAATACATTTTATTCTATTATTATTTATTTTTATAACAATAAATTGATGTCACATGCTTGTTATCCAAATTAATTTCACATGCGCTAATGTACATAAAATAATATCACAAGTCAACATTCTTATTTAATTTTTCACACTTTAAATAAAACAATTCTCCCTATAATCATTCTTTAGAAAATTATCTCTAAATATTTAAAATATTCATCGTTTAGGTTTAGGTCTCATATCATTACTCATAATTAAATACTAAACGTCAATCTTACGTTTGCATGTCACATGTGAATATGCTTATGACAAATATTATATATTGGTCATGCGTGTTTGGGTCTTACAGATTCATTGTTGAGAGACACCCTTGGTGAGTTTGCATCAAAGCTTAATCTGGATAACCAAAGTGAATGTGAATTCTGTTGTTTGAATGCTTAAATTACATGTCCATTTCACACACACACAAAAGTTTGAAAATGAATGTGTAGGTGCATACTCTAGACTAGCGTTTAAAGCCTTGGTGTTGCTCATATGTGCTTGGTTCGGGTATTTGAACGATGTGTTATGCAGCCCTATGCTTGCGAAATGGGGGAATATTGCTCAAACTTTTGATATTCGTAGCATTTAGGAATGCCCGTGTCGTTTGAATATGTGTTTTACATTTTGGGTATTCATTTTGGTAGTTAAATGTAGAAATCCATGCCTTGTGTGTTGAAAACATCAAAATTTCAAATCATATTGCAATTTTGGTAATGACTTGGGGCATGATTGTTCAATTGTGGTTCACTAGTGTAGCTCATGTTTTTTTGGAGAGTAGAGGTCATGAATAGAGTGTTAGAATGTGTAGGGATTGAAATAAACTGGAGTGGGAGTGAAATTGGGAAGCACAAAAGTTTTGTGTAAAAAGGCAAAACCTACTGGTAGTTTTGGTTCAAAACCTTTCGGTAGGTTTCATTCCAGTGCACAAAACCTACCAGTTGGTTTTCTACGACCCACCATTATGTGCTGTCTAGAATGCCAAAAATAAGGGTTTTAACTTAGATTTTTTGGGGGACTGTTCATTGTCTTCCATACTTACGAACTCCCAAGCTCTCTCCTCTCCCTCTAGCCTCTCCCAAACTTCAAACACCTCACCCAAACCATCGATTACTACATTTCTCTTGACTAAGACTTGTTTTTGAGTGAATTTAGCCAAAATTAGTGGACATTTACATAAACTGTAGGTTTCAAAGTTCTTTCCCCATTTTCCCAATTACTTTTAGGGTTTCTCCAAATTCGAGAGTTCTTTTGCCATGGCTCATGTAGGAAGGACCTCCCTTGATACCTTTGAGCCCATTGCATGGATTTTGATGTGGGCTTTGGCTCTTTTTGGTATAGGGCACTATTGATCACCATGGCCCGTATTAAGCCCATAGGACCAGATTCCCCACAACTCGCAGGGTGCTAGTGCTCGCAAGAGCAATAGGGAGGGGTCGACCAGTGATAGGGGGAGAGAAGGAAGAAGGCTCGTAACCATGCTCGTTACCAAAGCATCGATGAGAAAAATGTGACTTGTGAGCAGTATGTGGATTGGATCTCCCTTGGCCCAAACAATGAAGTAGTGAGGATCATTGAGGGCCATGGGATAGGGTTATGGGTTGAGCCCGTTAGTAGGTTTAACTTGGCATTGTGTAGAGAATTTTACCAAAAATCAAAGGTGGTAGACGAGGATGCGTGTATTTTGAGGACAAATGAAAGGGAAAAAACCTTTGATGTGAGCCCAGACTTGATTGTTACCTTTATGAAGTATGAGAGGCCTCCCACCTAGTGTCCTGATGTTTCCTCACAACATCCCTGGGGTAAAGACCATCCTAGAGTATGCGGGGTTGTTGTATAAGGACCCAACCCAATTCAAAGGGACAATCCAAGTCGGGGGCCTTAAGCACTCCTATGGGATGATGAACAAAGTGTTGCATTATAACTTGCTTCCCAGGGGAGCCGAGAAGATCCCAAATGTGGAAAAGCTAGCCCTTCTGCATGTCGTTATAACTGGGAAAGCTATGGATGTAACCTTGTTGATATGGGAGTTTATGAAGGAATTCGCTCAGGCTAGAAAGTCGAAGGCGAATCTCCCATTTGGTAACTTTGTCACCCAGATGTGCGACCACTAGAAAGTCAAGGGATACGTCTCTAACGTGCTGACTCCACTGGAGATCGGAGCCATTGGGAAGGCGAGCAACAACAAGAGGACGACGATGAGCTGGGGTGAGCAAGCTAGAGCCCCGAGGCTTGAGTCATCAGCTGTAGGATCATCTACTATAGGGCCGTTTGCTTCTAGGCCTTCTACTTCTGCCCCTGTACGCACAGTATTATAGCGCCTAGATGTATTGAAGGAGACGATGTAGGGGATATCGATGATAATGACCAGGCTCTTCCATCATACCTTCTTGGGGGAGTCGATCCCTATTGGACCTTCGCTTCCGACCACTGTACCTTCCTCCTTTGACCCCTCAGCTTCCACTATTGTTGAGGTGGGGGATTTTGATGACGATGAGGAGGAGGTGAGTGAGAATGAGAGTGGGGATGACAATGGTAAAGATGATGATGTTGGAGATGACGATGACAGTGATGATAATGATGGGGATGAGGGTGATGAGTAGGATGTCTGGGTTGTGTTGTTTCTTTTGGTTTCAGATTGTACACAGTAGGGGTAGTTTTGTCGGCCCAATAGAAGTGTCTTTAGTATTTTGGACCATTTTGTTTTGAACTCTAACCTCTTGTGTTGAACTTTTGAAAGCGATTAATGAAAAATGCCACAGTTGTTTGGTCTATCTTGCCCAAATTCATTTCTTTAATTGCATTGTGATTTTTGCATTTTGAATGTTTGGTGATATACTTGTTTAAATGGATTGTTGTAGTTTTATACTTTGTGGTTGAAAATAAAAGTTTGCTAGGGACTAGCAAAACTCAAGTTGGGAGGTGTGGCACAAAATATTGCACATCATTTACACATTTGCACCCCTTTTAGACTTGTTTTTGTGGTAAATATGGGAGGAATTGCATTATTTCTACAATTAATGAGGTTTTGATATGTTTGCAGGAAAATAGTTGGAAATGGCATGAGTTAAGTCCCCATCATAGTGCTTAAAGTCAATGGAGATGAAGGGGAGGCTTGACGATGGCATGGAAGCTGAAAAGACCAAGAATTGAGCAAAATAAGTAAAAACCTACCAGTAGGTGTGTTCATAAAACTACCGGTAGGTTTTGTCTACTGGAGTAAAACCTACCGGTAGGTTTGGCCATTGACCTATTGGTTGGTTTTGCTGAAAAACGTCTGAAGCCTGCAACTCAAGTTCTGTCACTTGAGGGTCCCACTTATGATTCTCCCACTTGTCCCCTGACATCACTTACACACATATATGCCTCCCCACACCTAAGCATGGACTTTGGAGGCCCAAGCATTTATGAGGAAGAGAGAGAAGAGGGAAGCCTGGGAAGTTACAGGCTAGGCTTGTTCTAGCCTACCCAAGCCATCAAATCAGCCTTCTATGGATAGGAGGCCTATTGATTAACCTTAATTAATATGTAAATTAAAATAGTTAAACAAGTTAAGTTTGTAAGATAAAACAGTTAAAAACTGTTAATTAGGGTTTGTACGTAAGCTAGGGTTTTATGTATATACTGTTTGAAATTTCAGGGTTTTTTGTGCAGAATTGCTGGAAAGTATAAGGAGCAATCTGTCAAAGCTTGAAACAACAAGGGAGACAAGTATAATATAACCAAGAAACCACTAGAACAACAAGAAGATCAACATCACTTTTCTAGCAAACCAGCACCGTTCGGACAGTGTTGGTGGTGTCTGGACAGTGGCCCTTGGTGGTTCAACATTATCCTCCACCTCCAGCTTCCCTAGTTGCCTATATATATGTGCTACTTCTTCATATTCACCAGCTGGGCTGAGGAAGGGAGCTCCAGAGCGAATTCAAGAAAAAGAAAAGAAAGAACAAAAGAGAAAGTAATAGAAAAATTCAAGATCCGGTCCAACCTATCCTCCAGGCAGAACTCTGTTATTTTCATATTTCTGTTATGTCTTTCTACTTGGAGTGTTGAACTGCCACCACCTTTGTGTCTTATTCGATATTAAGGGTGGTTGTATTCCAACTATTCCTTGCGAAAAAAGTGTCAGTGTCTGTATTTTATTTAGTATTGTAATGAGAATTACCCACACTTATTGCTTGTTTATTGCAATGGGATGTGACTAGTTTATTTATACCCTTCAATGAGGGGTAAACATATGTATATTATTGGTTAAATTATGGAAATGCCAATGTGGAATTATGCTTTAATAATATATATATATATACCTCCCTTAATTGATGAATGACTATGTGACACCCCTAAAACCGAGGTCCCGTTGACCTCCCATCAACCTGCAAAAATACTCGTGATTGTCTCATAACCCAACATCACGTTTATCACATCCTTGTAATTGGGATTACGACCCACACGAGGATCCTTGTTTACTTTAATCATTTAATCCCATCGAGGTTCGATGTACCCCAATGTATCTCATTTAAGGTCCATTTATATCATTGGAGCCAAAGGACTTATGGCCCAATAACATGCAATGCATTCTTAAAATTTTAGATTATTGAAAAACCTTTTGGAAGATTGAGAATATTGGAATCCCATTTTTAAGTAAAAAGTGTCAACCCTCCAGAAGATTTTGCTTACTGGATTCCCTCATTTTAGAAAAAAGTGAAGACCTTCCAGAGGGTTAGAATGGACCTTCTAGAAGGTTTCACCTACTGTCCAACCATTTTCTTTGTCTGTCCAAATCTTCCGGAAGGTTTTGCCTAGAATTGTTTGTTTCACCTATTTTTCATTTTCAATTCATTCAAAACCCTTCCAAACCAATCCTAGACACGTATAAAGATATTTTCTACATTATACATGATTCATACAAGTCTATTAAAACCTATTCCATACAATTCACATGCCAAAATGGAATTTAAACAAAAAGTTTTACATAAACTTGGTTCAAGAGCCACAACTCGGCTCTTCTTCACCTTTCAGGCCTCGAATGTGTGTCATCCATCGGAATATGCCCCGTACCTGAAATATTTCCAGTATAGGGTGAGCCAACGCCCAGTAGAGTATTTCCTACAAGGGCTACTCTCTAACCTAAGTGCATATGCAATGTTCACATGCAACATTTAACAACAACAATCATTCTAACCAACACTTAAGCAAGTCAAGGTTGAAATCTAACATACCATGCCATGAAATGAGATGATGCCCATTCATGCAATTTACCCGAGCCCTTCCCGGATCCACAACACATGTAATGCCAATGTGTATTAAAACCGAGCTCTTTTAGCTCCGGCTATCTACCTTCACCCCATGCTATGCAGTGAGTATCAAAATCGGGCTTTTCAAGCCCCCACCATTTGTGTGACACACCCAATGGCTAACTAAAATTTTTGGATCTTTCTTGGAGTGGGTATTTAGGGACTTACACTAATGGTCACCCAACCGACACGGAATTCATGGACTTCCACCAACGGTTCGGCGTACACCGACACACTTTATGGGCTCTTATACCAACGAAAGTACGTATCCAAATACTGTGTCTCTCACCTGAGGGATAGTCTAACCCTTCTTGCTACCTCGACCCAAATTCTTTTTCATGCAACTGTGCGACTTAGCCTGATATTCAATCCAACTTCCCCGAGCCCACCCATCATCCACCTATTTGGTATTTGATATCAATCATGCACACCCACACCCACACACATGGCTATGGATGCGATTTCTCCGTGCAAATACAATGTAATGCCCCATTGCTATTTCAATGTCAATGTCATGTTCACATGTAATGAATGTCATATGAGCAAATTTTAAACCACATGTCTACATGTTCCATGGAAATTCATATCATAAGCATATAAATTCCATAAATCATCACAATGTCAATATCTCAATGAGCACATATTAACATTTCTTTCCAACACATTTTTCTAAGCATGTTACGCATCTTTATGCCATAACAACTTGATTCACACATAGGCATTTGACAAATACCATCTAAGCAACAATTCATGTTACCATACAAGAATTTCCACCTCATTCACAAAGCATGATATAAAACATATAGCATGCCCACATTACATCCATTTTCCATAAAATTACACAATAATTGCAACCCACCAATTCCAATCTAGGAATTTTACTTAAATTAGGTCAAATTCACATACCCAATTCACCAATCACCCAATTCCATCAATTTCACCACCATAGACAAGTGCTATATATATATATAGTTATCCATCTGTCCATTACATATAACACTCTAGGTTGTAAAATAAACCCAAGTAGGAAGGAACCCTATCTCTTGAAGCGTAAAACGACGTTGGGAAGCTCCAAGAACCCAAAACAACCTTGAATCCTCACTTTCCCAAAATCTCATTTTTCAACCTTCGGTGAAACCTGTCGTTTTTGGTGTGGTCGCGTAGCCCTCGGCGAGGAGAATGGCTTTTGTTCTTGGCTCGAGCGGATCCGAGCACCGTGGAGTTGTAGATCGTAGAGTGAAGGTGGAAGAGTTCTCTCTTTTCCTTCTCTTCTCTATCGGCTAACGGCTGGGCATAAGAATGGAAGAACTTCTAATTTTCCCCCCTATTTATTTCCTCAATGCTTGGCCCACAACGCGCCACACGACCCCTTTTTTTTGGTGTCCGTTTTCATCCCAAAATGATTAAGTTTCGCCTCGATTCAAGTTCAAATAAATTTTATTTTGATTTGCCTTAAATTATTTTCCAAATTTCAAAATTTTATTGAAAATTCCATTTTTGGGTCACCCGAGACTCGACCGCCTCGCAAAACGTAAAAAATTTGACTACCGGGCCTTTGCATGGTTCCTTGTTTCAATTCCATTTTTCGTGAATTTAGCCACGTATGCCATCACCATCATGGTTCCTTGTTTCAAGTCTAAAAACTCCCGGGCCTTTGCATGTCTAGCAGCCGCCGGGAAGTACTTTCCCATGAAGAGTTCCTTGAACTCTACCCAAGTCATAGCCTCCAAGTTCTTGGAGTCCTTCACCTAATCCAATCACAATTGGGATTCTCCCTCCAGCTGAAACGTAGCTAGGGTTATCTTCATGGCATCGGAGGTGATCTTCATAGTCCTCAATACCTTATCGACTTCCCGGAACCAATGGTCAGCCACCATTGGGTCTGCCCCTCCTTTGAATACCGGAGGTTTATGTGCTTCAAACTTCTGGAGGTTGCTCATGCCTCCTTGCCCCACATTTGCACCCATCTGTGCAACATGAGCAGCTGTAGCACTAGCTTGTGTAATCGTAGTAGCCGCCGCACCAATAACCTTCACAAAGGCTCGTTGGTCAAAGGCCGGTGGTGGTTGGTTGTTCCATCCACCCCGACATCCCCTCCCTCTAGTTGCCATCTACACACATGCTAGATAGCAATAGAGCATTTATTTAGTATCCCACGATAGGGACCAACTTGAAACATTGAGATTTTTCTCTTTGTTTCCCTAGTAGAGTCTATGCCACCCACTAGTAAACATTCATACCTTGAACTATCCCGTTCATTTCTTTTCCGACCCCCAAGGTTATGTTTTCTAACCCTAGTGTCTCTTTCTATATACATTTTACCATGTATGCACATAATCACATAGCACGTAATCATGTAACAAAATTTAAGCACATAAGATGAAATGTACAATGCATGTAATGGTCTAAACCCAATGCCCATCAAGTCCTAGGTAATCCGTATACCTATGCTCTGATACCAAGTTGGGACGCCCCTGAAACCGAGGTCTCGTTGACCTCCCGTCAACCTGTAAAAATACCCGTGATTGTCGCATAACCCGACATCACGTTTATCACATCCATGTAACCGGGATTACGACCCACATGAGGATCCTTGTTTACTTTAATAATTTAATCCCATCGAGGTTCGATAATGTATCTCATTTAAGGTCCATTTATATCATTGGAGTCAAAGGACTTATGGCCCAATAGCATGACAATGCATTCTTAAAATTTCAAATTTTTGGAAAACCCTCCGGAAGGTTCCCTCAACCTTCCGGAAGATCGAGCATATTGGAATCCCATTTTTAAGTAAAAAGTGTCGACCTTCCGAAAGGTGTGTTAAACCTTTCGGAAGATTTTGCTTACTGGATTCTCTCATTTTAGAAAAATGTGAAGACCTTCCAGAAGGTTAGAATGGACCTTCCGGAAGGTTTCACCCACTGTCCAACCATTTTCCTTGTCTGTCCAAACCTTCCGAAAGGTTTTGTTGCGACCTTTCAGAAGGTTTTGCCCAGAATTGTTTGTTTCACCTATTTTTCATTTCCAATTCATTCAACACCCTTCCAAATCCATCCCAGACATGTATACAAATATTTTCTACATTATACATGATTCATACAAGTTTATTATAACCCATTCCATACAATTCACATGCCAAAATGGAATTTAAACCAAAAGTTTTACATAAACTCGGTTCAAGAGCCACAACTCGGCTCTTTTTCACCTTTGAGGCCCCGAATGTGTGTCATCCACTGGAATATGCCCCGTACCTGAAATGTTTCCCGTATAGGGTGAACCAACACCCAATAGAGTATTTCCTACAAGGGCTACTCTCCAACCTAGGTGCATATGCAATGTTCACATGCAACATTTAACAACAACAATCATTCTAACCAATAATTAAGCAAGTCAAGGTTGAAATCTAACATACCATGATATGAAATGAGATGATGCCTATTCATGCAATTTACCCGAGCCCTTCTCGGCTCCACAACACATGCAATGCCAATGTGTATTAAAATTGAGCTTTTTTAGCTCCGGCTATCTACCTTCACCCCATGCTATGTAGTGAGTATCAAAACCGGGCTTTCCAAGCCCCCACCATTTGTGTTACACATCCAATGGCTAACTAAAATCTTTGGGCCTTTCTTAGGGTGGGTATTTATGGACTTACACCAACGGTCACCCAACCGACACAGAATTCATGGACTTCCACCAACAGTTCCGCATACACCGACACACTTTATGGGCTCTTATACCAACGAAAGTCCGTATCCAAATACTGGGTCTCTCATCTGAGGGATAGTCTAACCCTTCTTGCTACCTCAACCCAAATTCCTTTTCATACGACTATGCGACTCAGCCAAATATTTCAATCCAACTTCTCCGACCCCACCCATCATCCACCTATTTGGTGTTTGATATCAATCATGCACACACACATCCATACACATGGCTATGGATGCAATTTCTCTGCGCAAATGCAGTGTAATGCCCCATTGCTATTTCAATGTCAATGTCTTTCCCACATGTAATGAATGTCATATGAGCAAATTTTAAACCACATGTCTACATGTTCCAGGGAAATTCATATCATAAGCATATAAATTTCATAAATCATCATAATGTCAACATCTCAATGAGCACATATTAACATTTCTTTCCAACACATTTTTCTAAGCATGTTACGCATCGTAATGTCATAACAACTTGATTCACACATAGGCATTTGACAAACACCATTTAAGCAACAATTCATGTTACCACATAAGAATTTCCATCTCGTTCACAAAGCATGATGTAAAACATATAGCATGCCCACATAACATCCATTTTCCATAAAATTACACAATAATTGCAACCCACCAATTCCAATCTAGGAATTTTACTTAAATTAGGTCAAATTCACATACCCAATTCACCAATCACCCAATTCCATCAATTTCACCACCATAGACAAGTGATATATATATAGTTATCCATCTGTCCATTACATATAACACCCTAGGTTGTAAAATAAACCCAAGTAGGAAGGAACCCTATCTCTTGAAGCGTAAAACGACGTTGGGAAGCTCCAAGAACCCAAAACAACCTTGAATCCTCACTTTCCCAAAATCTCATTTTTCAACCTTCGGTGAAACCTGTCGTTTTTGGTGTGGTCGCGTAGCCCTCGGCGAGGAGAATGACTTTTGTTCTTGGCTCGAGCGGATCCGAGCACCGTGGAGTTGTAGATCGTAGAGTGAAGGTGGAAGAGTTATCTCTTTTCCCTCTCTTCTCTATCGGCTAACGGCTGGGCATAAGAATGGGAGAAAATCTAATTTTTTCCCCTATTTATATTCCTCAATGCTTGGCCCACAACGCGGCACACGACCCTTTTTTTTTGGTGTCCGTTTTCATCCCAAAATGATTAAGTTTCGCCTCGATTCAAGTTCAAATAAATTTTATTTTGATTTGCCTTAAATTATTTTCCAAATTTCAAAATTTTATTGAAAATTCCATTTTTGGGTCACCCGAGACTCGACCGCCTCGCAAAACGTAAAAAATTTGACTATCTCAAAATTGACGTGGTCACTAGATTTTGTGAGACGAATCCAATGGTGAGGTTTATTTCGTCATCCGAGATCTAGAAAAATTCAGGTTTTTAACCCATTCTGTAGCGACAAAATTACCATTTTGCCCTTGTTTACAAAAGTTTAAATTTACCGGGTTTTACATTCTTCCCCCCTTAAAAGAATTTCGTCCCCGAAATTCACACACACACACACACATACACTTAACTGCATGGATATGCAATAATGACTTTATGCATAAAATCATAAAACTTGTACCTCCATCCTCGAACAGGAACGGATAGTTGGTACGTATAGTGTTCTCACGCTCCCATGTCGCCTCCTCCATGCCTCGATGCTGCCACAACACCTTCACTAGCCTCACAGTCTTGCCTCGCAAAACCTGCTCCCGACTATCCATGATACGCACCGGTCCCTCCTAGAAGGTCTCATCCGCATCAACAATCATCTCACCCCAATCCACTACATATGTCAGATCTGGAGTATACTTTCGGAGCATAGAAACATGGAACTTCGCGTGAACATCTGATAGATTTGGCGGTAACGTCAACCAATAAGCCACTGTACCCACCTCTCGAGTACCTCGAAGGGCCCGATATACCTCGACGATAGCTTTTCTCGTTTACCAAACCTGACCACTCCTCTTTTAGGCATAATCTTCAAGAAAATATGATCTCCTATCCCAAACTCCAGAGGTCGCCACCGTCTGTCGGCATAGATTTTTTGCCAGCTCTGAGTCATAAGAAGACGCTTCTGAATCAGGTCCACCTTCTCCGAGGTGTCTCTAATCAAATTCGAACTCGTAGAGGGTCTCTCTCCCACCTCCATCCAACAAATCGGAGAATGGCAAGACCTCTCATAAAGTGCCTCATAGGGTGCCATCTGTATGCTTGCCTGATAATTATTGTTATAGACAAACTCCACTAAGGGTAAATGCTCCTCCTAGCTACCCTTGAGATCTAGGACGCATGCTCGCAACATGTCCTCTAATATCTAGATGGTCCTCTCCGACTGACCGTCCTTCTGGGGATGAAATATTGTACTCATCGTCAATTGAGTCCCCATAGCCCGTTGGAAGCTTTTCCAAAAGTGGGCGGTGAACCTAGGATCTCGATTCGATACTATATATACGAGCACCCCATGTAACCTGATAATCTCCCGTATGTACAATCTACAGAATTCCTCTAGTCGGGAGGTCATCTGCACAGCCAAAGAGTGCGATGACTTCGTAAGTCGGTCCACTATCATCTATACCGCGTCATGTCCCCGCGATGTCCATGGCAAGTGGGTCACAAAGTCCATGGTGATATGCTCTCACTTTCACTTTGCTACCTCCAAGGGCTGGAGCAACCCTACTGGTCTCTGGTGCTCAGCCTTAACCTGCTGACATGTGAGGCATCTACTGACAAAGTCACCAATTTGCCTCTTCATCCCACTCTAATAGTATTGGTGACGAAGATCATGGTACATCTTCGTGCCACTTGGATGCACTGTAAATCGGGAGCAGTGAAACTCCCTAAGGATCTCCTCCCTCAGATCCGCTAACTAGGGAACTACAACCCTTCCCCTGTACCAAAGGCTGTCATCTGAGTGAATGGCCCAACCCTCGTCATCGGTACTCGCCTGTACTCGATCCCTGATGGATAATAACTCGGGGTCCTGCCTCTGGGACTCAATCACCCTGCTCAGTAGGAAAGGCGTAGCTGCCAAGCTCCCTAAAATGCCTCAAGCCTGATCCCTGTAGTGTAGCCCGAACTGTCCCACAGTCTCGAGCATCTGTCATTCCTGGGATGCCACACTAGCCAAGACTTCTCGTGACTTCTGGCTGAGTGCATCAGCTACCACATTTGTCTTACCGGGATGATAATGCAAAGTGAAATCATAATCTTCCAAGTACTCCATCCACCGGTGTTGCCTCATGTTGAGGTCCAATTGTGTAAAAATATACTTCAGACTTTTATGGTCCAAAAATACCTCAAACTGTTCCCCGTATAAGTAGTGGCACCAAGCCTTCAAGGCAAAGACAATGGCTGCCAACTCCATATCATGCGTGGGATAATTCTGCTCATGATTCTTTAACTGCCGAGAACCATAAGCCACCATCCTCCCAGATTGCATCAATACACATCCGAGTCCATCCTTCGAGGCATCACAATACATTGTGTACCTATGTCCCCTTTTCGAAACTATCAAAATAGGGACAGAAGTAAGTCTCCGCTTCAACTCTTGGAATGCCTTCTTACACGCATCATTCCACTCAAACTTGACCTCTTTCCAGGTCAATCTCGTCATAGGTGCAGCTAATCGGGAGAAATCCTCAATGAATCTCCTGTAATACCCTGCCAATCCCAAAAAACTACGTATCTCGAAGACTGACTTGGGCCTCTCCCAATTCATAACTACTTCAACCTTTTTCGGATCCACGGATACACCCTAAACTGACACTACATGTCCCAAAAATTTCACCTCAGTAAGCTAAAATTCACACTTGCTAAACTTGGCATACAACTGATAATCTCTCAACATTTGGAGAACAATTCCCAAGTGATCCTCATGCTCCTTCTCAGACTTGGAATATATCAGGATGTCGTCAACGAAAACCACGACGAACCGATCAAGGTAGGGTTGAAACACCCCATGCATGAGATCCATGAATGCTGCCGGGGCATTCGTCAACCCAAATGGCGTCATAGTGAACTCAAAATGCCCATATTGCATTCTGAATGTCGTCTTAGGGATATCTGCCTCCCTGATCCTCAACTGATGGTAGCCCGTATGGAGATCTATCTTGGAGTAGACCCGTGCTCCCCTCAGCTGATCAAACAGATCGTCAATCCTCAGCAAAGGGTACCTATTCTTAATGGTGACCCGGTTCAACTGCTGATAATCTATACACAATCGAAGGGTCTTATCCTTCTTCTTGGCAAACAACAATGGAGCGGTAACGCCCCAAAGACCACCCTGGACGACATCACAATCTAAAAACATTCACATCATGAGAACAACTAATGAACTTTCCAACAAAATAGAATTTCATTCATCATATATAAGATTCACATCATCATCCCAAAAGAATATGCCAAACATGGCCATTGTATCCAAAAGAATATGATTAACTCTAGCAATTACATCCAAAAGAATCAAATTTGAACTTGGCAGCGGAACAACAAAAGGTTAGACTCTACATAGTCTCAAAAGGACTATCCTAGTCTATTACATTGGAGAGCATAGTCCTAAGCATCCACCTCAGGATCCACGTGCTCATCTAGTGGGACTTTCCACTGCATCGGCTTATCGACTTCGAGCTCCTCCTCTTGTACATAATCCAAAAAATATGTTATTTGTAGGGGGTGAGCACTACGCTCTGTAGCAACATTCTCCCAATCTCGAACAAGGTTTAGAAAAGTATATAAAAACGGTCGGTCACCTTTCACAAATAGTATATATGAATTTTGAAATAAAACAGGGACATTTAAACATATCTTAAGTTCAGCAACAACAGTAATTTAATGCATAAGTGAAACCAATATACGACTAATAATCCATTCCACCATAAACCGTTTCTCCCAAGTTCTTGCGGAATCCCATACTTCCCAAAATTCTTGTAGAAACTATTTCTGGTACAATGAACAATAACCCACCACTATACTCGTATCTCTGGTCTGAAGTAAGATCTCGCATGAATACCATCGAAAATATCATGGCCCACGTACAACCCACACAAATCCTTGCAAGGATATCTAACCTTTAGGAAGGGCGTATGCCAACTCCATGGCAGTGACGTATCCAACCCAAGAGTAGTATACTAATCCTTTTTCCACGATACCCCGTGAGCGATAATGGTTTAGTCCTCGCAAGGCACTAACCCCACTACGAGTGGTAGGAAAAGTTCAAACCCACACGGAGTAAGAAGGCGTCTACACACTCCAAAATACTCGGTCAATAGTAGCCCATGTTTATCCAACAACCACACAAGAGATACAATACCAATAATTTCCTCAAATAACAAACAATTCCATAAATCCCCAATTTCACATGTAGTATTTCAATAGAACAATTGAAGAAAATGTAAGAGATCATCATCAATATCAATTTGATACTCAACACAAAACACTAAAGTTTTTGAAACTAAATTTAAGTGAATGTAGAGGGAGAAACCCATATTTCCCAAAAACTAGGATTTTAAATCAAGAAAAAGAGATTTCATGGGTATTCAAACCTAACTTTGTTTAAAACATAATAATAATTGCAAGAAGAGCAAGGAATGATGATTTCATAACATATATATAAGATTTAGATTCAAAGAATACATATATACAAGCCCTAGTCTCAATGAACAAGAATGGAAGAAAACCCCTAACTTTCTTCTTGGCTTTGGTGTGAAGGACAAGAAGATTTGATCTTGAATCACCCTTAAAACTCTTGTTTTCCCTTTCTCTCTTCCTCTCTAAGTTTTTCTATTAGGGTTCTAAGAGGTTTGGGGTGAGAGTGGGGTGAAAGAATGGGAGCAAATGGAGTAAAAATGGGGTTTTCAAACATAAAAATCCTAGTTTTTTAACGGTCTACCGGTAGTTCGGATCCACTAGCAACTTACTACTTGTTGAGCTACCGGTAGTTCGAATCCACTCGCAACTTACTACCTGTTGAGGTACCGGTAGTTTGGATCTACTAGAAGTTTATTACCTGTTGACTACCGGTAGTTCGGATCCACTGGATAGAGTCCTACCGGTAGGTCCTGTCCAGATTTGCCTATTTCCTCTATTTTTCATTTCAAACCCTTCCAAAACCAACCCAAACTTATACAACATACATTTGTGCATCAAACATAATTGATATAAATTCTATTGCAATCGGTTTCATATATTTACAATTCAAAACTAAGTTTGAACTAACTATTTACTCGATTCTACACTATTAACATTTTTATCTCTACTCTTACCATCTACTTAGTTTATGCATACTCCATTACGTATATTAGCATTTTCAAAGCATAATTACGTTGCTATATTTGATAATACGAATGTGGGAGTTTACAGGAGCGCCCCAAGGTGAAGTGCTCGGTCTAATGAAGCCCTTGTCCAATAATTCTTGCAACTGGACCTTGAGTTCCTGCAACTCGGCTGGTGCCTTCCTATATGGAGTCATAGAAATAGGCGACGTACTGGGATGTAACTCAATGTTGAAGTTTACATCTCTATGTGGAGGTAATCCCGGTAATTCGCATAAAAAAACATCCTCATACTCACATATAACTCGAGGTAGACCCAACTCCTGTCTCACCTCATCCTCCAGGGTAAGGCTTGCAAGCCAGCCCATCAACTGTCCGTGCCATCTTGATTCATACACGGCTTGGGGTAAAGCATCATGCTTTTCCCCTAGAACTTAAAATAGACACTATTAAGTGTGTAAGTAGTGACCCTCTTCCTATCACAATCAATGATGACCCGATGTGCTGTCAACTAATCCATTCTGAGGATCACATCAAACTCCGACATGTCCATGACCCTAAGGTCCACGGTGAGTAGAATCCCTGAGATCTCTAACTCATAGTCCCAACATATCTGATCAACTCTCACCCTAGCTCCAAGGGGAGAACTTACATGCAGTGACTTCTCCAAGGTCTCAACCTCTAAGCCCAAGTCTTTCACACATGATGCAGTAATAAAAGAATGCGATGCACCAGAATCAAATAACACTCTAGCCTATAAGCGAGAGAGTAGGAATGTACCCTGTATCACCGACGGATCTACCGGCTCAGTCTGTGGCACCATGATGTAGGCACGCCCCTGGATTCTAGAAGTCCCGGCTTATGAGTCCTGGCCTCGACCTCGACCCATGTCCTGGCCTATTTGGCCTGCTTGCGGAGTCCCTGTCCGTGTAGTTGGAGCATGAGTAGCATCCTGGAACTGGTACTGACTTCCTTGGCCCATGGTGGGGTAGGGAGGAATATAGTGCGTCTGTGGCTGCCCCACCGATGACTGGGACTAAGACGTCCCATAACTCTGGGTTCCTTGCCTCTGTAGACAATCTCGCTTCATATGACCCGGTTGGTGGCAATGGAAGCATGTCCTCTAACCCGCTTGATATGTAGTCCCCGGGCTTCTCCCGCCTTGGGAGGATCGACCTTGCCCTTGCCCTTGATAGCCACGGCTCTGTCCCTGCGGAGGAAAAGTCCTCTACCTCTTTCCTGAGCTGGAAGAAGAGGATTGGCCCTCCTTCTTGTCCTTAGCACCCGACTCTCGGATGCTCCTTGCGTCCTCAATCTCTCTCTTAATGGCCATAGCTGTGGTGACCATCGAGTCCAGATCTTGCAGAAGAAGACCCACAATTTTGCCTTAGATGGACAACTTCAAGCCATCCTCAAACTTCCTCACCTTGGCCATATCTATGGCCACATACTTATCGGCAAAACGTACTAATTTCGTGAATTTAGCCACGTATGCCATCACCATCATGGTTCCTTGTTTCAAGTCTAAAAACTCCCGGGCCTTTGCATGTCTAGCAGCCGCCGGGAAGTACTTTCCCATGAAGAGTTCCTTGAACTCTACCCAAGTCATAGCCTCCAAGTTCTTGGAGTCCTTCACCTAATCCCATCACAATTGGGATTCTCCCTCCAGCTGAAACGTAGCTAGGGTTATCTTCATGGCATCGGAGGTGATCTTCATAGTCCTCAATACCTTATCGACTTCCCGGAACCAATGGTCAGCCACCATTGGGTCTGCCCCTCCTTTGAATACCGGAGGTTTATGTGCTTCAAACTTCTGGAGGTTGCTCATGCCTCCTTGCCCCACATTTGCACCCATCTGTGCAACATGAGCAGCTGTAGCACTAGCTTGTGTAATCGTAGTAGCCGCCGCACCAATAACCTTCACAAAGGCTCGTTGGTCAAAGGCCGGTGGTGGTTGGTTGTTCCATCCACCCCGACATCCCCTCCCTCTAGTTGCCATCTACACACATGCTAGATAGCAATAGAGCATTTATTTAGTATCCCACGATAGGGACCAACTTGAAACATTGAGATTTTTCTCTTTGTTTCCCTAGTAGAGTCTATGCCACCCACTAGTAAACATTCATACCTTGAACTATCCCGTTCATTTCTTTTCCGACCCCCAAGGTTATGTTTTCTAACCCTAGTGTCTCTTTCTATATACATTTTACCATGTATGCACATAATCACATAGCACGTAATCATGTAACAAAATTTAAGCACATAAGATGAAATGTACAATGCATGTAATGGTCTAAACCCAATGCCCATCAAGTCCTAGGTAATCCGTATACCTATGCTCTGATACCAAGTTGGGACGCCCCTGAAACCGAGGTCTCGTTGACCTCCCGTCAACCTGTAAAAATACCCGTGATTGTCGCATAACCCGACATCACGTTTATCACATCCATGTAACCGGGATTACGACCCACATGAGGATCCTTGTTTACTTTAATAATTTAATCCCATCGAGGTTCGATAATGTATCTCATTTAAGGTCCATTTATATCATTGGAGTCAAAGGACTTATGGCCCAATAGCATGACAATGCATTCTTAAAATTTCAAATTTTTGGAAAACCCTCCGGAAGGTTCCCTCAACCTTCCGGAAGATCGAGCATATTGGAATCCCATTTTTAAGTAAAAAGTGTCGACCTTCCGGAAGGTGTGTTAAACCTTTCAGAAGATTTTGCTTACTGGATTCTCTCATTTTAGAAAAATGTGAAGACCTTCCAGAAGGTTAGAATGGACCTTCCGGAAGGTTTCACCCACTGTCCACCCATTTTCCTTGTCTGTCCAAACCTTCTGAAAGGTTTTGTTGCGACCTTTCAGAAGGTTTTGCCCAGAATTGTTTGTTTCACCTATTTTTCATTTCCAATTCATTCAACACCCTTCCAAATCCATCCCAAACATGTATACAAATATTTTCTACATTATACATGATTCATACAAGTTTATTATAACCCATTCCATACAATTCACATGCCAAAAAGGAATTTAAACCAAAAGTTTTACATAAACTCGGTTCAAGAGCCACAACTCGGCTCTTTTTTACCTTTGAGGCCCCGAATGTGTGTCATCCACTGGAATATGCCCCGTACCTGAAATGTTTCCCGTATAGGGTGAACCAACACCCAATAGAGTATTTCCTACAAGGGCTACTCTCCAACCTAGGTGCATATGCAATGTTCACATGCAACATTTAACAACAACAATCATTCTAACCAATAATTAAGCAAGTCAAGGTTGAAATCTAACATACCATGCTATGAAATGAGATGATGCCCATTCATGCAATTTACCCGAGCCCTTCTCGGCTCCACAACACATGCAATGCCAATGTGAATTAAAATTGAGCTTTTTTAGCTCCGGCTATCTACCTTCACCCCATGCAATGCAGTGAGTATCAAAACCGAGCTTTCCAAGCCCCCACCATTTGTGTTACACATCCAATGGCTAACTAAAACCTTTGGGTCTTTCTTAGGGTGGGTATTTATGGACTTACACCAACGGTCACCCAACCGACACAAAATTCATGGACTTCCACCAACGGTTCCGCATACACCGACACACTTTATGGGCTCTTATACCAATGAAAGTCCGTATCCAAATACTGGTTCTCTCATCTGAGGGATAGTCTAACCCTTCTTGCTACCTCAACCCAAATTCCTTTTCGTACAACTATGCGACTCAGCCGAATATTCAATCCAACTTCTCCGACCCCACCCATCATCCACCTATTTGGTGTTTGATATCAATCATGCACACACACATCCACACACATGGCTATGAATGCAATTTCTTTGTGCAAATGCAGTGTAATGCCCCATTGCTATTTCAATGTCAATGTCATGCCCACATGTAATGAATGTCATATGAGCAAATTTTAAACCACATGTCTACATGTTCCATGGAAATTCATATCATAAGCATATAAATTTCATAAATCATCATAATGTCAATATCTCAATGAACACATATTAACATTTCTTTCCAACACATTTTTCTAAGCATGTTACGCATCGTAATGTCATAACAACTTGATTCACACATAGGCATTTGACAAACACCATCTAAGCAACAATTCATGTTACCACATAAGAATTTCCATCTCGTTCACAAAGCATGATGTAAAACATATAGCATGCCCACATAACATCCATTTTCCATAAAATTACACAATAATTGCAACCCACCAATTCCAATCTAGGAATTTTACTTAAATTAGGTCAAATTCACATACCCAATTCACCAATCACCCAATTCCATCAATTTCACCACCATAGACAAGTGATATATATATAGCTATCCATCTACCCATTACATATAACACCCTAGGTTGTAAAATAAACCCAAGTAGGAAGGAACCCTATCTCTTGAAGCGTAAAATGACGTTGGAAAGCTCCAAGAACCCAAAACAACCTTGAATCCTCACTTTCCCAAAATCTCAATTTTCAACCTTTGGTGAAACCCGTTATTTTTGGTGTGGTCGCTTAGCCCTCGGCAAGGAGAATGACTTTTGTTCTTGGCTCGAGCGGATCCGAGCAATGTGGAGTTGTAGATCATAGAGAGAAGGTGAAAGAGTTCTCTCTTGTCCCTCTCTTCTCTATCAGCTAATGGATGGGCATAAGAATGGGGGAAAATCTGATTTTTCTCCCTATTTATATTCCTCAATGCTTGGCCCATAACGCGCCACACGACCCTATTTTTTTTGGGTCCGTTTTCATCCCGAAACGATTAAATTTTGTCCTGGTTTAAGTTCAAATAATTTTATTTTAATTTACCTTAAATTATTTCTCAAATTTTGAAATTTTATTAAAAATTTCATTTTTCGGTCACCCGAGACTCGACCGCCTCGCAACACGTGAAAAATTCGACTATGTTAGAATTTGATGAAATATGATGTGGTCACTAAATTTTGTGAGACGAATCCAACGGTGAGGTCTGTTTGATCATCTGAGATCTAAAAATACTCAAATTTTCAACCTGTTCTGTAGCAACAAAATTATCGTTTTGCCCTTGTTTACAAAAGTTTAAATTTATCAAGTTTTACAGGTTATAGTAATGATATGCTCTTGGTTATGAATACTGAGCAATACCTAATGTTCTATACTATACTATCTACTATTATGTACTTCATGCATGATACAGTGATGTACGTAATTGGGTGTTACATAAAAGTCAATTGATTGGTTATAGATGGGTTAAGTCTCGGCATATCCAATACTTTCAGTGCAATACGTAACCTAAAATTATGTCATCAGTGAATCATCAACCTGTCAATTGAATACCTACGGTGTTACAACTAAATGACTTGACCTTCTGGTGCACTGAGGATGTTTTACTATTGCATGATACAATTGTCAGATTAATAATCTAAGTGATCCTCCTGAATGGCTTGTCCTTCTAGATTACTAGGGTTGTTTAACTGATACAGGATATAAAAGTTGTCAGATTAATAACCTAAGTGATCCTCCTGAATGACTTGTCCTTCTGGATTACTAGGCTTGTTTAACTGATACATAATATAATATTGCCAATTAAGTAATTCAAGTGACTCTCCTAAATGGCTTGACCTTCTGGTTTACTTGGATTAGTCAATTGTCATGTATACCACCAGCTAACCTAAGAAGTTGATGTGTTATGGTTTAATATACATCAGACCTACCAGTTAACTTTCCAAGTGACAGGAGAAGTTAAATGTTGTACGGTAGCATTTCTAGTACTTAACCTATATAAAGCATATGAGATCCTTATTCTTTAAAGTAAAGGGTACCTTTCATATTATTTTTTTCACCAGTTTAGTTACACACTTTATTTACTTAGACTAGTTATCAATTTAAGCTCACATCACAAGCTATCTTATGTTATGTTGCTTTAACAACAACTCTATTGTTTTTATTTTAAATTTCAATTATTAAAACTCTTCGTGGGATTGATCTTGGACTTAAACCGAGAAAACTACAATTTGAAGAATTATACTTGGTGTATTATATAAAACAGGTCGAATCAAGTTTTTGACGTCGTTGCTGGGGAGTTATGGTAATTTGAAATTAAATTAATAGGGAAGTTGTTTACTTATATTATATGTTTATAGAATGTTTATTTACTTTTAATAGTTTGTTTATTCATTCATCAATAGGTTCAGTAAATCATTCATCTCATTCATCTTCATCATCTTCATCTACACAAGCATCATTTGAATTAAGTATGACTCAAAATGTACCTAGGGAACAAGATCCTAGAGAGCAGAAAGTAGTTCAAAATGTCCGACCATTAAGAGAATATTTACATCCTACACGAACTAATGTCCTGTCATGTTTTGCTTTTCCAACAGATGCTCCAAGTCTTAATATTAAGCCAGGAACAATACATTTATTACCATAGTTCCATGGTTTGAAAACTGAAAACCCTTATGTGCATATGAAAGAATTTGAAGAAGTTTGTGGAACTCTGTAAGATAGTTTTGAAATGGCCAGATTAAAACTTTTTCCTTTTTCTTTGAAAGATAAAGCTACATAGTGACTTAACTCTTTAAGAGCTAATTCTATCACAAATTGGCAAGCTTTGCAAACTGAATTTTTTTAAAATTTTTTTCTATGCATTGTACTAATACATTAAGACGTCAAATAATAAATTTTTCTATAAAAGAAGGTGAAACTTTTTATCAATGTTGGAAAAGATTTAAAGATCTTCTCCAATCTTGTTCATATCATGCATTTGAAAACTAGACTTTAGTTATTTTTTTATGATGCTCTTCCACTTACAATGTGACAATTTGTTGACATGATGACCCAAGGGGAATTTATGAGTAAAAATCCTGAAGAAGCATTTCAATTTTTTGATACTATTTCTAAGAGTTTCCAAATGTGAGACTTGGCTTCTTCAAATATAGTGGAACTAAGCCATCTACATCCGAAAGAGAAAAATATGTATTAAAAGAAGATGATGATTTAAGAGCTAAAATGGTTAATTTATCTCAAAAAATAGAAGCCGTAGAAATGAAAAAAATTAAGCAAGTGTCTATTTTGTCTTCTATTGACCAAATATGTGAAATTTGTGCATTGCCAAAACATCCTACAGCAGAATGTCCAACTATACTTGCATTTAAAGAAGTTTTATTTGAACAAGCTAATGTTATTCCAACTTATAATAAGCCTCATCTAAACCCACATTATGAAACTTACAATCCATGATGGAGGAATCATCCAAATTTTAGTTGAAAAAATAAACAACCTATAAATCAAACACAAGGTCCACCACAACAACCGAATCAACAATAATATCAACCTTATCAACCCCCACATAGAAGAATTCTAGAAGATACTATGAATCAATTTATTCAAAGTCAAATGAGTTTTAATACTTAAACAACTCAAGCATTTAATAATTTTAAAGTTCAAACTTTTCAGAGTATTGAAGATATCAAGAGTCATCTAGCTAAGTTGACTCAGTCCCTCAGTATGTCAGAAAAGGGAAAATTTTCATCTCAGCCTAAACCTCCACAAAGTCAGATTCAAGCTAATACTGCGTCTTTTGAACCTTCTCCAAGTCAAGTACAAGCAATCACAACACTAAGATGTGGTAAAGTGATTGACAAGACTATCAAACCTAAAATTTCAAAAAAAAATATGTAAGTCAATTCCTGTTAATGAACCACTTGAACCTGAACCTTCAGCCAAAAAGCAACCAGAAATACAACATGAGGAAGACCATCCGTATCCTATTCCTTTATCTTTTCCTCAAAGGGTCTGGAAGCCTTCATATGTAAAAGATCATTTTGAAATTTTTGAGTTGTTTAAACAGGTTAAGATTAACATTCCCTTGTTGGATGTAATTAAACGAGTTCCAGCTTATGCTAAGTTTTTAAAAGATCTTTGCACGGTAAAAAGAAAGACAAATGTACCAAAGAAAGCATTTTTAACTGAACAAGTTAGTACTATAATACAACATAACACTCTTCTTAAGTACAAAGATCCAGGTAGTCCTATAGTCTCATGTATCATTGAAAATTTCTGAATTGAACAAGCTCTGCTAGATTTTGGAGCCAATTGTAATTTAATGCCATATTTGGTATATAAACAATTAGGATTAAGTGAGTTGAAACCCACCAATGTTCCACTACAATTAGAAGACCAATCTATAAAAATTTCACGAGAAATTATGGAGGATGTTATTGTCCAAGTTGATCAATTCTATTTTTCAGCAGATTTTATTGTTTTAGATACACAACCAATTTTTCATACATCTGCATACATACCTGTTATCTTGGGTTGACCATTGTTAGCTACATCAAATCCGTTGATTAATTGTAGGAATAGAGTCATGAAACTTTCATTTGAAAACATGACCTTGGAATTAAATATTTTTAACATTGCAAAACAACCTAGAGAAGAAGATAAAATGCATGAAATAAATTGTGTTGAGTTATTAACTCAGAGTTTATTTGAAAATATTTTCATGGAAAGATAGTTATATACATTAGAGTCTATACCTAATGATGAGTCTCAAAATATAAGAAATCCAAAAAGTGAAAATTTGTTGTCTAAATCTATAGAGTCCAATATCAAAGTTTTTAAGCCAGATTTAAAACCTCTTTCAACTAATTTGAAATATGTTTTTTTAGAGAAGAATAAAATTCATCTCGTGATCATCTCATCAAATTTATCTGAAATTCAAGAAAAAGAATTAACAAAAGTTTTGAAAGATCACCAAAGTGTTATTGGATGGACAATAACAGATATAAAAGGTATAAGTCCACTTCTATCTACTCATTGTATATATTTAGAAGAAGATACTAAACCATCTCGTCAGATGCAAAGAAGATTAAACCCACACCTAAAAGAGGTAGTTCGCAATGAAGTACTTAAACTATTAGATGCTAATGTTATCTATCATATATCTGATAGTAAATGGGTTAGTCCTACGCAAGTAGTCCCTAAAAAGTTTGGTGTCATTGTAAAAAAAAAAATCAAGAGTATAAATTAGTCCCTATGCGTACAGTCACAGGTTGGCGTGTGTGTATTGACTATCAAAAGCTAAATTTTCTCACCAGAAAAGATCACTTTCCATTGCCTTTTCTAGATCAAGTTTTAGAAAGAATAGCTGGTCATGCATATTATTATTTTTTAGGTGGATATTCTGGTTATAATCAAATTCAAATTGCAATAGATGATTAAGAAAAAACTAAATTTACATGTCCTTTTGGTACTTTTGCATACAAAAGAATGCCTTTTGGATTATGTAATGCTCTATCTAGCTTTTAGCGTTGTATGTTAATTATATTTAGTGATATGGTAGAGCGATTTCTAGATGTTTTTTATGGACTATTTTGCAGTATATGGTGATTCATTTCATTTATGTTTAGAAAATGTAGAAAAAGTACTCATTCGATGTGAAGAAACAAACCTTGTTTTAAATTGGAAAAAATGTCATTTCTTGGTTACACAGGTATTGTTTTAGGTCATGTAGTGTCTGAAAAAAGAATTGAAGTTGATAAATCTAAAATCGATTTGATAGCTAATCTTCCTCCTCCAAAAACTATAAAGATGTTCATTTTTTTCTAGGTCATGCAGGATTTTATAGAAGATTTATAAAATACTTTAGTTAAATTTCTAGACGTATATGTAATCTATTATGTCAGGATGTATTATTTGTATGGAATGAAGCATGTCAATTAGTATTTGATAAATTAAAAAGTATGCTTACTTCTACACCTAGTATGCAACCTCCTGACTGGTTTTTACCTTTTGAATTAATGTGTGATGCAAGTGATTATGCAGTAGGAGCTGTATTAGGTTAAAGAAAAGATAAAAAATCATATGTTATTTACTATGCAAGCAAAAATTTAAATGATGCACAAATGAACTATTCAACTACAGAGAAAGAACTACTTGCTGTTGTGTTTGCATTAGATAAATTTTGTTTATATCTGGTTGGATCATCAATTGTTATATTTACAGATCATGTAGCTTTAAAATATTTACTTACTAAGAAAGATGCTAAACCACGTCTCCTAAGATGGATATTGTTACTTCAAGAATTTGATCTTATCATTAAGGATAAGAAAGGAGTTGAAAATGTGGTAGCAGATCATTTGTCAAGGCTAAATTATGAAATAAAGGAAGAACCAACTCCAATTAAAGAAACCTTCATAGATGAACAACTGTTTGCAACAATAGAAGTACCATAGTATGTAGATATAACCAATTATTTAGCCACTAGTACTATCCCATCTCATTATACCTGGTCTGATAGTTTTTAAATGAGGTACATAATTTTTTTTGGGAAGATCCTTATTTTTTTAAATATTCTAAAGATCAAATAATAAGACGTTGTGTACCTAATCATGAAATATGTCAGGTAATTCAGTTTTGTCACTCTGAAGCTTGCAGAGGCCATTTTGCTTAAAAAAAAACCGCTGCTAAAATTTTTCAGTGTGGATTTTATTGGCCAACTCTTTTTAAAGATGTACATATCTTTTGTTTAAATTGTGCCAGATGTCAAAGAATGAGAAATATTTTAAAAAGAAATATGATGCCCCCTTAAACCCTATTTTAATTGTTGAAATTTTTGATTGCTGGGGCATTGATTTCATGGGTCCATTTTCCCCATCCTTTGGTTATCTGTACATTTTAGTTGCAGTTGATTATATCTCTAAATGGGTAGAGGAAATTTCATGTAGAAATAATAACGACCAAACAGTGGTCAAGTTTTTGAAATAAAATATTTTGTCCAGATTTGAAATCCCTTAGACCATTATAAGTGATGTTGGATTACATTTTGGTAATAAATTTTTGAAAACCTTGTGAAAAAATACTCAATTTCACATAAAATATCCACTCCGTATCATCCTCAAACAAGTGGACAAGTTGAATTAGCTAATACGGAGATAAAATATATTTTAGAAAAAAACAGTGAATCCAGATTGTAAATATTGGTCCTTAAGATTAACTGATGTGCTTTGGGCTTATCGTACTGCATATAAAACTATTTTAGGAATGTCTCCTTATTAGTTAGTGTAGAGATTTGAAAAGTAAAGATAAAATTTTCAGTTTTGCCGATAGGGCACTATTCATGCACCATTTGTCGGTAGGACACTACATATACATCATTTAGGTATAAGTTATGTTTATGAGTATAATTTGAGTATGTCATAGAAGAAAAATATGCTTAGAATGTTAAAATACACCTATTATATGAATTTGAGCCTAAACAAAAATAATTTTAAAAATTGGATAAAAAGGGTATCCCGGGCGGCCTAGGTGGGACCCGACCAAACCCAGCCACTAGCAAAAATATATTTTTTTGAAAATTTTTATTTAAAATAATTTTAAGAATTTTGGTTAAAATAAAATGTCAAATTGAGGCGTTTCGGGACGAGTTGTAGTGTAACGGTGTCCTGGATTCATCAAGGGCAAAAGAGTCATTTTGCACCTTTACTCCTCCACTATAAATACAGCCCCCTTAGTGTAAAAATATCAGTTTTTGGGCTGAGAAAGGTCAGTACACGTTTTTAGAGGAAAAGAGAAGAAAAATCCTAGGTTCTTGAAGCTTCAAGCCACTAAAACTCATTCCTAGGCCAAGATTTTTGCAAGACTTCCTTCTAAGAAGTTGTTCCTCTCAACAAGGGCTACATTCTCATTGATTAGTTTGGCTATAAAGAGAACACAACTCCCTTGTTTTGAGAAAAATTATTTTAAGTATGATAGTTTGCTAAGTTGAGAATATATTTAAGTTTTCTTGTCTTCCTATGTGTTGATTGAGTGATTTAGGTGTTTACTTGATGTTATAAAATCATTTAGTTGGTAGTTGCTTTGAAAACTTAGAATTTATGGTTTAAATACTTTTATATTCTTTAAGTTTCTTGACAATTTGTTGCTATGGTGAAGGTGTATATTGCTTATGTGTTGGATTATTATATTATAACTTATGTTCATGTAGAGAAACTCTTGTGGTTTGAGAGTTATGATTTATTACATGAGTTGGTAGTTTGTGTATTTGTTATTTTTTTGAGAAATTGTGAAAGTAATGAATATGAAGCTTGATCATATGTTTAAATCCATTGAATGGTGCTTTACATTTATGTAGATAAGGTGTTTGATGAAATGTTTCATAGGAATATGAAGTTTGATCATATGTTTAATCCATTGAATGGTGTTTCACATTCATGTAGATAAGGTGTTTGATGAAATATTTTATAGAATTTACATTGAGAAAAATCATGGCATCTTGGCATACATGAATCCTTGGAACATAGTGTGGGTTGAGCACTTGGTGCTATGCATTATGAGGGTGTAGATCCTACGGTGAAAAACCCAAAATCTGGCCAATGACAGTACTCGCGGGCTGACGGGGGTGGACCATAAAGCGAGACATGGGTGGCATAGAGTTGCATGGGTGTGACATGCATATTGTCATTGCATAGAATTGAGGGATTATGAGGTTGTAGTTTTTAAAATGTACACTTGCACATGCCACGCCTTAAATTTGTTCCTAGCATTAGCCTTTTGTCATACCAGTAGTTGAGTTGACCCATTCGTGGGATATCATATTACAGATGAGGCTCCCGGTACTTGAGACTTGAGGAAGTCTTAGAGGAAGGAGAGGAAAGGGACTTGAATGTATATTTGGCCATTGGGCATATTTTGTTTGTATGGGTATAAGCCAAAATGACTTGTATTCTAGTTTGAAAAAGTAGTGGATTAAAAGTCTTGGACCATTTTAATGTGTAAGATTGTAAAATCAATTGATATTTGGGATGTCTTTATTTAATGAGTATCATATGTGTATATTGGGGGCAATTAGATGTATATGTTGAGAATAAGAGATGTATGTTTAATTTACATGGGTTGTGGCTACCGAGTGAGGGTGGGTTGTGATATAATAATGCATATGAAATATTGTGAATATTGGGTGGGAAAAAGGCTTGGAAACAAAGGAGGTTATGTCAAAATTTTATAAAAAATTAAAAGACTTGTTAAGTGTGTAAAACACCTTTTAAATAGGTGGGAAGGATGTCAACAGGGGGGGGGGGGTTTAGAAACCTTGAAGAAATAAGCTAAAAATGGAAGAAAAGTGGTTTGAAAAACTTTGGGAAAACATGAAAAATGAATGAGAAACCAATTTATCCAACCTAATGACATTTCATTTACTTTTCTTTTCCATTTTCACTCATTCCCCAGGTTTGTGAAAATTCGGGGCGTGACAGTTAGTTTATGGTAAACCATGTCTTTTGCTTGTAGAATTAGAACATCGAGCATATTGAGAAATCAAAATGATGAATTTTAATATGGATAAAGCTGGAGTAGCATGTACACTTCAAATTAATGAATCTGAAAAGTTAAGAAATGAAGCATATGAAAATGCAAAGATTGCTAAATCAAGAACCAAAATTTTTCATGATAAAAATATCATGCGGAAATCTTTTGAATCTTCTCAGAAAGTTTTGTTATATAATTCAAAACTATGTCTATTTCCTGAAAAATTAAGATCTAGATGGACATGTTCTTATATTGTCAAGCAAGTTTTTGACTATGGGGCAAATGAAATTGAGAATCTGTTAACTTGAAATGTTTTTAAAGTGAACGGTCAAAGACTTAAACCCTATTATGATGGATTCACTCAAGATGTAACTTTTCTACAACTTTTTGATCTAGTTTATGTGCTCTGAAAATAATATATATATTGTTTAATTAGTAATAATTGTTTGGTGTTTATTAGATCTGGTATTATAACTATTTCTTACTTCCACACTTGATTAGCATAGCATATTTTTATTTTCAATATTTTATATATTCAAGATAATATTTAATTTAGGTTGGGGGGAGAAAATTAACTATGTTGTTGTGTTTTTATAAATTTATTCGTCTTTATAACTAGCAGACATTAAAGAACCAGATAGTGAGTCAATTTTCAATAATTTTTGAGTCATTTTTAAATTTCTAAAAAATAATTGCACAATGGACGAGAAACTGTTTTGGTTAAGTTTAATTTTACTGCGCCATTTTTCAAAAGGTATATATGCATTGATCATGCAAAAAACTAGAAGAATTAGAAATTTAAAAATTTTTGAAAGTCAGGCAAGATCCCTGTGTGAAAAAAGTACATTTTCTAAATGCCAATGAGCAAATCGTCTCGGAGGTTATGTAAGATGTGGTCGTACAATGCATTTGAGACAATATAATCTGTGTGCGGAACTAATTTCCAGTCGAGTGTTAGATCGTCTTTAGTGGATTAGGTATGGACAGAGTAGTGATTATCTTGAGACGCCATTCTATTCTAGTCCTATGTTAAAAAGATATGTGAGAAATGAAGTTAACCGTGTCACTGGTGTTATTGATTTGGAAGACTCTGATTCTGAATAAGTGTGATCAAATGATATATAATTTTGGAAAAGTGCATAAATGTAAATAACTATAGAATAAATAGGAAAATCAGTAAATAATAATAACAAATAAAAGAATAAATACAACCATTTTTTGAAAAAAAAAAAAGAGTGGATAGCAAATTTCGTAGAAAGTTTAAGGTTGAAATTAATTTTAATTGTTGGAAACTGAAAGAAGCAGAAAGTCAGCAGTACAGTACAAAGCAAATTCTAGTGATCTAGCACCTTCCGGACGATGGAGCTAGCGCCTAGACGGTAGTGCATGATATAAATACTCATCAACCCATAACTGATCTGTTTCAGACTCCCTCGCAAATCAGAATTCAAAACCAGCAGTTTTTCTCCAAAAGTTCTTCTCAAATCTACTACATTTAACCATTTTTCTTCAAATTTTCTTCGATCATTCACTTACCCATTACATTTTTAAGGTTTCTACCAATTGAAATCAATCGAAACCTGGTATTTGAAAAAAAATCAACAAAAAGATGGATTCAAGGCGTCGAACGAGAGGTTCTCTAAGTCAAGCACGAAGGGATTAACCTCCGTAACCTCAAGCACCTCCACAACAACCCCAACCATGAAATATCTACAATGGGATGATTTTTAAGAATGTTAATCAACAAGCCTGGTATGATGCTCATTTTCTCTCTAAAACTATCATTTCTGAAAGGTCAGTAATTTTTGAAGATTTTGAAAATATAGGAGTTAGATAAATTCTTGTTGCACGTGGATGGCTAGAATATGTTAGATTTATTGCTCCTGCTTATGACTGTTTGGTCCGTGAGTTCTATAGTAATGTAGAAATTACTAGGGAAAGACAACTTCGTGTGTTTGTCTGGGCTATAATTTTCCGAGTTGCATCGGCTACTATAGTTGAATTTTTTCAACCCATGCAAAGACCACCCAACCCGCAATATCCTTACATTGAATTGCCTGATTTAACCGACGTAGGGATAGAGTTGACGGGAAATCTAGATTTTTTTTTGTGAAGGCCAAATAAATACATAAAGCAAGGGGATTTAACAGACAAGTACCAAATTTTGAATTTGGTCACAGTGAACAGTTTGTTACCCCGAGCCTAGAAAAATCAAATTTATACTGAGCAGACCTAATTCTTATATGTCTTTAGAATGGGACACCCGATTGATCTTCCAAACCTCATCATGGATCAAATGTTGTTTACTGTGGATAGAAAGAAATTCTCACTCCCATATGCTATGTTAGTTTCTCAGTTATGCAGGGACAAAGGAGTGATTGCAGATCCCACATGGAAAACAGTGGAGCATTTTGCACCGTTAGATAAGACTTCTCTGAAGAAGAGTCATGGAGTTCAACCTGAAGATCAACCCAAAGCACCACCTCCATCACAAGAAGAGCCATTCCAATTACCAAAAGAATTTTTCCTGCAAGAATAGCCTCCACCACAAGTAGATCAACCATACATACCGGTGGATGACAGGACTGATAGACAGATTTTATTAGGATTGGAAACCACTGTTACCCAGCTCAGTACTAGCATTACTCAGATAAACAAATGCATGGATGATTACGAATAGAACCAAGTAGAGATTTTGAGGCTACTTCTAGAGCATTTTGGTGGAGGATCATCTACTTCTTAAACATTGGAATTCTACAAAAGTTTTGCTATTTTTCACTCATCTTTTATTTTATGCACTTGAATTTATTCTATGTTTTGAACTTGTTGTCAGTTTTGAACTTGTTAGTGTTAGTAAGTCCGTTTTTACTAGTGGATATGGAACTTATGTTTTTAAGTTAGGAAGACTATTTCATATGACTTACAGTTAAATTAAGTTAGTATTCTAATGCTTTGCATGAATAGTCTTAATCTGATCACACGGGATTTTCATATTTTAGTTGTGTATTATCTTAATATTTTTGTTTAAACTTACCCTTTTGAGCACAATTAGATTTCTTTATTGGTAAAAACCTTGGGGAATATTACACTCTTTGCATATATAGTGGAGATGTAAAACCAATTGCAGAATTTTAGCCAATCTTTCTTGCAGCGATAGTGTACATCTACTCAAATAAGAATCTTCGATTCAACAATAAATTTTCTTTGAATAATCTCATTAGCTTTGTTTTGATTAACACTCATTGAAGTATATTGTTATCATTTTCCTTGAAACTTTTATTTAGAGATTATACAGGTGTATGATTTCTGGAAAATGATCTTAGTCCATTTTTGATAAATTTGGAGCATTGACCATTTCTTTTACAAAATTATACCTTAGTAAGTCATGATTGAGCATAAAAGAGTATAAATGTTTTTCATGAACCCCGAAAAATACTCGAACCACATAAAAATATATATTAAACTTACCTTTGCTATCTAATTTTCTTTCACCCTTTTCTAAATTAGTATGATATAGAAAAGCACAAGAAAAAGACAAGGTGGAAAAGAGCAAGGAAAAGGGTGATTATTGTTCAAAGAAAAGGAAAATCTATGAAAGAAATGTAAAGAAGAAGAAAGAAAGAAAAGAGCCGAGAAAATGAAAAATGGAGGAAATAAAATGAAAGAATGTGAAAATCTTAGAAAACTATGAAGAGGTGTGCCACAATATAAAGGGTAGCTTTTGTATTCCATTGACGTCGTTTCTTAAACCCTAAACCAATAACCACATTTACAACCCTAAGAAAGTCCTTTTTGATTTCAGAAGTCATACATCTGTATTAATCCTATCAATCCAAAAAAGAAGAATGTTGATAATATGTTTAATGTAGCGTTAATATTTTTTCATGAGATTATGTCAAATTCCAGTTTATTCAAATAACTGCTCTTTTGAGAAAGTAGTCTTTTTGAGAAAATAGTCACTATAACATACATGTATTCTTTGCTGAGTGTATTCCAGGGGAGGATTGACATCAAGACTACCATGAAAGATGGTAATATTTCTTAAGTGATTTTTGAAAATAAAGAAATTATTGCACACACACACAAACACAAAAGTTTTTATAAAAATATATAGATAATGTTACAACTAACGTGTGTTACTCTTATAGTGATCAGAAAAGGAAGTATTCTAGCAATGAGGAAGGAATATTGATTTAATTTTATTTGTGGAACATATGAACTCCTAACTATCGAAGTTTGTAGGCAGCTTCACTAAAAATCTTCACGAGACAAAACTCGTCCACTAGGGATCACCTAGGGGTTTAATGGATTATTACATATGCTAAATGCAATCATAAAAAAATCTACAAAAATGATTTTACTCTGTTGTATTTCATTTTATTTTATCTTTATTTACTAGGGACTAGTAATGTTTAAGTTAGGGAGTGTGATTAACCTTAATTAATATGTAAATTAAAATAGTTAAACAAGTTAAGTTTGTAAGAAAAAATAGTTAAAAATTGTTAATTAGGGTTTGTACGTAAGCTAGGGTTTTATGTGTATACTGTTTGAAATTTCAGGGTTTTTTTTGTGCAGAATTACTGGAAAGTATAAGGAGCAATCTGTCAAAACTTGAAACAACAAGGGAGGCAAGTACAATATAACCAAAAAACCACCAGAACAACAAGAAGATTAGCATCACTTTTCCAGCAAACTAGCATCGTCCGGACGGTGGCCCTTGGCGGTTCAACATTATCCTCCACCTTCTGTTTCCCTAGTTGCCTATATATATATGCTACTTCTTCATCTTCACCAGCCGGGCTGAGGAGGGGAGCTCCAGAGAGAATTCAAGAAAAAGAAAAGAAAGAAAAAGAGAGAAAGTTATAGAAAAATTCAAGATCCAGTCTAACCCATCCTTCAGGCAAAACTCTATTATTTCTACATTTCTGCTATATCTTTCTACTTGGAGAGTTGAACTGTCGCCACCATTATGTGTTAATCGATATTAAGGGTGATTGTTTTTCAACTATTCCTTGCAAAAGAAGTTCCAGTGTCTGTATTTTATTTAGTATTGTAAAGAGAATTACCCGCACTTATTGCTTGTTTATAGCAATGGGGTGTGAGTAATTTACATATGATGATGCACAAAAATGGTTTTGCACACCACCTGTCAAGTGTAGATAATAAATGCAATGAAATCAATGAAAAAATTAAAGAAGACACAATTTATAGTGGTTCGGTCAATTCGACCTACGTCCACTCTTCAATGGCTTCAGTTGCCGGGTATTTTATTGATTCAAAGGTATGGAGAATGGAGATACATGCTTTGAGAGAGAGAATGGAGAATCAAAGAAAATAGTAATCTCCGGTAGTCGGTTCGTCCTCTGTAAGTCTTTAGTGGGGCGTGATATCCATCTCTTCTACCAGATTGGAGCTATTTTATAGCAGCTAAGAGATCATCCTCCTGGAGATCATGACATATCTTCAAGGCTTTTTTATCGCAGCTAAAAGATTATTCTTGGTGGAGATCACGACTTATCCTCAAGTGAAGGAGGAGGTTGGGGAGCTCTTCATGAAACGTGGTCAAAGATAGGACCGTTTCCTTCGGTGGTGTAGATAAGCTTCTCGTGCTCTCCTCTTGGTGACGTGCTAAGCAAGAAGTCTAACCGGCCTTGGACTGTCTTGGATTTGGTGGATTTGGACCGTTTCCTTTGGTGGTGCAGATAAGCTTCTCGTGCTCTCCTCTCGGTGACGTGCTAAGCAAGAAGTCTAACCGGCCTTGGACTGTCTTGGACTTGGTGGATTTGGACCGTTTCCTTTGGTGGTGCAGATAAGCTTCCCGTGCTCTCCTCTTGATGACGTGCTAAGCAAGAAGTCTAACCGGTCTCGGACTGTCTTGGGCTTGGTGGAATCAAAATGAGGTTGGGCTCCTCAACTGGGGTTGGACTTTAACACATAAATTGGACTATTTGGGCTTAACCCATCAACATATACTCTTAAGTGAGGGGTAAACATTTGTATATTATTGGTTAAATTTTGGAAATGCCAATGTGGAATTATGCTTTAATGATATATATATATATATATACCTCCCTTAATTGATGGATGATTATAGTTATAATATGCTCTTAGTTATGAATACTGAGCAGTACCTAATATTCTATACAATACTATCTACTATTATGTACTTCATGCATGATACCGTGATGTATGTAATTGGGTGTTACGTAAAAGTCAATTGATTGGTTATAGACGGGTTAAGTCTTGGCATATCCAATGCTTTCAGTGCAATACGTAGCTCAAAATTATGTCATCAGTGAATCATCAACCTGCCGGTTGAATATCTACGGTGTTCCAACTGAATGGCTTGACCTTTTGGTGCACTAAGGATGTTTTACTGTTGCATGATACAATTGTCAGATTAATAAGCTAAGAGATCCTCCTGAATGGCTTGTCCTTTTGGATTACTAGGGTTGTTTAACTGATACAAGATATAGAAGTTGTCAGATTAATAACCTAAGTGATCCTCCTGAATGACTTGTCCTTCTGGATTACTAGGGTTATTTAACTAATACATAATATAATATTGTCAATTGAGTAATTCAAGTGACCCTCCAGAATGGCTTGACTTTCTGGTTTACTTGGATTAGTCAATTGTCATGTATACCACTAGCTAACCTAAGAAGTTGTTGTATTATGGTTTAACATACATAAAACCTACTAGTTAACTTTCCAAGTGACAGGAGAAGTTAAATGTTGTAAGGTGGCATTTTCAGTACTTAACCAATATAAGGCATATAGGATCCTTAAACTGAAGGGTACCTTTCATATGATTGTTTTTCACCAGTGTACTTACGAACTTTATTTACTTAGACTAGTTATCAATCTAAGCTCACATCACAAGCTATCTTATGTTCCACTGCTTTAACAATAACTTTACTGTTTTTATTTTAAATTTCAATTATTAAAACTCTTCGTGGGATTGATCTTGAACTTAAATAGAGAAAACTAAAATTTGACCACTTATACTTGAGTGTATTACCTAAAACAAGTCGAATCACCTGTCACACATGCTAGAGGATCTCCATGGATGAAAATGCAGGACACACTTCAGCATTGTGGAGATTGTAGAGCATTGTAGAGAGAAAAGCTCAAGGAGGAAGACATAGTTTGTCACACCCCATCCCGGTCTCCCAAGGATGAGATGCGACTAGGTTTTTAATACACCTGTTTACAATTATTATAAGCGGGACTAATCACACATGACATAATCTCACAGGTGCAACAATACCACTCATCACCTTAGTTATTAAGCATAATGGTAAAACTTATCTTATAACCTGTAACATATATAAACACCTGTACCAATCATTTGTTTTCCAGGTAATAGATATATACAAAATTCCACACCCACATAACATACATCATAAAGAATGCTTGATGAGTCTATTTACAAATATATACTATTAACATGTCATAATAATCTCTCACAAATATAATAAACAACCCAGAAATTATTTATACTAACACTCAACTTGAGTGATATCACACTAACGTTGCACAAGACTCAATTAACTGGACAGTGGACCGGTCTGTATCCTCCTTTATAGTACCTAAAAAGAAGAAGTTGTAGGGGTGTGAGCTAAACCACGTGCTCAGTGAGCATACATGCTGCATATGAAATGAAAATGATAGTAATGCACTGAAGTAGATAGATACTACATAGATACACCTATCAAATAACAACATCAATCCAATTCCAAAGAATTCACAAGCCACATCACATCCATACTACCCCTCATCGGGTAATCAATCCCACATGGATCCGTGTCTCCCGAACCTCCTGAGAACACCACAGTGCTAACACATCACTGCACACCCAGTGACCAGGCATCAACGGCCTTGTCTCAAATAGTATGCCATATTCCACATTACACAATATACAGTACAAAGCATCTTCCAATAACATAAGCACGTAGCACATAATCTTGGAGAATTTATATTAAATTCTATCATTTACTATTATCTTATAATAGCATTTTCAAAACATATAAAGATATACACCCACCTTAAATGTACAAATCTACAGCCTTCCGATCCTATTGGTGGATCCTTTAGGTGTCACCGTACCTGTTCCAATACCGACTGTCTCACTCATTTCACCTAACACATTTGTAATTAAAATATCAATATGGTTATCACATTTAATAATTAATCATGCACTAATGCATGCAAATGATGCACCCCAAAGTGCCCCGGTAACTCCGGTTACTGCACTATTCACTCACACACTAGCACTTTTTGTTCTAGCGATCACATTTTCTTTCCAAATTCCCAAAATCAATCACATTTAATTAGGATTAAGTTGGTCAAACACATTGACGGGGGGCCTATTTTCACATTTCGACCCTGAATCCTAAAAACTGCACTTCCAGCATTTCATACATTTTGCACCGGATATTATAGTCATTTGCATTCAAAACTCACATTATCACATCAAGCATCATTTAAAAATGCTGCATGCAAAATTTCAGGTCATTTGAATTAAAATTCGCACATGTGATAATAACATTTAGAAATCAGGATTTCGGTGTTACCGACACCCGTTTCCAGCCTTTATCGTAATTATGGTTTAAGACCGCCACACTTAAATTTACATACATTTTTAATCTATGCAAAACAGCCCCCTAATTGAATTTTAAAATCGCCCATTTCACTCCCATAATTTTGGTTCCAATCAAGACCTCAAAAACATACCGAACATCTCAAATAACTATTTTTCACATTTTTCTCAGCTTTATTTTAATACCCATTTGGAACCTATTTTTAATAGCCCCTTAAGTATGCTAAATATATTTAATTACACCCATACAAAATCTGTTTTGACATTAACTAAATCATCCCATAAGATTTAAATTAAAACAGTCCATTAAAATAAAACAGCTCATATATTTAAAGTCAAACAGTTTACTAATTAAAACATGGTATAACAGCCCACACATATACAAATATGTACATACTAAAATTAATCGCAACTCAAAACTTAAATCCATATACCTTCCTTGCTTACGGTTCAAGTGGACACATGCATATATTTTTTTTCCTTTTTTCCTTTCTTTTTCTCTTTCTTTTTTCCCCTTTTGCCTTTCTAATGGAGTACTTGTGACCACATCAAGGGTCGCCCAAGCATCCCGCTGGGTAAGTACAAAAACACGACCTCCAGCCTCAGGTCCACTACCATTGCCACCAACACCGCTACCTACAATACTGCCTCCTCGTCCTCGCCCTCTACCACTCGCTGCTCCTCGAAACACCGTAGATGCACTGCCTATCGATGAACTCTGGGTAGAATATTGCGGACAATCTCTTTGCATGTGTCCCTCTTGACCACATAAGAAGCAACGCCGTGACATAGCAGCTCCTGGTCCTCCCATAGGACAGTTTCGTATAATGTGCCCAACCTGCCCGCAACGGTAACAAGTAACTGTACTCCCCCGAGACTGACCCGGTGCAAATGAAGATGGTCCACTCATTCCCTGTCCTCGACTCTAGACTGGGACTCATGATTTCTTCTTACTGGCACCCTTCGAAAACATTCCTCTCCAAGCTTTGCTAAAGAAACTTCCCTTAGAACCTTGTCCACTTGGCTCATATCTTCCCCTTTTTGACTGTTCACTTGCATTTTCCATCTCTTTTAGATCAATTTTCATAATTAGGGCTTTGTTGTACAAGTCTGAAAATGTTGTTAATTCCAGCATTGAAACATGGGATCTAATATTGTAATTTAGCCCCATCTGGAATCTTCTGCATCTTTCTCCCTCATCTGTGACAATAGAAGGCATAAATCTAGACAAAGTACTAAATTTACTCTCGTACTCCAGCACTGACTGATTCCTCTGTTGCAAATGAAAAAATTCATTTTGTTTCTGATATCAATAGCTTGAGGGAAAATACTTCTTGTCAAAAGCATCTGTAAACTGCCGCCATGTGGGAATTCTAGGAACTGAACTGGCCTCCCCTTTAGTGCACACTGGCAACAATGCTCTCTCCATAGCCTCCCACCAATAGCTGGGGTCTTTTTCCCCTATCTCCAGCCCTAGCAGATGACCCTTCTCGATCCATGTATCACTATAACAAATGTGAGTATTGCATATGGGTCATGATAGCATGCAGTATATATTCCACACACTCACACTGACCTCTAACACCCCCCTAAATAGACCAATTCTTAAGTCCACTGTCACACTAGACTCAACTCAACTACTGAATTCCAAACTCTAGCTCTGATACCAACTAAATTGTCACGCCCCATCTCGGTCTCCTAAGGATGAGATGCGACTAGGTTTTTAATACACCTATTTACAATTATTATAAGCGGACTAATCACACATGATATAATCCCATAGGTGCAACAACACCACTCATCACCTTAGTTATTAAGCATGATGGTAAAACCTATCTTCTAACCAGTAACATATATAAACACCTATACCAATCATTTGTTTTCCAGTTTATAGACATATACAAAATCCAACACCCACGTAGCATACATCACAAAGTATGCTTGATGAGTCTATTTAAAAATATATACTATTAACCTGCCATAATAATCTCTCACAAATATAATACATAACCCAGAAATTAGTCCTACTGACACTCAACTTGAGTGATTTCACACTAACGTTGCACAAGACTCAATCAACTAGACAGTGGACCGGTCTGTATCCTCTTTTATAGTACCTGAAAAGAAGAAGCTGTAGGGGTGTGAGCTAAACCGCGCGCTCAGTAAGTATACATGTTGTATATGAAATGAAAATGATAGTAATACACTGAAGTAGGTAGATACTACGTAGATACACGTATCAAACAAGAACATCAATCCAATTCCAAAGAATTCACAAGCCACATCACATCCATACTACCCCTCATCGGGTAATCGATCCCATAGTACTAGCACATCACTACACCCCCAGTGACCAAGCATCAACACCCCTGTCTCAAACAGTGTGACATATTCCACAACACACAATACGCAGTACAAAGCATTATCCAATCACATAAGCACATAGCACATAATCTTGGAGAATTGCTATTAAATTCTATCATTTACTATCATCTTATAATAGCATTTTCAAAACATATAAAGATATACACCCACCTCAGATGTACAAATCTACAGCCCTCCGATCCTATCGGTGGATCCTTTCGGTGTCACCGTACCTATTCCAATACTGATTGTCTCACTCGTTCCACCTAACACATTTGTAATTAAAATATCAATATGGTTTTCACATTTAATAATTAATCATGCACTAATGCATGCAAATGATGCACCCCAAAGTGCCCCGGTAACTCAGATTACCGCACTATTCATTCACACACAACCACTTTTGTTCTAGGGATCACATTTTCTTCCCAAATTCCCAAAATCAATCACATTAATCACAATTAGGATTAAGTTGGTCAAACATATTGACCGGGGGCCCATTTTCACACATTTCGACCCCAAATACTAAAAATTGTACTTCCGACATTTCACATATTTCGCACAAGATATTATACTCATTTACATTCAAAACTCACATTATCACATCAAGCATCCTTTAAAAATGCTGCATGCAAAATTTCAGGTCATTTGGATTAAAATTTGCACATGTGATAAAAATATTTAAAAATCAGGATTTCGGCGTTATCGACACCCGTTTCCGACCTCTATCGTAATTATCGTTTAAAACCGCCGCCACACTTAAATTCACATACATTTTTAATCTATGCAAAACAGCCCCCTAATTGAATTTTAAAATCGCCCATTTCACTCCCTTAGTTTCGGTTCCAACCTAGACCTCAAAAACATACCGAACATCTCAAATAACTATTTTTCACATTTTTATTTTAATACCCATTTGGAACCTATTTTTAACAACCCGTTAAGTATGCTAAATATATTTAGTTACACCCATACAAAATCACTTTTGACATTAACTAATCAACCCATTAGATTTAAATTAAAACAGTCCATTAAAATAAAACAACTCATGTATTTAAAGTCAAACAGCTTACTAATTAAAACATGTTATAACAGCCCACACATATACAAATACGTACATACTAAAATTAATTGCAACTCAAAACTTAAATTCATATACCTTCCTTGCTCACAGTTCAACTGGACACACGCATATTTTTTTTTTTTCCTTTCTTCCTTTCTTTTTCTCTTTCTTTTTTCCCCTTTCTCTCTTGCTCACCTCACTCTATCGGCTTCAGTACTCCATCAGACACACCCACACTTTGTTTTCCATGTTAAATGCACACACACAGACACACCCTTTTTATATTTATTTGACACACACACACACCTTACACCTTTAAACACACACACCCCTACACACGACACACACTCACACACACGACACATTTTTTCTTTCTAAGCCAACACATGTAAAGATTTGCATGTAATGGATTAATGACGCTTGCCTCCCCCTATGTTTTTAAATGATTTCAAAATTGACCCACTAATATTTTCACACATGAAATTTCTATAAATGGGTCTCACTAATACATCACTAATGGGGTCCACATACCCAATGTATGCTCACACACATCATGCCTATAAAAGATTTAATTTAATTAACCTTTTCATATTTTTACATAATTATAATTTAGCCCACAAAATTATATTAATATGCATGCAATGCATGATTGGGTCTCACAATGTTTTTGAGAGAGAAGTTAGATTTTTGCATTTCTTCTACCCATTTCACTTGTAATCTTCTGTAAGACTCTTGTAAGCTTCATTTATTACACTTAATGTCATTTATTTCAAGTGTATTGTAAGTTTAGTCAAGCATCTTTCAATCTACCATTATTACATTCAAGTTTTTCACTTCAAGCTTTTAAAATGGGTATTAAATGCACTTCTTCATAGTTTAATTTTTCTTGTATTAATTCAAGTTCAATCTTCATTTCTTCACAATGTCACTTTACTTTATGTATGTTCTTGCATTAAATATGAGTAGCTAAGCTTTAAGTTGGCTAATCCAAGGGAGAATTCCTCTTGGGTATGCTAAATCAACTCTTTTTCATTCCTCATCGTAGTGTAAGATGGTTTGGTTTGACTAGGTTGAGTGTGGACGTGGTTGTGAGATCTTGATACATTGTAGACTTGTCAAGGGGTATGCTTGAATCCTCACCTCCATTTTAGTCCCTCGCTTCCTACAAATTAATCGAACGTCTAGGCACCATTAGAAGAATGTCTTGAGTTGATTTGGCATTCCCATTGGAATGACCTCTTCGGATTAGCCAACACTTGTTTCCATTTCATTTCATCAAGAACACAACTCACCAAAACACATATTCAAAAGATTTTACACTTTTCTATTTTCACAAAATCACTTTCAACACAATTCACCTTCCTTTCCTGAGGAGACGACCTCGGAATACCAATTTCAAGTAAAACGCGACACTTGAAAGCCTCTCTACGCTTGGGGAGCACTTTTGTACACACACACATTTTTATCTGCACACACATTCACCCCATTTCTTGCTTGATATCCAAGGGAGAGTGACACTCACCTAATCATATAAGCCACATACACACAACCAGAATCATTGTCAAAAATTAGGGTTGATGTAATAAGTCAAGCAACACATGCTCAATAGTTCCAAGTGCTCGTCCACCAAGGTATCAATCCTATTGACTTCATGCACTTCCTCACCGTCCTCCAGTTGTTTACAAAAATTGAATACATTGAGGTCCATAGTCATATTCCTGAAAGTAAGCTTCATTAGTCCATTCCTGCAATTAATAACAACATTAGAAGTAGCAAGGAACGGTCTACCTAGTATGACAGGAATTTGTGAGCTAGGGTTAGCAATCAGATGAGTTTCAAGTACAATAAAATCGACAAAAAAATAAAAATTATCCACTTGAACTAAGACATCCTCAACTACTCCCCTTGGTGTTTGAATGCTTCGGTTTGCCAATTGAATAGTGATTGGAGTTGGCTTCAACTCTTCAAGTTGGAGTTGTTGATACACTGAATAAGGTAGGAGGTTGAGACTTGCCCCCAAATCAAGAAGCGTTTGCTCCACCCGACAATTCCCTATTGTGATGACAATGATAGGGCATCCAGGGTCTTTGAACTTTGGTGGTGTATTTTTCCTCAAGATTGAGCTCACTTGCTCAGTGAGGAATGCCTTCTTGTGAACATTCAATTTCTTCTTTACTGTACACAAGTCTTTCAAGCTCTTGGCACATGACAAAATTTTCTTTGTGGCATCGAAGAGTGAGATGTTGATCTTTACCTGCTTGAACATCTCAATAATGTCAAAATGGTTAGCCGCCTTCATGAGTGGCTTTAAACGATTGGGAAAAGGAGCCAGAATGGGGCATTCTTGCACATTAACATCAACATTTTTTTCTTTCTCACTCACCTCACCCCCCTTGGAGTCACCCTTAGTCTCATTTTCTATGGTCAATCTGGTCTTTTGTGAGACTTTTGGCATAATGGTCTTGCCGATTTGCTTGCCACTCCTTAGGGTGGTGACCACCTTGAGTTGCTCACAACCCTCCTTTGTGGGTTTGGATGACTCAATCACATGTTGGCCTCTAAGGTTCTCTTGGGGTTGAGCGGAGAATTTTCCCTTCTCTTGTTGTGACGTCCCTATGGCATTTGCCAACTTTGTGATTTGGATTCAAATGTCATTAAAAGCTACGGCGGTTTGGTTGTTGATGGTGGTTTGGCTTTGTATGAATTAATGCACCACATCCTCTAAGTTCCTCTTATGAGGTGGTTGGTAGGTGGGAGGATTTGATGGTCCTTATTGACCATAACTTTGTGGAGGTGGACTTTGGGAAAAACTTTGTGGAGGCGGGTTTTTTGAATACCCTTGCAGATTGAACCGGGGGTATTGAGAGCTAGATGATTGACCTTGGCCATGGTATTGATTTTTCTTAGAGGCATGGGGGGTGAATATTCATTAGACCCGTGAGGAGTCGAATTCTCATTCTTCCAACTAAAGTTCAGGTGATTATTCTAACCCAGATTATAAGTGTTAGAATGCAGGGAGAATGATTGTCTACTTTGGTTGAAGGCATTGACTTGCTCATGGTAGACTTCCTTAAGTGCTAGAATGTTAGGACACTCTGATATGGAATGCTCAACACTCTCACAGATAGAGCAAAACTCCTTGGTCTTGGAAATGTGGGACACCTTATGTCTCCTATGGACCTCAAGACTCTCCACTTTCCTAAACAATTTGGTGATTCTGAAAAGCAAGTCTTTCCAGTCCCTTAAATCATACATCCCTCCCCCGCTTGGTTGATTACTACCCGGAGAAGACCTCGGTACATTGATGGGATCCATGATATCCCAAGATTGTGCATTTTGTGTGCCAATGTACTAAAGTAGTCTAGGGCCTCATTGGGATCCTTGTTTAAGAACTCCCAATAGCACATCATGTCTATGAATTGTCGATGGCCCGGTGCAATCCCTTCGTAGAAGAAACTCACTAATTGCAAAGATTCAAAACCATGATGTGGAATTCCTTGTAGCAATTCCAACATTGATAAAATTGCTCATTGGGCTTTTCTGAAAAGTTTTGGATTTGATTTTTAAGAGTGACGGTTTTAGGCATCGAAAAGAATTTGTTCAAAAACTCGAAAAGCATTTGTGCCCAAGAGATTATGAATCGAGGCTTCAAGGAATTTAACAACGTTTTGGCTTTGTCCTTAAGGGAAAAGGGAAACAATTTTAGGCAATCTATGTCTTCCACGACATGATTGGTGAGGAAGGTTGCAACTATTTCTTCAAATTCCTTATCGTGCAAATAAGGATTCTCTTTTTCAATTTCATGGAATTGAGGAAGTAGTTGTTACATTTTCAGCTAGACTAGGAAGGCATGAGCTTGGACAGGTAAGCGAATGCATGAGGGAGTGGTGCTACAAGTGGGTTGGAGATAATCCCACATTGACCTTATCGGAGGATCAATTGGGACTTTGTTTCCTTCATTCCTAGGAGGAAAGTGCATTCTAAGATTTGGCATTCTAGGGTCTTGCACTCCTCCTTCCCATGGGACATTAGCATCGACATCTAAATCCTCAAAGTTATCACCGGCATCCTCAAGTGGGTCTTAATCAATATTCATGTTGGGACCTAAGGGTCGTCTAACCAATTTATTTTGGTCATCCTGTCCCCACATACAAAATAATATCTACAAATAAAAAAACAAGTAAACAAAAGTATATACAATGAACAACGTACCTTGGCCCGTGATGAGAATTCACAGGACTTACCTCCGTTGTCCGAAATCACCTTCTTAATTCAACGCATTGCCTTCCCTGACAACGGCGCCAAAAATGATTGACTTATTCCGTCATTTCTAATTTTTGACCATGATTCCGGTAATGTGTATGTGGCTTTTACGGTTAGGTGAGTGTCACTCTCCCTCGAATATCATGCAAGAAATGGAAAAATGGGTGTGTGAATGAAATATGTGTGTGTGTGTATACAAAAGTGCTCTCCAAGCATAGAGAGACTTTCGAGTGTCATGTTTTACTTGGAATTGGTATTTCAAGGTCGTCTCCTCAGGGAACGAAGGTGATTTTGTGAAAATAGAAAAGTGTAAAAATCTTTTGAATATGTGTTTTGGTGAGTTGTGTTCTTGATGAAAAGAAATAGAAACAAGTGTTGGCTAATCCAAAGAGGTCATTCCAATGGGAATGCCAAATCAACTCAAGACATTCTTCCAATGGTGCCTAGACATTCGATTGATTCGTAGGAAGTGAGGGACTAAAATAGAGGTGAGGATTCAAGTATACCCTGTGACAAGTTTACAGTGTATCAAGAACTCACAACCATGTCCACACTCAACCTAGTCAAACCAAACTGTCTTACACTACGATGATGAATGAAAAAGAGTTGATTTAGCATACTTAAGAGGAATTCTCCCTTGGATTAGTCAACTTAAAGCTTAGATAGTCATATTTAATGCAAGAATAAAGATAAAGTAAAGAGACATTGTGATGAAATGAAGATTGGAACTTGAATTAATGCAAGAAAAGTTAAACTATGAAAAAGTGAATTTAATACCCATTTTAAAAGCTTGAAGTGAAAAACTCAATACAATAATGGTAGAATCTAGAACGCATAACTAAACTTGCAAAAAAGTTGAAATAAATAACATTAAGTTCAATAAATGAAGCTTACAAGAGTCTTAAAGACTATTACAAGTGGAATGGGTAAAGAAAAATGCAAAAATCTAACTTCTCTCTCTAAAACTATGTCTTCCTCCTTGGCCTCTTCTCTCTCTACAATGGTCTACTCTCTCCAATGTTGAATAATTTGAATTGTAGCTTGCATTTTTGTCCATGGAGGTCCTTTAGCATGTGTGACAGGCTTCCCATCCATAGGAGGCTAAGTTGATGGCTTAGGCAGGCTAGGACAAGCCTAGCCTGCAACTTCCTAGGCTTCCCTTTTCTCTCTCTTCCTCATAAATGCTTGGGCCTCCAAAGTCCACCCTTAGGTGTGGGGGTGGCATGTATGTGTTTAATGGATGTTAGGGGACAAGTGGGAGAATCATAGATGGGACCCCCAAGTGATAGAACTTGAGTTGCAGGCTTCAGGCATTTTTCAGCAAAACCTACTGGTAGGTCGATGACCATACCTACCAGTTGATTTTACTCCAGTAGCCAAAACTTTCCAAAAGGTTTGCGGTAGAACCAACCATAGTAGACAAAACTTATCGGTAGTTTTATGAACAAACCTAACGGTAGATTTTTACTTTTTTCGCTCAAATCTTTATTTTTTCACCTTCCATGCCATTGTCAAGCCTCCCCTTCATCTCCATTGACTTTAAGCACTATGATGGGTTTTTAACTCACGTCATTTCTAACTATTTGCCTGCACACATACCGAAACCTCGTTAATTGTAGAAATATTACAATTCCTCCCATATTTACCACAAAAAAAAGTCTAAAAAGGGTACAAATGTGTAAATGATGTGTAATATTTTGTGCTAATCATCAACCTTGCCGACATTATCTGTAACACCCCAATCCCACTACACTATTATTATAAAAAATAAAATTTAGGCAATCCCACTATTAATAAAACATTATAACATGACACTTAAAGAAACCCCATCCTAGAAATATTTATCTTACGGTCATTTTTTTTTTAAAAGAAAGGTCATATGCGCGCGCGCCACATAGGCCTGCTACCTTGTAGAATATACATATCCTAAAAATATTTACAAGTGTTGCTTACATGACAAAACCAAAATATTGACATCATATACAACCCAAAAATTTGTTTTTTTGTTTTTTTTAAAAGACATAAGAAATTGACACGAGCCCTTCCCGACACTCCTGATTGGACTTCTAACTGCGGCAGTAGACTGCAAGCTTGTGTACAGTTTACCTAAAAAATTTTCAAGCAAATTTCAGTGAGTTCTCATTAATGATTTCAGAGATAGAGCAAAATAAGTAAAGTGATGTCCTTGCTCATTTATGCAATTTTAATATTCGTGTTTCCATATCTTTTCTCAAAATTCTATTTCATTGTGTTATGGTTTCACACAGAAATAATCATCTTGCCACCCAGGCGGCAAAACACCACACAATAATATTCATGGTTCCATAACTTTTCTCGAAGTTTTATTTCATCGCGCTACGATTTCACACAGAAATAACCGTCTTGCCACCCAGGCGACAAAACACTACACAAGTTAATTACCATATCAGTATACGATCGTTACTCAGACAACTTAACAAAATGTATCCTTTTCTCAATATTCTATTTTTCTGAACAACTTACATCACATCAAAAATTTAGCTTCCGTCGCTAAGACGAAATCAGCTTTAACTTATCTCAGTAACGAGGACAAATTTGAACAAATGGGATACTTTTAGTCACGTAGACATCACAGTCTAGCAATTCGCTTTTGTCCCTTTGATGTCTTCACTACGCAAACAAAATACGTCACATAAAAATCTGACCCTTTATCGTCTCAACCATTTGATTTTTCTTTCCCCTTGTGACACAGACAACTAAACCATAATATTATAATCTGTCACCAAGACATCTTATTCCTATCGTAACATTAGAACACTTAAACCATTTATTCACAATAGAACTCATAAGCTAGAAAGTCACTTAGAGACAAATAAACCTTTACATGTAGATAAAACCAAATGTTAGCGTACATACGTAACTTGCTAAAAATTTATCGTGTTGATGACTCCTCTACCGAAGCTTTTTGAGCAGCGTTCTTTACGGTGCTCATCCCTGGACCTGACACCCGTAATTCAAAATCTCATTCGAGTATTAATAAATAATACCTCTTTACTCGAATTGGTTTACACAAAGTCAATTTCTTAATTTAATCAATCCACATTCAATCACTCATCCACATCTAGTAATATCAATTACTCAAAAAACATAAATAAATAAACTAGTAGTTATAATCAATTCGAGTCACATGAGAGTAATCTATTCATAGCTAACAAGATGACCCACTCGAAGCCATGACATCCAAAGTATACATTTCTCATAAAATTATAGAAGCCAAAATGTAGTTGAATCTACATAATTTCCCAATAAAATCATAAAATTGCATGAAAATTTCATACCCATGAATTTCATGAAAATTCAAGAACAATTAACAAAATTTCTAATTCTAAATACCCAATAAAATCATAAAATTGTATGAAGATTCGATACCAATGAATTTCGTGAAAATTCAAGAACAATTAAAAAAAATTCTAAGTACCCACCACACTTCAATTTTTTTTTTTTTTTCTTTTTTTTTTACAACAATACTAACTTAATTTACACATTCACATTAATATCAAAGTGTAACTTTCATGCATTAATCAAACCTCATACCCAACATCATACATCAATATACAACATCTAAACACATACAAAATACCATATTTGAAACACATGCAACACTCAAAAAGCCTAAATAAAAATAGGATTTTTCTATATATTAGAAGAAAGAAAATGAATCATAATTCTTACCTTGTATCCACACTTTATTTTTTTTCTTCTCTTTTCTTTTCTTTCTTTCCTTCTTCTTCCCTTGGTTTTCTTCTTCTTTCCTTCTTTGTTCTTGATCTAGCCGAAATATCCCAAGTGCAAACCCCCTCTTTTTTTTTTGTTGTTTCTTTTTTTGCATGCAAGACATGTCTTGCTAAGTGGAACTAGCAATCATGAGCCTATTTTATATAAATATATATATATATATACACATATATACATACACAAATTTATTATATTATTACACATATTTATAATATACATACATATATACAATTATATCTATGTACCCATTTTTTTCTTCTTGTATACATATTTATACATAAACATGTATATACATACATTCAAATTATTGACAATCTATTAAATTCGTCTTTCGGACCCTTAACCACTCCTTGTATATACTAATACATTTTATTCCATTATTATTTGTTTTTATAACAATAAATTGATGTCACATGCTTGTCACCCAAATTAATTCCACATGTGCTAATGTACATAAAATAATATCATAAGTCAACATTCTTATTTAATTTTTCACACTTTAAATAAAACAATTCTCCTTATAATCATTCTTTATAAAATTATCTCTAAATATTTAAAATATTCATCGTTTAGGTTTAGGTCTCATATCATTATTCATAATTAAATACTAAATGTCAATCCAACGCATGCATGCACATGTGAATATGCTTATGACAAATATTATATATTGGTTATGCGTGTTCGGGTTTTACAATTTTTCCCTCAGGAATTTTGTCCCCGAAATTTGACTTACTAGTCTGAAACCAGTGAGGATACTTGATTCACATGCTTTCCTCTGCTTCCCAAGTTGCTCCTTCGACTGTGTGATTCCGCCACAATACTTTTACTAATGGTATGACTTTCGTTCGAAGCACGTGATCCCATCGATTCAAAAACGCCACAGGTTTCTCCTCATAAGTCAAATCATTCCCTAGTTCCACCGGCACCGTTGCTAGAATGTGAGAGGGATCGGTTACATATTTTTGGAGCACTGACACCTAAAATACATCATGTAACTGAGACAAATTCACCGATAATGCTAAACGATATGTGACAGCTCCAACTTTTTCAAGTATCTTAAATGGCCCGATGTACCTTGGACTTAATTTCCTTTTCTTCCCAAACCGCATAACCCCTTTCCACGGTGGAACTCGCAAAAATACTTGATCACCAACAAAAAATTCTAGATCTCGTCTCCTATTTTCTACATAACTTTTTTGTCGACTTTGAGCGATTTTTAATCGCTCTTGTATCACTTTCACCTTGTCCACCGTTACTTGCACTAATTCTGGACCCAGTATTTTTCGTTCCCTCACCTTGGTCCAACATACTAGTGTTCTACAATGTTGTCCATATAGTGCTTCATACTAGCCATGCCTATGCTAGACTGGTAACTATTATTATAGGCAAATTCAATCAAGGGTAAGTGATCATCCCAGTTACCCTTGAACTGCGTTACACAAGCTCTCAACATGTCTTCTAAAATTTGGATCACCCTTTCTGATTGTCCATCCGTTTGAGGATGAAAAGTTGAACTGAGCTTTAGTATTGTACCTAGAGCTTGTTGTAAACTTGGCTAGAACCGTGAAGTAAACCTTGGATCCCTATCTGCCACAATTGACACCGGTGCTCCATGTAAACGCACGATTTCATCCACATACAATTTAGCATATTTATCCAAAGGAAAGTTCATGTTTACCGCAAGGAAATGAGCAAACTTGGTTAAACGATCAACTATTACCCAAATGGAATCATGTCCCTTCTGGGTTTGAGGCAAACTCACGACAAAATTCATCGTGATATGTTTCCATTTCCATTCTAGAATAGGGAGTAGTTGAAGTAGTCCCGCAGGTCACTGATGCTCCGCCTTTACTTGTTGACATACCAAACACTTAGACACAAACTCAACTATTTCCCGTTTCATTCCCATCCACCAATAATATTCTTGAATGTCATGATACATCTTAGTGCTCCCTAGGTGCATAGCGTAGGCGGAATTGTGTGCCTCCTCCAAAATCATGCATTTAATTTCCAGGTCATTAGGTACGTAAAAATGATTTCCAAACATCAACATATCATCTTTTCGCACTTTAAAATCAGTTTGACGCCCACTTCCAATCTCCTCCCTCATCTTCTTCGCAAATAAATTTGGTAGTTGTGCATCACAGATCTGATCTTCAAATATCGTTCTAACTTTAATTTTCCCCATTACTACATCATCTCCCAATAGTTAAAATTCCAAACCTAAAGCCCTTAGCTTTGCCAAGGCATTCACCCGCGCACATTGCACACATGATAACAATCCCAATGATTTACGACTCAGCGTGTCTGCCACTACATTTGCCTTTCCTGGATGATAATGAATAATGCAGTCATAATCCTTCAATAACTCCATCCATCTCCTCTGTCGTAAATTCAACTCCTTTTGGATGAACAAGTACTTTAAGCTATGATGATTAGTATAAATTTCACAAGTCTCTCCATGTAGGTAATGTCTCCACAATTTCAAGGCTAACACAATTGCAGTCAACTCCAAATCATGGGTAGGGTAATTACGCTCATGAGTTTTTAATTGTCGAGAAGCATAGGCGATCACCCTCCCATCTTGCATTAATACACAGCCCAACCCCCGATGTGAGGCATCACTATAAACTACAAAATTCCCGCCTTCTGTTAGAATGGTTGAAACAAGTGTAGAGACCAACCTTATTTTCAATTCTTGGAAACTTTGTTCACACTTATCATACCATTGAAATTTAACATCTTTTCTAGTGAGTCGGGTCAATGGCATTGCAATTGAGGAAAATCCTTGAATGAATCTATGATAGTAACCTGCCAATCCCAAGAAACTTCTTACTTCTGTTATATTCCTTGGTTGCTCCCATTTTACCACGGCTTCAATTTCTTTGGATCCACTTTAATAGCATCTTTTGACACCACATGTCCAAGAAATACCACGCTATCCATCCAAAATTCACATTTGCTGAATTTGGCATGCAGTTGCTTTTCCCTTAAAGTTTGTAAAACAATTCACAAATGTTGCTCTTGTTCTACTTCATTACGAGAATACACCAAAATATCATCTATAAACACAATTACAAATGAATCCAGGTAGGGTTGAAACACCCTATGCATCAAATCCATAAAAGCGGCCGGAGCATTTGTTAATCCAAACGGGATAACTAGAAATTCATAGTGCCCGTACATAGTTTGAAATGCCGTCTTTGGTACATCAGTTATCTTTACCCTTAATTGGTGATATCCCGATCTTAAATCAATTTTGGAATAGACTTTTGTTGCCTGCAATTGACCAAACAAATCATCTATTCGTGGCAATGGATATTTATTGCAAACAGTTACCTTATTAAGTTGTTGATAATCAATACATAGCCGCATAGTGCCATCCTTTTTTTTCACAAGTAGCACTGGTGCTCCCCATGGTGAAGTACTCGGTTGAATAAAACCCCGATTCAATAAATCTTGTAACTGTTCCTTCAACTCTTTCAACTCAGCTAGTGCCATTCGATATGGGGCTATTGATATGGGTGCAGTTCCGGGTAGTAATTCTATCACAAATTCTACTTCCCAATTAGGTGGCAACCTAGGTAATTCATCCGAAAAAACATCAAGGAAGTCCTTCACTACTGGTACCTTTGTTGGTTCAACTTTATCCTCACCCACACACCTCACATATGCCAAATAACCTTGGCATCCCTTCTTAAGCAACCTTCGAGCTTTGATTGCTGATATAAGACAATTTGGAGTTACTTTTCGTTCACCTTGGAATTTAAATTCAACATCGCCAGGTGGTTGAAAAGTAACCTCCTTTTTATAACAGTCAACCGAGGCATGATAGGTCGATAGCCAATCCATTCCCAAAATCACATCAAAGTCACACATATCGAGTGGAAGTAAATCCATAAATAATTCTTGTGTGTCAATTCGAATTATGCAAGCCTTATAAACGATGCTAACTACCACTACCTCACCCACCGGGGTTGCTATGGATAAATGATAATTTAAAGGTGTGGCAGGGTGTTTCCAATGCTTACTATAGGTGTGTGCAACAAAAGAGTGTGTGGATCCAGGATCAATTAAAATTCGAGCATTTTCACCTAATACAGAAATTGTACCTGTAACCACATTGGGCGACGCATAAGCATCCTGCTGTGTCATAACAAAAGCTCGTCCCTAAGTCCAAGTAGCACCAACAGACCCCTTACTTACACCTTGCATCCTTGTCGATGTTGATGTATCTCTTCTCCCCAGATTTACATTGCCCACTGAAGGTGATATGACAAATTTGGTTGGACATTCATGTGCAAAGTGCCCCACCTGCCCACACTCATAACATCGTCGAGCTCCACTAGTTGATCCTGTTTGACAATTCTGAGCGATATGACCTTCCACTCCACATTTAAAACAAGTAACAAGAGTGTCTCGTCCACTAGATTTACGGGAATTTTCAACACCTCCTGTTTGTGAGAATTTCGATCCTTGCCCCTTTTGTCCCGAAGTCTGACCCCCAGATAGAAATCCCATGCCAAGAACGGTGTCAAACTTTCTCCTCTTGAATTGCTACCATCGCCCCTCTGATTCTTTTACATCTTTCTCAACAACTAAAGCTTTATTAACCAAGGTCACATAACTTGTTAACTCAAAGGCCGAAAGTCGACTCTGTATTGGGTAAGCTAATCCCCACTGAAACTTCTTGCATAGAGCCTCATTAGTTTGAACAAAGCCTTTGCAAAATGTGACAATGTAGTGAATTGCTTTTCATACTCTGCCATCGACATCCTGCCTTGAAATAGAGTCATAAATGCTATCTCCTGCTCATACCGATAAGACTCAGGAAAATACTTGTCATTGAACACTTTCATGAATTGATCCTAAGTAATGTGCTGTGGTGCTGGAGCCATATTATCGGTTACTTGACCTGCAAATCCTACTACCAGTGCATCCAACAGTCGCCTGGCAGCCTCCCACCAAAATCGTGCTTCCTCCTTAAGCATAAAGGATGCAAGTGTCACTCGCTGATCATCATAGAGTTGCATAACTTCAAAAATTGATTCCATTTGTTTCAGCTAGTCCTCTGCCTCTGATGGATTGTCCCTACAAACATCGGAGGATCCAACTTCATAAATCTCTCATGAACCGTACCTCTCGGTTCCCTAAGGGGTACATGTGCTCTTGCCCTAGTGGCTGCCTGAATCTCTGTTTGCAATTCCACAATCCAATTTGTTGATGTCGCCACTTGTACCATCACTTCCAATGCCCTCTGAATTATATCAAGTTGATTCTGTTCACCTTCCCCGCCTTCCTGTTGTTGTCCCTCCCCTGCCTCAGCCACAACAGGAGCATGTGAACCTTCATCTTCCCCTTAATCTTGACCCTCATGAGGATCCATTATGCTTTTAACAATTAGTTGTAATTCACAACGTACACAAATACACATGTACTTAGCATGAGCACCTTAACCCATTCTACTCACCGATTCAAACAACTTAACCAGTCCACTGCCGACCTAGACATTCATGTCTACAGAACCTATAAACCTAGGCTCTGATACCAAAAATTGTAACACCCCAATCCCATTACACTATTATTATAAAAAATAAAATTTAGGCAATCCCGCTATTAATAAAACATTATAACATGACACTTAAAAAAAACTAATCCTAGAAATATTTATCTTAGGATCATTTTTTTTAAAGAAAGGTCATATGTGCATAGCACACGGTTCTGCTACCATGTAGAATATACATATCCTAAAAATATTTACAAGTCTTGCTTACATGACAAAACTAAAATATTGACATCATATACAACCCAAAAAAGTTTTTTGTTTTGTTTTTTCTAAAAGACATAAGAAATTGACACGAGCCCTTCTCGACACTCCTAACTGGACTTCTAACAGCGGCAGTGGACTACAAGCTTGTGTACAGTTTACCTGAAAAGTTTTCAAGCAAATTTCAGTGAGTTCTCATTAATGATTTCAGAGATAGAGCAAAAAAAATAATGTGATGTCCTTGCTCATTTATGCAATTTTAATATTCATGTTTCCATATCTTTTCTCAAAATTCTATTTCATTGTTCTAGGGTTTCACACAAAAATAATCATCTTGCCACTTAGGCAACAAAACACCACACAATAATATTCGTGGTTCCATAACTTTTCTCGAAGTTCTATTTCATTGCGCTACGATTTCACACAAAAAGAACCGTTTGCCACCCAGACGACAAAACACCACACAAGTTAATCACCATATCAGTATACGATCGTCACTCAGACAACTTAACAAAATGTATCATTTTTTTGATATTCTATTTTTCTGAAAAACTTACATCACATCAAAAATTTAGCTTCCGTCACTAAGACGAAATCAGCTTTAACTTATCTCAGTAACGAGGACAAATTTGAACACATGGGTTACTTTTAGTCACGTAGACATCACAGTCTAGCAATTCGCTTTCATCTCTTTGACGTCTTCACTACGCAAACAAAATACGTCACATAGAAATCTGACCCTTTATCTTCTCAACCATTTGATTTTTCTTTCCCCTTGTCACATAGACAACTAAACCATAATATTATAATCTGTCACAAAGACATCTTATTCCTATCGTAACATTAGAACACTTAAACCATTCATTCACAATAGAACTCATAAGCTAGAAAGTCACTTAGAAACAAATAAACCTTTACATGTAGATAAAACCAAATGTTAGCGTACATACGTAACTTGCTAAAAATTTATCGTGTTGATGACTCCTCTACCGAAGCTTTTTGAGCAGCGTTCTTTACGGCGCTCGTCCTTGGACCTGACACCCATTATTTAAAATCTCATTCGAGTATTAATAAATAATACCTCTTTACTCGAACTGGTTTACACAAAGTCAATTTCTTAATTTAATCAATCCACATTCAATCACTCATCCACATCTAGTAATATCAATTACTCAAAAAACATAAATAAATAAACTAGTAGTTATAATCAATTCGAGTCACATGAGAGTAATCTATTCATAGCTAACAAGATGACCCACTCGAAGCCATGACATCCAAAGTATACATTTCTCATAAAATTATAGAAGCCAAAATGTAGTTGAATCTACATAATTTCCCAATAAAATCATAAAATTGCATGAAAATTTCATACCCATGAATTTCATGAAAATTCAAGAACAATTAACAAAATTTCTAATTCTAAATACCCAATAAAATCATAAAATTGTATGAAGATTCAATACCCATGAATTTCGTGAAAATTCAAGAACAATTAAAAAAAATTCTAAGTACCCACCACACTTCAATTTTTTTCTTTTTTTTTACAACAATACTAACTTAATTTACACATCCACATAAATATCAAGATGTAACTTTCATGCATTAATCGAATCTCATACCCAACATCATACATCAATGTACAACATCTAAACACATACAAAATACCATCTTTGAAACACATGTAACACTCAAAATGCCTAAATAAAAATAGGATTTTTCTACATACTAGAAGAAAGAAAATGAATCATAATTCTTACCTTGTACCCACACTTTATTTTTTTTGTTTCCTTCTTCTTCCCTTGGTTTTCTTCTTCTTTCCCTCTTTGTTCTTGATATAGCCGAAATATCCCAAGTGCAAACCCCCCCCCCCCCTTTTTTTTGTTTCTTTTTTTGCATGCAAGACATGCCTTGCATGTCTTGCTAAGTGGAACTAGCAATCATGAGCCTATTTTATATAATATATATATATATATATATATATATATATATATATATATATATATATATATATATATATATATATATATATATATACACACACATACACATATTTATTATATTATTACACATATATATAATATACACATATATATACAATTATATGTATGTATCCATTTTTTTCTTCTTGTATACATATTTATACATAAACATGTATATACATATATTCAAATTATTGACAATCTATTAAATTTGTCTCTCGGACCTTTAACCACTCCTTGTATATACTAATACATTTTATTCCATTATTACTTGTTTTTATAACAATAAATTGATGTCACATGCTTGTCACTCGAATTAATTCCACATGCGCTAATGTACATAAAATAATAAAATAATATCACAAGTCAACATTCTTATTCAATTTTTCACACTTTAAATAAAATAATTCTCCCTATAATCATTCTTTATAAAATTATCTCTAAATATTTAAAATATTCATCGTTCAGGTTTAGGTCTCATATCATTACTCATAATTAAATCCTAAACGTCAATCCTACGCATGCATATGTGAATATGCTTATGCCAAATATTATATATTGGTCATGCATGTTCGGGTCTTACATCATCACTGTCTGGGCGTACCTAGGCAATGGGTTCGGTCGGGCCGTGCACGTGCTACTGAACTACATCCTGGGGTACAAAAACTTCTTTGAAACTCCTCAACCATTCGATCCAGCGAGGTGGTCGGCTCTATCCGGGGACAACTTAGAAGAAGACACTGATAGAGGCACCGAGGCCAAGTTCGAAGCTACCAAAGGTACTGCGGCCGACGCTAAAGAGTAGAGGGATCCATCCACCACCATCCATGTCGAGGCAAGCACTTTAGGCAGGGATGTTTGGCCAGACTTCAACATTCTTCAAAACTTGGACGAAGACAATGCTTTGGAAGTAGCCATCTCAAAACCACCTCGTCTCTCCCTTGGCCTAATCAAGGAGAGAGTTGTTCTCATTGCCAGAAAGGGCCATGGGTCGGGCTCCAATGTCACCCCCAACCATGGTTGCACTCGCCCTTCCGGGGTCCCAATCTAAGGGTCCAAACCCTTTTCCATTCCTCCTCTAGCTGATGCCCTTGTCCTGCCGACGCCAACTGGACGTGGTTGAGGGCATGGAAGGGATCCTTAGTAGGAGGAAAGGAGAGTGAAGCAAAGGCACGATGGTGGCCGAGGCATAGGCACTCCTACTCTGACATTGACTCCAACATCGACACCGACACCCAATGTCCTACAGTGGCACCATAGGGCTCGAGATCACGACAATTAGCCAGCCCAGGTGACTGATTCCCTCATTGCCTCTCCCCACATCGCCTACACCGTTACTGAGGCACTCCATTTTGACATCAATATGGTGATTCATCAGGACTGTGGGAGCAATAACTTGTTCCATAGCCTAAACCAGAATTTCTTGGTGGTAAGGCCTCAACACTTGTGGAATTTTTTTCATTTTCCTTGTTGTTTTAGTGCTTCCCTCAGCATAATCTTCCCCTTGTATTATTTTTCAGGCTGGTCAGCATGTGTCTGTCATTGCTGAGCCCTTTCATGCCCACCAGGACAAGATCCAAGAGTGCAAAAGGCTCCAGGCCAACCTGGAGAAGGCCCGAGGAGCTCTTGCTTCAGCTAAAGAGAAAGTGGTGGCCAGGGATAAGACCCTATCTACTCAAGGCGCTTAGATTTCCAAGCTCTTCAAAAAGAGTCAGGCTGCCAAGGGTGAGGTGGACAGAGTTAAGGCCTCTCTCATCGACACTAAGAAACAGATGATCGAGGTGACAAAATAGGTATCTTTAGCCTAGGTGAGGGTAGTCGAGTCAGAGCAAACTTATGCTTCACTCACCCAGGAGTTGGATAAATTAAGGGCTAATCTTGAGGCCAACTAGAAGTCAAAACAAAAAATCATTGATCGGTGTGCCAAAGACATCTTGGTGGCCTTCAAAGAAACTAAGAGAGAGAGCTTCAAGATCGGATGGGATGAGGTACTTCGGGCTGCTGGGGTCCCTGCTGAGTCTCCACTCTACAAGAAGCACGAGTACACTCCTTCTAAAGAGATGGTGCAAGCCGCAATCAAAATTATGGCTGAAGATGCTGGGATTCCCCAAGTCCCAAACTCAGTTCTAGCGGTCGAGATCGTGGGCCCTACTTCAGCGCCTCGGGATGACCCTGTTCTTCCTCCCACCGACATTGCTCCAGCTTCAACTCTAGCTCCTATCGATGCTGCTCCCGCTTCTACTACTGTGCCTTCCCCTCAAGGTGAAGCTTCTACTATTCTTGTCGATGCAACGCTGACTCTTACTCTACAAGTATTGATGAACTTTTTGGTGACATTGGAGGAGGTATTGACGGCGAGGTCACTAGGCCTCCTTAAGCTTAGTTTTTTGTTTCGTGGTAACTTAGTTTTTATTTTGTAGCTTGAGAGACGCAAATCCCTCCCTTCTTTTAATACAAGAACACCCCCTTTTTTTTTCTAAGTGTTTGCCTTTTCTTTGTTCTCTCCTTTTTTTTTTTGAAGTGCAACTCCTCGGAACTGAGGTTCCAAGACCCAAGTCCGGTATCCTCTTTCCCTTTGGCCTTGGCTTCTTTATGGTGGAATTTCTAAGTGACCCCCCTTAGGGGCCATGCCCTGTACAAGAGGCTTCGCTCCTTCAGTCTTTTTGGGGCAAGTTTACTTTTTCTAAGGCCTTGCCCTCAGGATCGTGACACATTCAGGAGGCTTCGCTCCTAGGGTCTCTTTGAGGACAAGCCTTTTTCTAGGACCTTGTCCTCGGGGCCATGCCCCATCCAGGAGGTTTTTCTTCATGTTTCTTTGGGGGCAGGAGTCTTGAGATCCTGCCTTCGGGGCCATACCTCTTCCAGGAGGCTCTGCTTCTTTATTTCTTTAGGGGAAAGGGTTCCAAGACCTTGCCTCCAGGGTTATGCGCCTTCTAGGAGGCTTTGTTCCTTGTTTCTTTGGATGCAAGAGTCCTAAGACCCTGCCTCCAGGGCCATGCCCCTTCTAGGATGCTCTGCTCCTTTATTTCTTTGGAGACAAGGGTCCTAAGACTTCGCCTCTTGGGCCATGCCCCTTTTAGGAAGCTTTGCTCCTTTATTTCTTTGGAGGCAAGGGTCCTAAGACTCCACCTCCGGGGTGATCCCCCTTCCAAGACAGCACACTTAGCAAAAATAAGTCTTAGTTCTAAAAAATAATACTTTTTCAAATTCATTACATTTCAGGGCCAAAGTACAATATTTCCTTCCATATCCTCTAACTTGAACGATTCGGAGCCTCCTTCTGACGTAACTTTATATGGTTCTTCCCAATTAGGTCCCATTTTCCCATTAACTGAGTTACAAGTGTTCTTGACTACTCTCCTGAGCACCAGGTCACCTACTTGAAAGCTTCAAGGTTTTACTCTTTTATTGTAGAGTTTGGACACCCCTTCTTAGTACTTAGCTAGTCTCAAGGTAGCCATTTCTCTTCTCTTCTCCATGAGATCCAAGTGTAGGCCGAGTTAGTGATCATTTTTCCCAGTGTCGAAAGCTTGTGTTCTTATAGTAGGGAGGTCTACCTGCAATGAGATTACCTCCTCTACTCTGTATGCAAGGGCATAAGGTGTTTCACCCGTTGGGGTCCGCAAAATTATCCTGTAAGCCCAAAGGACATTTAGGAGCTCTTCCCATTTCCCCTTAGCTTTCTCCAACCTCTTCTTAATTCTACTGACGATGGTTTTGTTTGAAGATTTTGACTATCCGTTGGCTTACGAGTAAGAGGGCGTGGAGTAGTAATTCTAGATTCCAGAATGCTCACAAAAAGATTTGAAGGGTGCGCTGTTAAACTGGGTCCTATTATTCGACACAAGTGCACGGGGGACCCTAAACCTTGTCACTATGTTTCTCCACACGAACCTTTTGATGTTCTTGTCCCTGATATAAGTCAATGGCTCCACCTTGACCCACTTTGTGAAGTAATCAATCCCAACTATTAAGAATTTCTTGTCTCCAAGAGCCCTTGGGAGGGGTCCGACCAAGTTGAGCCCCCATTGGGCAAATGGCCAAGGGCTGGTCAGCGGGTGTAAGTCTCCTGTTGGTTGTCTAATGGCGGAAGCAAACCTTTGACACTGACCACATTTTTGGACATAAGCTTGTGCATCCCTTTACATCCGTGGCCACTAATACCCCTGCGACATGATGCAATAGGCCCTCGATCATCCCCTGAGTGTCCCCCCACATATGCCTTTGTGTACTTCGTACAGGAGGGGCTCAACTTTGTCTTCTTGGACACAAAGCAAATAAGGTTCGAAGAATAATTTTTGGTATAGTTTCTATTCCGGGGAGGTCTAGAATCTTGGAGCCCTTAACTTTATCCTCCTTGCTTCCTTGGGACACTCAAGGAGTTTCCTGGAGACAAGGAACTTAAGCAGAGGATCAATCTAGCTAGGGGACTCCTCCCTTTCTAAGATGGCCACCACTAGGGATGGTAGTGGACCGGGAAAAAATGGGTATTCGCCCAAATCCATCTCGTTTGGATTGGGGATGGATTATACGTATTGGACGGTAGACATATACGAGAATACCAGTATAAATTTGTGCGGGGATGGACTTACCCTTACCCCCACCCTGCCCCGCCTCATCCTCATTTTACCCGTTAAAATATATATATATATATATATATATATATATATATATATATATATATATATATATATATATATATATATATATATATATATATACTCTCGGTCCTAGTTAAACCCTTAAAGGCTTAAAGCCCTAAGTTAGTCATCTCTTCATCTATCAGCCACCGCCTCCCCCCTCTCTTTCTCTCACAGTGAAATAGACACCCACACCCATCGGCATAGTTGATCGCTGCACTCAGCTTTCTCACTTCCATCGTTAGGTACCTAGATACAAATCGATGACTATTCAGATGTTTCAATGTGGGTTGTTTGTTTGTTTGTTTGTTTTGTTTATAATTGATGTTGTAAGCCCTAGATACTTAAAGGGATTCCAGTTTTGCAATGATACTAATTGATTACAACACTAGAAAATGATGCTAAAAGGGGTTTGAAGGTTTCCTCTTTTGCTTGCTTCAGTTTAGTAAACTAAAACCACATTGATAATTTTATAATTGATTCTGATCGCTGTAATGATACTAATCGCCTCCTTCCCTCTCTCTCATTTGTTTGTTTATTTTGTTTATAATTGATGTTGTCTGTGTTGTAATCGATTGTAATCAATAAACAATTATGTCAATTAGTATTTGGGTTTGAAGGTTTCCAGTGTTGTAAGCCCCTTTATCATTTGTTCATCTCTGGATACTAAAATTTGTTTCCTATGTGGTTTCGAAGTACTTTTGCTTGCTTCAGTTTAGTAAACTAAAACCACATTTTTCTTTGAAATGCAATATAATTGTTTATTGAGTCTAAGTTTGTTTTTGTGGTTCTCTCTATTTTGCTCTTTTCCAGACACATTTACATGAAAGATTCAAGATTTAATATCTAATCTCAGGAGCTTAGAAGATTGTTAATTCTCGTGCAGGTTGGGGCTTGGGCTTGGGCTTATACGGGTATGGGGAAGCGGGGATGGGGGCTGGGATTAAAAATTTACCCGCAGACGGGGATAAAAATAAAAATTATACCTATTAACGGGGGTGATAGCTGATCGCCTCCCCCCTCTCTTTCTCTCACAGTGAAATAGACACCCACACCCATCGGCATAGCTGATCGCTACACTCAGCTTTCTCACTTCCATCGTTAGGTACCTAGATACAAATCGATGACTATTCAGATGTTTCAATGTGGGTTGTTTGTTTGTTTGTTTGTTTTGTTTATAATTGATGTTGTAAGCCCCTAGATACTTAAAGGGATTCCAGTTTTGCAATGATACTAATTGATTACAACACTAGAAAATGATGCTAAAAGGGGTTTGAAGGTTTCCTCTTTTGCTTGCTTCAGTTTAGTAAACTAAAACCACATTGATAATTTTATAATTGATTCTGATCGCTGTAATGATACTAATCGCCTCCTTCCCTCTCTCTCATTTGTTTGTTTATTTTGTTTATAATTGATGTTGTCTGTGTTGTAATCGATTGTAATCAATAAACAATTATGTCAATTAGTATTTGGGTTTGAAGGTTTCCAGTGTTGTAAGCCCCTTTATCATTTGTTCATCTCTGGATACTAAAATTTGTTTCCTATGTGGTTTCGAAGTACTTTTGCTTGCTTCAGTTTAGTAAACTAAAACCACATTTTTCTTTGAAATGCAATATAATTGTTTATTGAGTCTAAGTTTGTTTTTGTGGTTCTCTCTATTTTGTTCTTTTCCAGACACATTTACATGAAAGATTCAAGATTTAATATCTAATCTCAGGAGCTTAGAAGATTGTTAATTCTCGTGCAGGTTGGGGCTTGGGCTTGGGCTTATACGGGTATGGGGAAGCGGGGATGGGGGCTGTGATTAAAAATTTACCCGCAGACGGGGATAAAAATAAAAATTATACCTATTAACGGGGGTGGATCGGGGATGGACATAATTTTTTTAAGCAGGTACAGGGATGGAGACTACACCCCCTGCCCCCGTTTCGGTCCACTGTCATCCCTAGCCACCACCCTAGGGACGTCGTCTATGCTAGAGTTGGGAAGGAACTCCACAGTAATCCTTCGTGTCATGTTGGAGTCCAACGCCGAGGTAAAGCATGCCAAGGCATTGGCATGAGCATTCTTGTCCCGGGGGACCTACTTCACTTCCACCTTCTTGAACTTGTGGAGAGGGTCATCGCCTTATGGTGATATGCTTTCATCCTTGGATCCTTGCTTCAAACTCCCCTTTCATCTAGTTGACTACTAGTAAGGAATCACAATGAACCATTAGCTCCATGGCCCCCGCTACATTAGCAAGTTTGAGTCCAGAGATAAGAGCTTCGTATTCTGCCTCATTGTTGGATGCTTTGAAACCCACCCGTACAACTTGCTCTGTGAGTGATCCCTCCGCAGACCAATAACACTCTAATTCTAGAACCCTTGTTGTTGGAGAATTTGTCCACGCAGAGTTTCCAGGAGTGCACTTAGTTGTCCATGGAGAGCTCCACCTCGAGGGGAGGTGGCTCCCCCTTGGTAAATTCAACAATGAAGTTTGCTAGCACCTGACCCTTTATTGCCATGCGAGGTCTGTAGTGAGTGGCATGTTCCCCAAACTTCATGGCCCATTTTGCTATCCACCCGGAGAGGTCCGTCTTCCTTAGAATCACCTTCAAAGGTTGACATGTGGGGACGGTGATGGGGTGCGCTTGAAAGTAATGCCTTAACTTCCTCGCGACTATGACTAGTGCCAATGCAAGCTTTTTCAAAGGCAAGTATCTTGTCTCTGTGTCCAGGATAGCTTTGCTTACATAGTAAACTGGCTTCTGTTCGTGTCCATACTTGTGGACCAGTACGCCGCTAATGACAAACTCAAAAATGGCCAAGTAGAGGAACAACATCTCTCCCCTGTCTAGAATAGACAGTGTTGGGAGGACCCTAAAGTACTCCCTGATCCCTCCAAGCACCTTCTCGCATTTTTCATTCCAAGTATCCTTCTTGGACCTCTTGATAGCACCAAAAAAAGGCATTTGCCTGACGATCTGGATATAAAACGATTTAAGGCGGCCAACATTCCCTTTAGTTTTTGGATGTCTCGGATGGTTCGGGAGCTATGTGTGTCCATGATAGCTTGTATCTATTCTGAGTTGGCCTTGATGCCGCGCTGACTCACTAAGTTCCCCAAGAACTTTCCAGAGCCAACTCCAAAGGAACACTTAGCTGCATTCAACTTCAGCCCATACTCACGTAGAGCAGAGAAGGTGTCCTCCAAGTCTGCAATATAGTCATTTTGACTCCTGCTCTTGACCAGCATGTCGTCAATGTACAGTTCCATGGTGTTCCCCATTTGTCGCTTGAACATTCAATTCATGAGCCTTTGATACATGGCATCCACGTTCTTTAATCCGAACGGCATGACCTTGCAACAGTAGATCCCCCTTGGAGTAATGAAGGTGGTCTTCTCCTGGTCAAGCGGATGGAGGGGGATCTAATGGTAATCAGCCCTAACATCCATGAAGGTCATGCGCTCGTGTTCTACCGTAGCGTCGACCAATTGATTAACCTTAGGTAGAGGGTAGTCATCCTTGGGGCAACCTTTATTCAAGTCTATGAAGTCCACACAGACACACCACTTCCCACTCTTCTTCTTTACGCAAACGATGTTTGACAACCATTTCGGGAATTGTACCTCCTAGATGACATCGACCTCCAGGAGCCTCTACACCTATTTGTTCATCGCCTGGGCATGGTAAGATGCCGCCCACTGAGGTTTGTGCTTTATGGCTTATAATTGGGATTAACATGAAGCTTGTGAGTTATAACATCAGGACTTATACCTTTCATCTATGCGGCATTCCATGCAAACACATCCACGTTCTTCCTTAAGAAGTTAGCCATCTCCTCCTACTTAGGCAGGGACATGGTGGAGCCAATTAGGAAGCATCTTTCCTCGTCCTCCTCCGCTAAGAGCACCTTCTGGAGGTTCTCCATAGATCGGTCAGTTGAGTTAATCTACAACTCATCGATGCCCAACCGTCCGGACTGTAGTTATTATTTATTCAACACTTCCTTCAAGGCACGTTCCTTTTCCTTGAAGGTAACCCCAGCTTTTGTGGTGGCATAAAAATAAATTTTAGTAGAGGCTTGATCTCCACAAATCTCCATTATCCCCTCTGGAGTAGGGAACTTCAACTTCTAATGGTAGGTAGAGTGCACTGCTCCAAGTGAGTGCAACCAAGTTTGCCCCAATATTATGTTGTATGGCGAGTTAGAGTTGATCACCATGAACTTTGTGTCGATTGTGACAGGCTCAATGGTGACCGGTAGAGTGATATTCCCTTGTGGTAGAACGAATAACCCGTTGAACCCAATGTGGGGTGTCTTGACAATGTTGAGATCCTTGGATTCGAGTCCCATTCACTTTATTACATTGAGATACATCACCTCCAAGGAGTTCCTTGTGTCCACTAGGACCCTCTTGACATCGAAACCCCCAATTCGTAAAGTTATGATCAAGGCATCCTCATGGGGAAGGACCACACTTGTCAAGTTAGTGTTTGAGAAGGTGATGCCTTTGTGATCTGTCCAGGGCTCTTACTCGGCTAGCCCCTATCTTTCTCTTCCACCTTTCTAGTGAAGGCTACTCTCTTTAGGTCGGACCTAAGGGAGTTAGTTGTCGGCCACTCTAGTGAGTAGATGTGGATGACATCAATGATGTTACCATGGATAACAGTATGGTCGTCAGTGGCGTGTGGCTCCTTTTCAATGTACTCGTTGAGATATCCCTCTTGTACCAACTTCTCCAGGGAGGATTTGTACACTCAAAAACCTTTGGTAAGGTGCACCACGTCCTTGTGGTATGAACACCTTGCATTATAGTTCCTGGTAGATGGATTGCTTTGCATCTTGAGTGGCCAATTAAAGAAGGGCTCCTTCTTGATCTTATGCACCAACTTGTAAATGGGCTCTTTGAATATAGTGTAGATCCCTATGAAGGAGTTTCTTGACGTCGGGATCAAACATTTCCTAGGAGGGTCTCCCTCTTTCTCCTTATCCTTTTTCCTTGGGGCCAAGTTTTCCATTTGCTCCCCACCAACTTGTCTTCTATCCGGGATTACTTGTTGATGCGGACCATCAACTTGCCCATGTCCACGACATCCGTTTCATCAATGGCCTATAAAGATCTATGTCCTGAGAGAGGCCAAGTCTAAAAAAGGCCGCTGCCATAACTTCGGAGCATCCCTCCATCTCATTCACCCCCTCGCGAATGGTGTACTAGGGGAGTGTTTCTCCTTCTTTCTGCCAGTAGGCAACGATCTAACATCCTTGGGGCATTTATTCCCCATGATGAACTGCGCAGAGAACTGTCTAGTTAGCTCCCTCTAGGGCCCAATGTTATTTGGCGGAAAGGTCTCAAACCATTTCATAGTCGTATCGTCTAGGCTCATTGAGAACACACGACACAACAACCTATGATCCGAGTGATATAGGGACATCATTTGCTTGTATTTTCGGAGGTGAACCTCTGCATTGGATCATCTATCATAAACTTTGAATTGTGGCACCACAAACTTCTTTGGTACCTCCATATCCATGATATTTTTGGTGAATGATGACAAAATGACTTCGTCATCTATGTCGTCATTGGGGGTGGACTTGTCCATTCTCATAGAATCCAACTTGGACCTGAGGTCTCCCCCATCCCTATCATGTCTCCTCTCACCATCACCGCGATGGACAGCATGCCCCCAAACTCCTCCATTCTTCACAAAGAGGGTTAACCCCTCCTCAGACTCCTCTACACCCCCTCGTCTGGACAGTCTCAGACGGAGGTCGTTCCAAGCCAAAGGTTTGGCCCTCTTGGTTGGGACCTCCGGGTCCTGTTCATTGGCCCGTGGGAGTTTCAGAGCATTGGAACCCCTACTCTGCCACTAAGATGATTTCTTAAGTCACCGATTCCCACCTCCTTAATGGAGGGCTCCTTAGACAGTCGTAAGTTTTGAGATCCCCCATCAAAAAATGTAAACTCGTTGAGTCTGTTAAGAACATTCACGTTATTTTCCTCTATATGCCGTAATGGATCCCCCAACCACTCTTCGATGAAATTGACAAGTTGACGGGCCAAGGGTCCATCTTTCTAGCCCCCAAGATTCAGTTCAGTTTTGTGGATTCTTTCCCTCGAGTGGATCGAAAGCTCCTTGTCGACGCTTTTAACGTGATCTTTCATTCTCGATATGGAAAGAATTGATATGTCTATGCTTGACAAAATTCCTTGTAGTTTCCTAACCTCTAAACATCACCTTTTAGCATGTATAGTTTATGGATGAAGGGGAGTGTCACTCTTCTATGGGTGATGTCAAAAGAAAGGGCAAGGATGGGGTAAAATGAAATGATGGCAATGTGATGTGTAAATGCACAAAAAGTGTGTGTGTACAAAAGTGCTCCCCAAGCGTAAGGAGACTTTCGCAGGTCGTGTTTTACTTGGTGGTATTCCAAGGTCGTTTCCACGGGGAAGGAAGTAAACCGAGGGGAAGGTGATTTTGGGAAAAAGAAAGTGTAAAATCTTTGATTATTGGAAGTTGTTTGGTGAAGTTTGTTTTGATGCTAATAAAATGAGAAACAAATGTTGGCAAATCCAAGAGGTCACTCCAATAGGAATACTGTCTCAACTCAAAACCCTCCTCCAATAGAGCATGAATGAACGATTGATTCGTGAGAAGCTAGGGATAAAATTGGTGAGTATCTAAGCATAAACCATGACTAGGCCTACGGAATATCAAAGACTCACCAAGTTATCCACCCTCAACCCAGTCAAACTGAACCATTGGATTCTGAAAGAAGGGAGGAGAATATGTTGAAATGGTATACCCAAGTGGAGGTTCTCCTTGGTTTTGCCAACTACAAGATTTAGCTACTCATGCTTAAAATGAAATTGACAATGTAATGAAAATACATTGCAAAGATATGAAGTTCTAGAGAAACTAGATACAAGAAAACATAAGCTATAAGAGAGTATATTGAATACCCATTTGAAAACTAAGAAAATGAAGAAGTTTGATACATTAATGGTGAAAGCTTTAAAAAAACATTAAACTTGCATTGAATTTTAAGGAAAACAACATTAATGACATTAAATGAAGTTCTAAGGATTCATAACAGAGATTACAAGACAATGTATTGAAAGAAATGCAAAAATCTCAAATTTTTCTCACTAGACACTATTCATCATCTTCTCCAGACCTTCTCTCTCTATATCTCTTCTATCTCACACAATGCTGAACAATGGAGTCTTTTTCTGCCAAAAACGTGCATGAAGATGATGCCCTAGACTCCAGAAGTGACCTCCATCCATAGGGGTGCAGGAGGAATGGGTTGGACAGGGTGGTTGCAAGTTCTGTCTGCACACACACCTCCATTCTTCTTCTCTCTCCTCATTTATCATCCAAGCTTCCAAAGTTCAAAGAGAGGTGTGAAAGAGCTGAATAGTGTTGTGGGTGTGTCAGAGAAGTGGGGGAGACTTGATGGTGGGACTCTTAAAGCAACAGAGAAAGGCCCGCAGAATCTGGGTTGTTTCAGTAATGACTACCGGTAGATCGTGGAATAACTACCGTTAGTCATGACCCTAGTAGCCAATGAATACCGGTAGTTGTGAGGTAGCTTCAGGTCTAGTAGCCAACACCTACCGGTAGTGACTACCGATAGGTGTTTCCTTGTGCTGCAAAATCCCTAATTCCTTCACCCTTCAAAAAATCCTTAATACTACTGTAGTGACTACCGATATATACTACTGGTAGTTTTTTTTTTTCTGGTTTTGCTCAATTCTTGCTTCCTCCTTCCTTTAATCCATCATCAAGGCTTGTTCTCACCTCCATTCATCAAAAACACCATGGGAGGGTTTACCCAGCACTAAATGACCCTTTTTATCTGCAGTCAAATCAAAACTCCATTAAAAACTCAAACCATGCAATTCCGCTCATTTCAACCAAAAAAGCAAACATAATAGGGAAGTAAAAGCACATAATATATGCAATGTTTTGTGCTAATCACACCCCCCCAACTTGAGCTTTGCTAGTCCCTAGCAAAGTTTATATTCAGCCCGCAGCATAGAAATACAATAATCCACTCACTCAAGCAATTCATTCATTAAACAAAATACAAGAAATCATTTTGCAATTTACGAAATGAATATGGGCAAAATGAATTAAAACTGTGGTCTTTCATTAATCACATTCAAACTTGGAGTACACGGAGTTAGGCTTCAAAAAGAGACAAAATGACCTAACATTCCTAAGGGCTTCTTCTACCAACCCAATGACTCCATCGAGATTGCGTGCAATCCAAAACAAAATGAAAACAAAGGAGGGCAACTAATGGACCCTAAGCCTCATCTCCATCACCATCATTGTCATTTCCCTCATCATCATCATCCTCCTTAGATTCCCCCTCCTCATTAGATTCCCCCTCCTCAACTACAGTGGAAGCTGAGGGGGCAGAGGGTCCAGCAACCTGAGATGGTGGTCTAGCAAGAATCGGTTCGCCAGGGAATGCATGCTGGAAAAGCCTGGTCATCATCGCCAAGATTCCGTAGACTGTCTCCCCCAATGCGTCGAGGCGATGAGCATGATGCTCTCTAGCATAGCAATGAATGGCCTTGACTCAGATGGATCCTTGGAAGATGGTCCTGCACTAGATGACCTAGGACTTGAAGCTTTAACATGCTCAGCTCGAGTCATTATCGTGTCTAAGAGGGTCAGCTTCTCAACATTTGGTGTCTTCTCCGCTCCCCTCAGAAACAGGTTGTAATGGAGAATCTTGTTCATCAGCCCATATGTGTACTTGAGGCCCCCAGCGTGGACTATTCCCCTAAACTGTGTTGGGTCCTCATACATTGAAGCCACATATTATTGAATAGGTTTGACCCTCGTGATGTTGTGTGGATAAACCGGAGTGGAGAGATGTGGCCTCTTATACTCCAACAGAGTAGCAATCATTGAGGGTGTCACCTCGAAACTCTTTCCTCTCACGTTTGTTTTCAAAATTTCCCTCACCTCATCCACCACTTTGAGTTTTTGGTAAAACTCTCGGCATTGAGACAGATTGAATCCACTTACCGGCTTGAACCAAAATCTAATCCCACAAGCCTCGATGATCCTCACCACCACATGGGTCACACCCAAACTTTTCTTATCAACAAACCTCTCACATGCCACATTTTTACCATCAATGAGTTGAATTCTAGCCTTGTTCCTCTCTTTTTTTCTTTGCTCACTCCTTTGGGCACTTGACTCTTCCCCACTCCTCTTTCCACCACTCGCATCCGAGGGTTGTGGGGAGCCTGGCCCTGGTCATTTGGTACGGGCCATGCACAACAACAGTGCCCCAAAAAGAAACAAAGAGAGGAAAGCCATCAAGGACCCCCCAACTAGGTCCAAAACATCGGCCACCATCTTCCCTTGACGAGCCATTGAGATGATTTTATTGTTTTTTTGCAAATGAAATGGAGATTGGGCTTGAGAAAATTTTCAGCTGGTCTAGGGCTTCTAAGGAGGAATGCTTCGAATCTTCAACAAGAATTGCCAAAATCACAGTTCTAAGGTTAGGGATTTATAGATTAATGGGGTAGGGGAATGATATGGAAGCCTATGAGGGTTTTGAGTGAAAGAGAATTAGACTAGGTTCTGTGAATTGTAAGGATGATGAAGGGTTTCTCCGAAGAAAATCGATTAAAAGCCCTTAACTTTGGCATTTTGGGCAACAACTAATGGTAGATCGCGAAATAACTACCGATAGTCATTACACCAGAAGCCAAAACCTACCGGTAGTGACTACCGATAGATTTTGCCTTAATTACAAAATACCCCTGCTATCCAACTCAATTCCATTCCACTTCATTTCAAGACCTACCCTTCACACTCTACCACTCTCATATGACTTCCACTCCACCCTAGTCATGTACTACACTTGTAAATCACCATTTGAACCATCATGCCCAATTTATTACTAAAATTGCAATGCGATTTAAAATTTTTGATGTACTAAATATACAAAACATAGACTCCTACTTTTAGATATCAAAATGCACATCAAAATGTAAAACATGAATTTAGTTCAAACCAACATTCCTAACTCTTTTCAAATATCCAAAACTTGAGACATATTCCCTCATTCTTCCAAGCATGGAGCTTTTTAACAAATTTATCAAATGATTGAACTAAGTGTACATGAGCAACACCATAGTCTTAGACATTAGTCTAAAGTATGCACCTACAAATTTATTTTCAACTCGTGTGTGTGTGTGAATTAAACAAGTAATTTGAGCATTTACACAACAGAATTCACATTCGAATAGCTAGACAAATTCAATTTCAATGCAAAACTCACCAAGGGTCACTCCAAAGCAATGAAATACACTCAAGTTATCCTGGTATGCACTCCATGTGTACATGTGAGATAGAATCTTGTGTCCAAAACAAAGTGTGCTCACATGTAATCCAAAAATGAAGTTCATAAATGAAAATGAAGTAACCTTGGCATAGTCTCATGAACAAAATGCTAGGGCATTAGGCAGTAAGACTTAACTCATCATTTCCTCTGAAATCATGCACCTCCCATGCTTCTCTGGATCACTTTGGACTTTAAGGGTTATAATGGGGCCTTGGGGTGATATGTAGGTAAATGAAATGAAGGATATAGGATAGCAAAGAGGGTTGTTCCAAGTGAGAGACCTTTATTTTGTAAAACACTTCCCTTTTCATGGGATTTTGATTCTCACACCATCACTACACCCTTTGTTTCTTTTCTTTCTTTTCCTTAACATTTTCTTTTTCTTTCGATCATTCTTTCATCTTCTCACCCCTTTTCTTCCTTTTCTTGAATTTTCATTCTCTTTTTTTTTTCAACTCTTTGAGTTTCACATTCATGCATCCCTTGCTTGGATTTCCACACCACACTTCCTTCTTTTGCAATCACTCATTTTTGCTTTAGGAACAACCAAGGTAAGGTAGATATTTTTCATTTTTCACTGGCTTGGTTTAATGTGTGGTATAGAAATGAATTTACAACAAGGCTCAAACATGGCACTAGGGATAAATAATTTCTCAAGAAAAAGGGCAAAGGCTCAAAATATTCAAGGATGGCCTAAGATCACTTCTAGGTTCGCATGGAATGACATTATACAATCGAGACAAGTCAGCCTACAATCCCAAATGCACCTAACCAAAACAAGCATAATGAAACTATTGAACAAATTTGACATTGAAAAATTGTTCTTTGAGTAATTGTAAGTTCCCTCCAAAAAGGATTTGGCACTAAAGCTCTCATGGGTCCTTACTCATCTCCACTACTTATGTCAAGCTTAAAACATGAATCCAATCAATAAATTGTCGAAATTACACATTCAAGAGTCACATACAGTTGAGTTCAAAAATCAATACATATGTGATACTCATGCATAGGATCAACTTTCATAGAATGCTCATGTGCACAAAGTTCACAACAAGATCAACATGTCATCCAACTCACACATTCTTCATGAAGGAATACAGATCAACAATCAGATATTTTTCATCAAAAATTTCACATATTTTTCACAAATGCAAGCAAAAAACTGTATCACAAATTTTACACACAAAAATTTCACACAAATTTCCTAACAACCTTGGTGTATCATGCAAATGGTGCACCTCACCCCCCAACTTGAATCATGCATTATCCTCAATGCAACAAAAAAGATATAGTATGCAATGAAGGATAGTAAAAAGATGAAAAGGGTTAGAGAACACCTCGGGATTGAGCTTCAACAAAATTACCAAGATCTAAAATTAAGAAACAATGTTATACAACCAACGAAAGTAAGTGACATGAAATAGAAATAACATAAGTAAAGAAAAGTAACTGTACACTAGAAATCATAAACACTAGCTAGTCCTCCATCAACTATGGATATACGGGATCCGTCAAATCTTCCGCCACTTCTTTCCCTTCAAAACCCTCAAAGAATGGCTTAAGTTTTTGGCCATTGACCTTGAAAGTTTAGCCATCTTCAGGGTTTGTGATCTCAACAGCTTCGTTGGGATAGGCCACCTTGACAAGGTAGGGGCCATCCCAACGGGATCAGAGTTTTTCTAGAAAATTAAGAGGCGAGAATTGTATAAGAGCACTTTTTGACTGGGCCAAAATGATTTTCATACAATGAAATTATCGTGAAAGATCTTAGCCTGTTCCTTTGAGATTTTGGAGCTCTCATACGCATCACGTCGAATCTCTTTCAACTCATTCATTTCCAACTTCTTATGTTCACCGGTCATTCTCAAGTTGGAATTTAAAGTTTTAATGGCCCAATAGGCCTTGTGTTCCATTTCGACTAGCAGGTGGCAAGCCTTTCCATAGACAAGCTGGTAGGGAGACATGCCCAAAACAGTTTTAAAGACAGTATAGTATGCCCATAGGGCATCGTTCAATCTTTTGGACCAATCCTTCCTATTTGGGTTGACCATTTTTTCTAGAATGTTCTTAATCTCCCTGTTGGCTAGCTCGGCTTGGCCATTTGTTTGTGGGTGATAAGCAGTGGATACTTTGTGAGTGACGTCAAATTTGAACATTAGAGATGCAAATGGCCTATTACAAAAGTGTGATCCACCATCACTTATTATTGCACGAGGCATCCCAAACCTAGAAAAGATGTTCTCTTTGAGAAATTTGACTATGACCCGGTGGTCATTAGTCTTGGTCAGGATAGCCACCACCCACTTGGACACATAGTCCACTGCCAAGAGGATGTACAAATAACCAAATGACATAGGGAAAGGACACATGAAGTCGATGCCCCAACAATCGAATATTTCTATGACAAGCACAGCGGAGAGAGGCATCATGTTTCTTCGGGTCACACTACCCAAACGTTGGCATTTGTCGCATTCCTTACAAAACAAAACACAATCTTTGATAAGAGAGGTCCAATAAAAACTTGATTAGAGAATTTTAGCTAAAGTCTTTTTCACTGAAAAATGTCTACCGCAAGCTTGTGAATGGCAAAATGCAAGGACGTCCCGTTGTTCATGTTTAGGTACACATCTCCTTATGATTTGATCGGGGCAATACTTGAACAAATACAGGTTGTCGAAGTAGAAGTACTTCACATCCGCCATAAATCGTCTTCAATCTTTTGGGCTCCATTGCGGTGGAATCTGTCTTGTTGCAAGGTAATTACATATATCAGCATACCAAGGATGCAAAGAATGAATTGAAAGCAAGTGTTTGTCAGGGAAAAAGTCAGGGATAGGGATGTGCTCATCGGCCTCTTGCACCACCAACCGAGATAAGTGATCCGCTACCACGTTTTCAACTCCTTTCTTGTCCTTGATCGTCAATTCAAATTCTTGTAGGAGGAGTATCCACCTAATAAGTCTTGGTTTTGCATCCTGCTTAGACAACAAGTACTTCAAGGCAGAATGGTCAGTAAAGACAATAATAGGCAAATCAATGATGTACGAACAAAATTTATCGAAAGCAAACACTACAGCTAGCAATTCTTTCTCGGTGGTAGTGTAATTCCTCTGAGCCTCATTCAGTGTTTTGCTAGCATAGTGTATCACATACGGTCTATTTCCCTCCCTTTGACCAAGCACTGCACCGACCACGTAATCACTCACGTCGCACATGAGCTCAAAAGGTTAGTCTTAATTGGGTGGTCGCATGATCGGAGGTGTGACTAGCATGCTTTTAAGTTCTTTAAAGGATGCCTCACAATCATCCAGCCACTCAAATGGGACCTCTTTAGACAGTAGCTTGGTCAAGGGTTAGGCCAATGCACTGAAATTCTTTATGAATCGACGATAAAAAACTGCATGCCCCAAAAATGACTGGATGCCTTTGATGGCTCTTGGCGTGGGGAGGTTGGAGATGACCTCCACCTTGGATTTGTCAACTTCAATACCCCTTGCCAAAACTATGTGGCCAAGCACAATTCCTTCCATCACCATAAAGTGACACTTTTCCCAATTCAAGACTAGATTCTTCTCCTCACATCTTGTTAGAACTTTCTCCAAGTTTCCCAAACATCCCTCAAATGAATCCCCAAATACCGAAAAGTCATCCATGAAGACCTCCACTATCTTTTCTACCATATCACTGAAAATCCCCATCATGCAGCGTTGAAAAGTCCCCGGAGCATTGCATAGTCCAAATGGCATGCGGCGGTAGGCAAAGGTACCATAGGGGCAAGTGAAGGTAGTCTTCTCTTGGTCCTCCAATGCAATCTCAATTTGATTATAGCCGGAGTACCCATCTAAAAAGCAATATAATAGGTGCCCCTCTACTCTTTCCAAAACTTGATCAAGGAACGACATTGGGAAATGATCTTTTCTTGTGCAAGTGTTCAGCTTTCGATAATCAATGCACACCCTCCATCCAGTGATCACTGTTGTAGGTATAAACTCATTCTCACCATTCTCAACCACCGTAACTCCAAATTTCTTGGGTACTACTTACGTGGGCTAATCCACTTGCTATCGGCAATCGAAAAAATGATGCCCACGTCAAGTAGTTTCAATACCTCATCCCTCACCACCTCCTTCATGATGGGATTTAACCGTCTTTGTGGTTATCGGGAAGGTTTGGCTTCCTCCTCAAGATAAATGTGGTGGGTGCAAATGAGCGGACTTATCCCCTTGATATCTGTAATGGTCCATCCAATTGCTCCTTTATGCTTTCTCAATACCTCCAAGAGTTCTCTTTCTTGTTCCATGTTCAATGTAGAGCTAATGACCATCGGGAATGTTTCACCTTCACCAAGATAGGCGTACTTCAAATGGGAGGGTAAGGGCTTCAACTCCAAGTTGGGCTTTCATTTATCCGACGAAAATTTTTTTCTTTTCTTGTCTTGATGGGGTAACTCCTCGAATGTAGGGATCCACCTTTCCACCCCTTTCAATTCTTCTACCCCTTTTTGCTCATCAAATTCCTCATGATCCACAATTGCTTCTTTTTTCAATTTCAACATCTCCTCCAGCTCCAAATGCTCTTCAACCAATGTGTCGACTCTATTAACCTCACTTACTTCCTCATCATCACCCAGTTGCTTTGCCAAGTTGAATACATTGAGCTCCATTGTCATATTCCCAAATGCCAACTTCATTAGACCGTTCCTGCAATTTATTATAGCATTAGATGTAGCAAGGAAGGGTCTTCCAAGTATAACAGGGATTTGGGAGCTAAAGTTTGCAACAAGGTGTGTATCAAGCACAATAAAATTGACAGGGAAGTAAAATTTATCAATTTGGACTAAGACATCCTCAACTACTCCCCTTGGTGTACGGATACTACGATCCGTCAATTGAAGTGTGATTGAGGTGGGCTTCAACTCCTCGAGCTGAAGCTGTTGATACACCGAGTATGGAAGAAGATTGACACTTGCTCCCAAATTGAGGAGTGTTTGCTCCACTCGACAATGTCTAATGGTGATGGCAATGGTTGGACAGCCAGGGTCTTTGAATTTTGGAGGAGTGTTGGTCCTTAATATTGAGCTCACTTGTTCAGTGAGGAATGCTTTCTTGTAGATATTCAATCTCCTCTTCATCGTGTATAGATCTTTCACAATTTTAGCACAAGATGGGATTTGCTTGATAGCATTGAGGAGTGGAATGTTAATCTTCACCTACTTAAATATTTCCAAAATATCAGCATAATTAGCCATCTTGACAGCTGGCTTCAAATGACTAGGAAACGGGGTAGGGATGGGAGGAACAAACACACATTCATCAATCAATTTTTCTTTCTCAACTACCTCTCTCTCTTTTTCTCCACTCACCTCACCCTTGTCAGTGTCACCCAAGGTTTCTTTTCCTTTTGGCAATGTGGTCTTAGGTGAGGCCTTTGGCAAAATGGTTTTGTCTATTTCTTTGCCACTACGAAGGGTGGTGACAGTTTTGAGTTGCTCACAACTCTCTCTTGAAGGCTTCAATGACTCAACAACGTGTTGAACCCTAGGGTTCTCTTGTGGTTGAGAGGGGAACTTCCCCTTTTCTTGTTGAGATGCCCCTAAGGAGTTTGTCAACTTTGTGAGTTGGGCTGTGACATTTTGGTTATTGATGGCGGTTTGGCTTTGAATGAAGGAATGGACCATGTCCTCCAAATTTCTTTTGTGAGGAGGTTGGTATGTGGATAGATTGGACGGTCCTTGAGAAAAACTTTGTGGTGGTGGACTTGGAGAAAAATTTTGTGGTGGCGGGTTTGACTGATACCCTTGTGGATTGGTCCTTAGGTATTGAGAGCTAGATGCTTGCCCTTGGCCATGGTATTGGTTTTGCTTGGAAGGCATGGGAGATGAATATGCACTTGACCCATGAGGAATGGGGTTCTCATTTCTCCAACTAAAATTTGGGTGATTACTCCACCCTGGATTATAGGTGTTCGAATTGGGAGAAAATGATTGCCTTGGCTGGTTGAATGCGTGGACTTGTTCATGATATGCTTCCTTAAGGGCTAGAATGTTAGGACATTCCAATGTGGAATGCTCTACACTCTCACATATTACACATCCCTCCACAATGTTAGAAACATTAGACACTTCATGTCTCCGATTGACTTCAAGTCTCTCAACTTTCCTTGACAGTTTAGCAATTTTTGAAAGTAAGTCTTCTCAGTCTCTCAAATCATATATCCCTCCCCCTTGTGGTTGACTACTACCCGAGGACGTCCTAGGTACATCATTGGGATCCCTAATGTCCCAAGATTGTGCATTTTGGGCTAGTGTACTAAAGTAGTCCAAGGCCTCATCAGGGTCTTTGTTCAAGAACTCGCCATTTGCACATCATGTCAATGAATTGTCTATGGCTTGGTGTGATTCCTTCGTAGAAGAAACTTACCAGTTACCATGATTCAAAGCCATGGTGTGGTATGGATTGTAGCAAATCCTTGTAGCGATCCCATCATTGATAAAATTGCTCATTGGGCTTCTTAGAAAAATTTTGAATATCCTTTTTTAAAGCAGTGGTTCTATGAACGGGAAAAAATTTGTTCAAAAATTCAAAGGGCATTTGAGCCCAAGAGGTAATGGATCGAGGTCACAAGGCATACAACCATGATTTGGCTTTATCACTGGGGGAGAAAGGAAACAATTTCAGTCTAGCTATGTCCTCCATAGCATAGTTAGCATTGAAGGTTGCAACTATATCCTCAAACTCCCTTATGTGCAAGTAGGGATTTTCCTTTTCAATCCCATAGAATGTAGGAAGTAGTTGCAACATCCCTGGCTTAACTTGGAAAAGATGAGCTTGGACTAGTAAATGGATGCAAGATGGTGAGGTGCTATGGGTTGGTTGAAGGAAATCCCTTATAGACCTTGTCGGAGGATCCATTGGGAAGTTATTCCCCTCATTTACGGGAGGGGGAATTTGCATCCGTGGATTAGGCATTCTAGGTTCGAGAACTCCCCCACCCCTTGGAACATTTGGCATTCTAGGTTTGGGCAATCCCCCACCCCTTTGAGTATTTGGATTGGCATCAAGATCATCAAAATTATCACCCGCATCCTCAGGTGGGTTTTGGTCAATATTCATGTCGGGGTCTAAGGGTTGTCTAACCAATCAGTTTCGTTCGTCCCTTTCCTATATGCAGAAAACTATCTACAAATCAAATTATACACAAATGAGGATATATATACATGGAACAACATACCTCAGCCCATGATGACGATCACGAGACTTACCTCCGTCGTCCGAAAATTACCTTCTCAATTTGACACTTGCTTTCCTCAACAATAGCGCCAAAAATGCTTGACAAAATTCCTTGTAGTTTTCTAACCTCGAAACATCACCTTTTAGCATGTACTAGTAATTGCCCGTGCTTGAAGGCACGACGTAACGAAATCAAGGTAATCTCATGTAACCTAAAACTTGAAAAATCCTATATTACCTAAAGACTCTTTGCAACCTAAAACAACCTGTCAATTTGAAATCAAAATAGTCCATACTAATATCCAGAGATTTTGACATAATTTTCTCTAAAAATAGGAACTCATAAAATTCTAAACAAGTTTACAGAACTTACAATCGTACATAACAATCATCATAATTCACCATACGACCACAATAATCAATACATACCCAATCATTAACACATATCCAACCATCAAAACATTAAGCTAATCCATACTAATTTCAACAAATTTGGGCAGAGTTTCCTTTAAAAATAGAAGCCCAAAAAAATCTAAACCTGCCTAAAAAACTTACAATTATACATATGACCACAATCATTATAGCCATATTTATCCAAACCACCAAAACAAAATCATCATAACCATGTATAATTAGTTAACTGTACAAAAAATAGAATACAAAAAAATACACTCATGCACAAATATAGAAACACGTTCAATTTCATCTTCATATCCTTCCATGTATACCTGAAAATATTTTAGATATGTGAGGCAAAATAAAACATTTGCAAATCCGAAACATAAGACCCCTTACTTTTATTGTTAGTTGGATTCAACATAAAATTGATAATTATATCACTGTCCCAAATTTTGTCGCAAGTGCCACAAACACATTTTAGAGAAATAAGCAAGTATGTTTCCTAGAATATGAGATGAAAAATGCGAATGATGTTGGTTAGTGGAAAACCATCTCACTTAGCAAGACTTTGGTTAACACGAAGATGGAAAATCAAGTAAAATAAAAAATAAATATTAGGTTGGCGAGATTTTGAAGAACATATATCTACTTTAAATCAATAAAGTCATCTCATAATATCCTTCTAAGCATAAAACCAAATTTAGCATCATTTGATTATAGATGCCTCTATATATGTAAATCAACCCAAGCAAAAAGTGGCAAACTTTATAACCTTCCACAAACCTGTAGGTGCGCTTCCATAAACCAATCCACCTAAGGAAAGAAAAATAGAAAATAAGATTTTCAATAATCACAGCTTAAATAAGATCTTAAGCTCAATATCCATACTCATTCAAAAGTAAGGCCCATCATTTTACCGTCTTCTGACCGCTCTTAACATGTACCAAGCTGACATGTTTAATCGAACTCCTATCGAATTGGGCGTGATGTAAGAGAGAAATAACACATAGTATTTCTATGTAGCATTTCAACAAACGGTTCATTCGTCTAATGATTTCAATCATAAATCTGTATTGGTGGTAGTATAGTGGTGTGTGAGTTCGATGTGCGAGTGTTTGAGTGGTTGTAGTTGCATGTGTATTTGTGCATGTATTACGTGTGTTGTGTTTTTGCATGAGAAGCAGAGAAATATAGAGATGGCCTAACATCTGGACAATAGTTTCATCAGTGGTGTTGATGGAGATGGCCTAACAGAGTGAGAAAGGGATAAATATAGAGAGAGAAGAGTGAAAGAGGGAGGAATATAAAAAAAAATTTGGAGATGATGGATTACTCATTCCTCAACACGTCATTAATGCAAAGAAAAATTTTATTCGTAGACAAATAACTACCAAAAATTGGGAACAAATATCATAAATAAATAATCCTTCAAATAAACCATGTACTGAAAAAAAAATTATCATTGAACACAGATGCTCATGAATTCAAAAAACAAACATATAATCATTGAAAAATTTTCATCATACATGTGTGGAAAAAACTATTAAAACTATAATAAAAGTCATGAACCTAGAGCTGACGCAAGTTGCAATACATTAAAAAATGTAGTAATATTTACACCGAGTCCAACAACACCTCCGGATATACGATATTTGTCCTGGTTGTTGATCCATTAGGAGGGAGAAGGACACTGATGCGATCAGCCGACGTGCATCTAGACATGGCCACATATAGGTGACCGTGGCTGAATACAGGCAAGCACAAATCTTCACCAACAAACTTGACTGATTGGCCCTGCGACTTGTTAATTGTCATAGCATATGTTAAGCGTACTGGGAATTGGCGTCTAGTCATTTGAAATGGTAATTCTTTAGACAACGGTGATAATGATATCCGCGGGATGAAACACAGATTCTCAGATTTGTCACCAGTTAGAATTCTAGCCTCAATAACCCGCGATGCGCACTTGACAACCATCTTTGGTGGCTATATTCCTCAACAAAATGATGGGGCACCCGACCTTTAGCTCCAACTTGAAAGGCGGTAAACCTGATGGGTTTAGGAAATTCAAAAACTCACTTGGATATTGATTAGTGGTAGAACAACAGAGTTTGTCCCCATCTGACACCTTGTCAGCTGCCAAGTAGGTATACGTCTCGCTAGGGTAAATTTGTAGAGCAGCATCATTAATAGAGCAAACATCATCATTCCAAGCGGAAAGAATTGTGCGCTCAGTTAAGTAGGATGGGGTTACTGCATCGAGCACATCTAGTTGTGGATAAACTCTAGAAATTAGTTCATGCATAATTCGACACCTGTGTATCGTTGGTGGAAGTTCAATAGTATCCTGCGTACTGATCCCAATCTAAGTATGATGTGAAACATATCAATACATGTAAATGAATAATTATATGATTTTATATAAAAAAAATCTATAATATAAATCACCACTTCCAAGAAGGATGCGTGAGTAGAATTTGCAGGATAATTACTATTCAAACGCATGTTTATGCTCAAAGTCAATACACACATACTCGCCCATATTGCAGAACGTCTTAAGGATGCACTAACAATTTGTTCTCGCCCACCCTTAGGTATAACCGGTAGTATTTGATGAAAATCCCCACCAAGCACGATCGTGACACCGCCGAATGGTCGGTTATCATCACGAACATCGCGGAGTGTGCGATCAACTACTTCAACACCATGTCGATGCTGCATGGGAACCTCATCCCATATTATTAAGCAAGCCTCCCTAAATAATTCCCCATGCGCTGATTGTTTGCTAAAACCACATACCGAGCTTTCTATGATATCGAAAGGAATGCAGAATGTAGAATGAGCTGTCTGACCGCCTAACAACAACAACGAAGCAATTCCTGATGAAGCAACTGTAATGACGATATGACCTTTGCTGCGCATTTTAGTGGTGATGGTGTTGTACAAAAAGGTTTTTCCTGTTCCTACACCTCCACTAAGGAAAAAAATTTTGCCCTGATTTTTAGCAACGGAGATAATGATAGCATCGTAAGCCATACGTTGAGCATTATTTAAAACATCAATATTCAAAAGGTCATTCAGTTGATTTGCTTCATTTCGTAGTTGCATATGATCGATCAACAATCTATTACTTGTAACATTACTCCAATTTTCAGTAGAGTGTGGCATAGGTGGGAAGTCATCCAATTTTTTGCCAAATTCATGTAGCAACTGATCAATCAAATATAAACCATAATCTTTGATCTGAGGCTGCGTTGGATCGCATATGCCAAAAGTTGTTTGTAGCTTGTGACGAAGATCATGACATATATGGACGGAGAATTGATCCCATAGAGTGCATGGCTATATTGGCGAGCATTCTACCAGAATGATTCAGAATAGTCTCCGTAACTGGTATCCAGTATTCATGGTTGAAGCCTCCTGGAGGCATTGTACCCACTCTGCATCATTTTCCAAGAGCCCCATAGCTACACAAGCTAATTTGAAACTATCATGAAACACACAATTGATTGTGCGTAGGCAATCAAAAGACCGCGGTCCTTTAACGAGTATTAATAGCAACCGAAGGTAAAATCGCTCCCCAGAATTGGGCGTAGCAAAGTATAATCTGCCAATTGCAAAACTGGTTTGTCTCAGAGTCCAAATCTTTCGACCTTTGTTCCAAACAAAATGTTGGGGAAATTCTTGGTATGTGTAGGCACGTGCAACATCATTTGAAGAACAACAGTCAAAGAATCCAGTCAGAGTTGTGTTTTGACTCCTAGACCCAAGTCTAATTGTTTCAAGAGTTTTAGCAGGATCGTAAACAACTTGATGCATACCAGGAAAATGTAGATCTAGTCGTACAACTGAAGAAATTTCTTCATGGAAAGGATAATCGAAGAGTCGCCATGCAGCCTCTGTCGGTCCAATATATCTCGCATCAAGGTATTGATTTATCTCATTATTTCCATCTGGTCCCTCTAAAACCATAGTTGTGCGGTCATGACCTTTGTAAATGTACTTGTGAATATATTTAACACACCTCATTCCTGCACAAACCTCCACGTTTATATGACAGTTGAACTTTCTTAACAGGTGTGGATTGTAAGGTACGACGTCCCGATTATCAAATGTATGCCCTCTGGTGGTGTAAGACTGACCATTACGACGACAATGGTAAACAGGGTACCCATGTTCATCCATAGTAGTCGAATCTGCAAGGGCTTTTGGATAATGGAACCGACACACACCGTTCACCATGCAAGTTGAATGTGGGTTTCGAGAACCACACGGACCATGAACCATACAACTCTTGATTGTTTCGTAGAGACTTGGATCAGTAGATGGATCTGGGAATTCAACACTAACTAACCGATCAACTTGTGCAGTTGTCTGAATCTTGTCTGGACCATGAAGGAAGAATAAAGCATGCATGTGTGGTAACCCCCATTTTTGGAACTCAATGGTGAATACATGAGCAACTTTTCGACCAAAAATTTGTTCACTTTTTACCTCATGCATCAGAGCACGCCGTTTTAACTCAAATACATGGGCAACTATGTCTGGACGATCCAAAGAGGTTTGGTGTTCTAGTAAGGCAGCTGTTATTTTAGGCCATTTTGGGTTGGCCGTCATGGTGAGAAAGATGTCAGGGTGTTGGTGGTACCTTGTAATGGCCATTGAGTCATGAAAAATCTGGCTCATGTTACGTGCACTCCCAGTAAAGGATGATGGCAAAACAAAGCGTTGTCCGATCTGATCGGGGCCCAACTCATCAACACTAGCATCACACAAATTCGCGTAAAGCTCCCGACGCTGCTTATCTTGATTGAGTCTAATGTAAGATAACTTGTTTTGCTCCGTTGATGCTCAAGCATCTACTACAAACTCTTGAAATAACTTTTCACCTCTAAGAATTGTTGAATACTCGGTGGGACGTGGAAACATACGATAACTGTAAAATTGCATCTGTGTAATCCTTCTTACTGAAAAATCACTTTGTTCAGAGTTCCATTGACGAAGACCAGGCTCCCAACCAAGCTCACCAGTAGGGAATAAAAGTACATAGTGTAATGGTAAATATGCTGGATGACACTCATTGATCTGGCTCAACGCTCTATTATCTCCTCTTAGGTGCAGAACAATATCCCGCATAGAACAACTCTCACTACCATCACCAGGCAAAATCACAGCTATTTCATCCATGGTTGGAAGGTTGTACCGATGCCTATCAGTTGATGAGGTGTAATGAAGGTGAGCACGTAAATCATGATCTGAAGATTCTGACTCGGTGAGAATTTCGTGTGCGCGTTTGTACTTTGAAGCAAAATGATTCACTGACAACAAACAACTCTGTATAGTATGAAGTACATCACGACGCATGTTAGTATTTCGCGCACATCGAATATTCAATGCAGTGATTGGGTCGTATATGTATAACTGACAATAGATGGGTGCGTGACCTTCCGGGGGTAACAATGACCCAGTCCGATGACGTAATTCCCCATGGATAGTGAATGACCTTGGTCCTCTTGAATTAAGTAATCTGTCATCAAGCTTAGCACCCAAACTCGTGAAAGCATTGGCTGCATTGTACTCCCTAATATGCCGGCGAAATGATTTTGATTGACCATCATGGCCATCATACAATGCACGAATAGGAGGTGGGGGTGCAATGAGTTCTGGCAACCTAATTTTGCCTTGTAGGCAACATGTTCCAAATCTTGGATTAGACAATCCTGTGCGAGTTAATCGCTCATCCCGCCAATGTAAGGCCGAACAATAAGGACACTGAATATTCATCTGCCCTAAAAAATGACGATCATTATTGACAGGGACAATCACATTCAATTCATCATCACTAACCATACTGTCATCATCGCTAAAGGGTTCTGGTGGGGATCTACAAATTAAAAGTATATGTACACAAATATGAGAAGAAAGTAAAAGAATATTAAGCACCTAATAAACTACGTAGAATATACATACCTTGTTGGATCTGTCACAATATGAGACAAAATGTTGAGGGCATTGTCGTCCGTTTGATATGGATGTGGTGCAACATTGGCGACAACTTCATAATGACCATAGTCTGTCTCTAAATTCCGAGGCGAGGGTAAAGGTCGCACAGGGATGGGTGAGAATGGATCACGGTCAATTGGAATGAAAATTGGATCGGACGCAATTGTAGGTGTTAGATAACGTTTCGAATAATGTGTCCGCGCCTTTTTTTGTGGAAGGTGCAATGGAGTTAGGTCTTGCGAATCATGACATAAGGGTTGGTGGGAATCATGACATAAGGGTTGGGGGGAAGTGTAATGAACCGATCCCTTCCTATGCAACTATCCAACAAGGGTAGGACAATACGTTAAAACCATGTCTTAAAAGCGGTAGAAATACTTATAAATCATAAGACATGAATAAGAAAACTTACCAAAGAGGAAGACATATTTTCTTTTCCATTTTGTGGGCACTTAGTGGGTGTGCGACATATTGCTGACGTTGAAGGTGCAGTTTGCTTGCAGAGGGATAGTGTTTCCCGCCTAAATACGCATTCATTCTGGCGTTGCAGATAGTTAGTTTTTGTAATTTAATCTGGAAACAAACGATGAAAAAAGTAATTTTACCTCGACATTGCACAACTGATTAGGCAAATGTTCAGCAAGTATTGTAATGGGATACGTTTGGAAATACGACGGGACTGTATTGTACTCTGCCAATTCCATGTTAGCAAATGGAACATGGTTGGGCAATTGGGAGAGAGACTGGTGTCGCCTATCCGAATTAGATGTTTTGTTGAGCATGCGAGTTGGCGTCAATCCTGGAAAGTATCTGGGTAGAGGCGGAGTGTAATTCTCAGAATGCTCTCTTTCCCGACGTGCGCGCTGCGCCAGCTCGCGCAGTGAGCACGTGTCACTATCATTACGACTTCGCTCACGTCTGGCGCGTTGGGCCTCACTTTTAGAGGAAGTGTAATTTTTTGCGGGTGCCTAAGATAGGAAGCACCGTGTGAAATGATTACTACAAAAATTACTAAAACACCACAACACAATGATTATCCTTGGTGATGGTGTGGAGTCATGTGTGCATGAGAGAGAGTTAAGTGTAAGAGCGAAAATGAGGGGTGAAGAACTTAGATGTGTTCGAATTTAATTTAGTGGTTGGCAATTGGAGAGAGAGAGAGAGAGAGTCGATAGCTTTGAACTGGAGTACACAAATGAGATTACATTGGTTTGCAGTACGCAAAATATCCCTAACAATGTAATGTCTATCGCTCAAACCAAAATACCAACACATTCAGTGTAATAAAAGTGGTCAAATCAATCTCAAACAACCATAACACTTACATAGCCCTAAATGATAATCTCTGTGAAACCCATTGCGTGCCAAAGGAAATACAATGTGTAAAGTTTACATTTTAATGGTTAAAAATTTGCAAAACTTCGTTAATGAATAACGAAAAAATTAATCATATCAATATACAAGTTGTTTGGTGAATTCAATAATGAATATGAATATATGAAGTAGGATATGAATAATGAAGTAGGAGCTCCATAATTAAGTGAAGAAAGATAGTAAATGCAAATTTGGTCTATGAGTAAATTAATTACCAATACATATAACAACAATTAGTAGTTTTATACCGATTGAGTAAACCAATTTTCTTTCCCAGTAGAACTGCCTACTTTTTCTTTCCCCTTCATCAAAGATGGGCCGACACGTGGGTTGTTCAAGTGATTGACATTTGCATTCGCCTATGAAGTACAAAATAAGGCATTCATCAAATAATGTACACACAAAATTAAAATTTACAGGTATGTCGTTGTTATCAATTAATTCAAACTGTAAGAGCAACCTTAATAAATTGAACTGTAGGGATAATCTATAATATACAAAGTGTAGACACAATTTAATTAATCTTACCGCTTCGCGAAGGTTCGGATCCATCTATAAAAAATAATGATTTGAGACTTAGATACGACAAAATAATAATTTTGATAATAGCAATGACAATAGCAAGAAAGTAAATAAATACTCACATAACCAAATACGGTGAGCTCAAAAAAACCAGCACTATGCCTACAAAGTTAGTAATATAGTTTAGGAGGACATTCAAACCAAGTAGGAGTAAAAGAACATTCAATCACAAAAGGGTAGGATAACAAAATTAACCAAATTGAATAATGAACTAATAGATGTGAATAAGCTAGAAAGATTCAAAGACTTGTGAATGAATTATGAAACATTACAAAAAACTCGAATAATGTATTATTCATTAAACAAAAGTAAATGCTGCAATCCAGAACCTTTGGTAACCTAGTTTGAAAACCTTTGCAAATAGGGTTCCAAAGATATGTGATTTCTCTACGACACAGGTACCCGAGTCTGCCTTCAAACCCATTTTAGTGAACATCATAATCATTAAAAGGGTTAGGCCACTAATCATCCACATGATTGACAGATGATATACACCAAAATAATCATGTTGAGACTAAATTTCATGTCTATTCTATCTAATTTTATCAGATATTCAAGTCCCAATAAAATTGAACCATACAAAATCAAAAATAGAACATTACAATAAATCAAAATAGAGAATTACCAATAGGACTAAATTTCAAACAATTATAATAGAGCCCAACAATTCTTTTCACCGCTTCCTAGGTTTCATCACTTCTGTTTCTTGATTAAAACCAAAGAACATAATCCAATGAATGTCATAAGAATAGTTACCTATCAAAGACGGACATAAATTCAACCCACTAAATGGGTATATAATAAAAAATCAATGGTACAGTATACAATATTGTGTGGAGTATGTATTAGCAACAAATTAAAGACCAAAATTTAACACCAATTATGTGCTCTGTGTGTGTGTGTTCTGAGTATAAGCGGTTGGTGGGGGGGGGAGTAGAGAGGACAGGGGAAGGGAAATGGGAGGGGTTTTCAGCGTGTGTGTGTGATGTATGGAGTGCACTAAAATGGGTATGTGATGTATGGTGGGTGTTGTGCTCAGAGAAATGGATTGTGTGTGCGGGTGAAATATAGAGGGTTTGGGGAAGGGTGTGTTTCAGTGGAGGTCTCAGGAGAGGGGTGTTTCGGTGGGTGGGTGTGAGATACAGAGGGTGTGTGTTTGTGTGAGAAAAATAGGGGGAAAGAGAGTTATGTGAGAATGGGAAAGGTAGACGCAATTGCAGCATTTCATCGAACAACTTAAAGGCATACATTAATAATGCCACTTCAACAATGGCGCCTTGTTATTCTGAGTGTCAAATAGAAAAGAAATCAACCCACCTTGCTAGCATGTGTGTGCTGTGTGCGTGTGTTGTGTGTGATCTGAACAAAAATCAAATCGACAAAGTTGGGTCTGATCTGAAACTCATAAAAGATAATTATAAGAAATTTCATACATCTACTGTTATGCAATCAGTAATTGCATATTTAGGTCAACTACATTTAAATAAACATCAATATCAAAATTGTAGCAAAACCACAAACAATTTGAACACTTGCAGAAAAATTATTTTTTGTTGTGGCATAGAATGCTTGGGGGTGGGGGTGGCGCAAAAGGCTTTTTTTTTTTTGGGGGGGGGGAGGGGGGAAGGGGTGTATGAGAGAGAAACAGAGACGAGTGATTTGCAGTGGGGGGAGAACTTGGGGGTGGGTGTGCGAAAATAGAGGGGGAGTGAACTCTTCACCCATTGACTTCCACTCAAGCTACTTCCTCGACACCTCTGTGTAACTCAACCCAGTTGAGTACAAAGCACAAAAATGGTTTAAAAAGTTGATCTCACAATTTCGTATAATCATGTTATGCAGATTTAAAAAGTTTATCTCACAATTTCACGAACGTATCAAGTGTACCACATATTCTACCGCTATATAAGACATAAGATGTGAGTGTAAAAAATATTAATAAGGACTTCGCCTAATTATTCACACCTAAAGTAACCGAAAGTGATGCAATTACCAATTCAATTCAGAAATGCAATTAACAATCCCAAAATTTGAATTGAATCTAAAATAACTACAAAGTTCGCACCAAAATCGAATTCAAATTACATCTAATCAAAACCAAGTTCACCTAAAGTAATTGTAAAATTCGAATTTTGTAATTATTTATAGATTACATTTTTCTAACCATCTTTATCAAAAGCTATCAACTTATGGAGTTATGGGATTTCTTTAAACTTTTCTAGAAACCATTTCTCCTTTTTTTTGTGTGTGTGTGTGTGGGTGTGGGTGGGTGGGGGTTGTGCAAAATCTGTAAAAACATTGAACAACATTAAACATTACCCATGAAGAATTGGTCTATTCAACCACAACCATTTCAAACATTCAAATTTGGAACAAAATATCCATTCAAAAACCCATGAAATACAACAAAAATTGTAAAAGAAACATAAAAACTAATTTTCTATGGAAAAATGTACCTTATCGGAGCTAGATTATAGTCCTCGGAGAAGTATGGGTCCAGAAGGCCTCAATGATCAACTATGAGAGAAAGAGAGTTGTGAGTGGATGGAAAACAAAATTCAAAAATTGTAGGTGTGACGGAAACAGAGGGTTTGGGGTAAGGGGGTGTGTGTTCTGTGGATATTGTTTTTTTTTTTTGGAGGGGGGGGGGTTGTGTAGGGGGTAACAGGGAGGGGTTCTACAAGAGTGTGTGTTGTGTGTTCTGACACCAAATTAACATAAAATCAACACTTCCACAAACATTCACTCTGTGCAATGCAAGGTTACCCAAAAAAAATAAAGGAAATAAGCATTGGGTTTAATGTACATAAATTATTATAAGTAGCATGACACATTTATTCACCAAGTATATAGCAAACCATGGACAATTATGAAAACTCAACAAATAAGAATATTAGTACCCTATAGATCATCATATAAGCATGAAATCAGATGGCCAACATAAAAAGTCAAGCACAACAAAATAAAGAAGCACAACTTGAGTAGTAAGATAATGAGAGAGAACCCTTCTTGGTCTATGACAACATCAACTAACATAATTTCAAAATTTTAAAAATACGGTGCAATGTAAACCAACCAATTAATTCTCCAAAAAATTTAAATGACTAATTTCATTGAACACCAAGGTGGATATGCTGTTAGTACACACCATTACTTAATATGCTATTTATTTTGCAAGTTGGACAGACGTTTTTATTTTGCAAACGACTGGTTGTAAATGTCTGAATTAATTTTGATGCATTGACCCTTTTCCACTTCTCATGGTGCTGGGCAATGGAAATGTTTTGGGACTATAGATGTATATTGGGTACCCATATACTGCACTTTGTATAACTATTAGGCTAAGGTGTCCCTATGCAAAACACGTTTTTTTTTTTTATGGTGGTCAAAGCCACGTATGCAGTATACAAAAAGATCTACAAAAAAGATCTACCAAATATGCAGTATTCAGAATAATAAACTAAAAAATCAATCTTTATAGACAAAATAACAATAGGCAAAGAAAGGGGAAGTCCGAAACCCAAACACCAAAGTTGTAATACCTCAGTTCAGGGACTGTTATTAAAGAGCATCAAAATAAGCAAAGGTAACTAAACACACATGTAAATACCAAAAATGTAAATAGAAACCTCTAACTTTAATCACATTACAAGAAACTAACAATTACGTACCAAGAAAACATGTAAATAGTGTCAACCAATAAAAACTAACAATTAAGTACCAAGAAAACATGTAATAATGTCAACCTAAAAAAGTGTTTCAATGGTTCCTATCCAAGCATTGAAAGTGTCTATCCCAAATCCTAGGATCTCATTAATAGAATCAATCCTTGAAAGCAAGTTTAATGTTGCAAATTTAATAGTGAACAACTAAAAATATCCTAGGATCTCATTAATAGAATCCTAGGATCTCATTACACTGAACAACTAAAAATTGAATGCTGCAAATTTAATAATCATTGAAAGCAAGTAAATTCTTATCTAGCCAAAAAATAGTGTTACAAAATTGTTAAAAATACCTTGTGTTATGGTTTGTTCAGGTACTGCATGTGCAAGAGAGAGAGAGAGAGCGATAGAAAAACTCCTGAAGAAAATAAATCAAGAACACCAAATTAATAAAAACATTAACATTGGATGAAAGATTAACCAAATGCCAAAAAACAATGGTTAAGCCCAACCCATCGGCATAAAGAGTGCCTGAAAATATTTCGTCAAGCACGATGCATGCATGCAACACACAAAAATATCCCACATATTCCTAGTTATTATTGCAACAAAAAATCACAAATTAAAGAATATCACCAATTGCAATTGCTTACCGCAACTTATAAGACAACCATAACAAATGAGTTAAGTCCTAATAATTAAAAAAAAAATCAGTTAAGTCCTAATAATTAAAAAAAAACAATGAAAAAAAAATGAAACATTAACAAAAAAAAAATAGAGCATGTAACATTAACATTTGAAAGTTTATGATCTTATATATCTTTATATTAGAGCATATTCAAAGAAATATCATTTTTATGACCTTTTAACATTTGAAAGTTTATGACCCCAGCAACCAAATAGAGCATGTAACACTAAGCAAACAATGAAAATTTTTGGTAACATATTCAAAGAAATATCAATTTCAAACATCATTTCATAGCATTCTTACCCAATTTGCAAGCTTGTAAAGAGAAAACAAACATGTCTTTGTCGCTACATCCCGTCAAAATCATGCTGAGTTCTTGAATTTAGACCTTAAACCACTGCCCATTAATTAATAGTCAAAAACTTAGTCATGAGCCTCCTTATACAAACTTAATAAAACAAAACATGATAACAACTATCCACCCCAAATGGAATTAGAATGCAAGAATCACGATTTTCAAATACTACGATGAATGGTCTACCAGAGGTACAGTCACGCAGCCATCAATAGATGTCATTGGCCAATGGTTGGACATCTATATTTTAAAAAGAATTACATTAAATCAGAGGCGCTCAAAATCAGCTTAGCTTCATTTTTTCGACCTTTTAAATTTTAAATTAGAATTACATTAAATCAAAGGCACTCAAACTTAGCTTAGCTTCATTTTTTCGACCTTTTAAATTTTAAATTAGAATTACATTAAATCAGAAGCACTCAAGCAAATAGAAAACATTTTTTGAATGAGCTTGCAAAGATTTTTTTGATTTCAATTGTTGTTAATTCTGCCAATGCAACACCCTGCAATTTGTTTTCACTTTTTTGTCTTATCAATTATCACCACTTTTTATTAAGTACCCAAACAACAAAATGAATATAAAACAAATAACCAACAAAGCTAACTGAGCAATGAAAGATCCAAAACCCATTAACGCCACATGGGCAATGAACACAACAGGGTAGAAGCATACCTATACCACTCTCGTTTCTTCCCTTTATCTTTCTCTCACACTGCCAACATCTCACAACCCCTTGGAAACCACAATTGCTTCATTGCCTGCAACATTCACGCACACCACTCCATCACCCAATTCAACCAAAAATAAGCAAATAAAAAATTAACATTGAATAAAAGATCAAAAATGTAAAATCAAAAAAAGTAGCCAAAACTTGAGAATTAAGTACCTTAAATCTCGATGTGGTCCATGAACTTGTGAATTATCAGAAGTTACCAATAACTTGATCAAGGTGCATGACATATTCATTAGATCGAAAATCAGAATCAAAGCTTCGCATATTTTGTCAATCACATAATATTAATCACAATCAATTACCCAACAAAATTCCAACATACGATCTCAATCATTTAATGCATAATCTCAATCATAATAATCCTACAAATCTTATTGCATGAATATAACACGCAACATTAAATCAAAAACACTAAAAATTATATTGCTACCCTATGTAATGAAAAAGGTCATTAACACCCAAATTAACATTAAAAACTTTCACAATTACATTTGCAGTCCCTAGCTAATCTTGTCCTGTATAAATGAACCCAACACCCAATATAATGACTCGATAACATAAATGTAAATATTGTCCTATAGTTCACACGTCTACAATGAAGTAAAATGTCAATGTAAATATGTCCTATAGCCCGAACAACGCTATTTACAAACTCTCGTACAAATCTCAAACTTATCCTCATAACACTACTACTTTATAAGTACCACCAAATTCAATAAGATAAACCATGAAACACCCACAAAGCATAACACTAATGAGAGCCACCTGCACAAAACTAAGCAAAGGTTATGATTCTGGATGAAACAAATAAAAATGGGGTATTTAGAAGCTTCATGTCGACAACATACACGAGCAAAACTGGGTTTTGACCCAGTTGATTGATTTTACTGCAATGTCTTACCTCCTATGAGAGTCGGACTTTTGTGTTCAAAAAAATGGGGTTGCCAATAAAATGTGATTGACAGCCCGAACAACGCTATTTACAAATTCTCAGCCGCCGACTCCAAATTTTCATTTGTAGAGTCAAAAATTGGAACAATCGTGTTTTGGAATCATAAACGGTATATTCTTCACTGTGTTTATTTAGAACATGTCCAGGTGAGATTTTTGGTTAGCAAAACCCAATAAAAACACAACACATGGTTCCTCAATCATTGCCCTTTCATTAAACTAATCCAAATAAAACAACAAGAATAATTTGAACTTTTCATAAACAAATCAATTCACTTTGATGGACTCATTCAACTCCCAAAGGAAATTCAAATGCCCCATATATCCCTCAAGCCTAGTTGTGTTGCAAAAAAAAATAAATCCCCTTGGAACACCAGAAATAACTATTCACAGCACATTGAAGATGTATACACAGCAATAAAGGGTGGCATCCCACTGCATGAGACTCCCTCCACTATGCGATTTGTGAAAGTTAGATGTATACAGTAGCATTGCAAAGAGGTTGTTTCTGCTGTTCAAACCTTTCACACCTATGTCACAATAAAATAACCTTACACTGCATCAAAACTCAACCTCCAAGCAGTTAACACGTCTGCCATTGTTCTCATCAGTGACTGTTTATGTCCGTTAAAGTTATAATGTTCACATATAATGGAAAAGACCGTTAAAGTTATGTCCCTATAGCCCTGAAAAAATGGGCATATACCCACTAACATTGGTGCATAGGAAGCCCATTTTCCCCAATTCTAGTGAATGAATGTTCAATTTTACAAAACTCTAGTCCATAAATTAGCCTATCGCACCAATATTTAACAAAACAAGTTAAACAGAGACAATGGCGCTCACCGAAATCTTTGTTGATTGAATTCAACGTCTTGGGTTTTTCCAGAGAAAACCAAGTGGGTAGCAAGTTCTGGTTCTCTTCGGTAGCCAAGGACCCTATTGGAATCAAAAGTCTGTGATCAATCTCGAGCTCTGAACAATGGATCGTTTGATCGAATTGATCTATTCTTCTTGAAGACCATGGTGTCCTTCAAAGCTCTAAAGGGAATTGGTTAGCAGTGGCAGTGGTGGTGGTGGTTCCTATCCAAGCATTGAAAGTGTCTAAAAAATAATGTTAATCGATCGTGTGTAATGACACACGTAAACTTCTCCAAACAACACGCCCAAAATAAACTTGAAATGCAGATATGAGCTCACCGCAATGTAGTGAAAAGAAGAAAAGTTTGATAAAAAAAGTAGAAAAGTTTTTGCCAAATCACAGCTAACATGTTAAACTGAGCAGACAAATGGACTTAAACCCACAGCCAAAAAAATGTAAGAATATACCAGAACAAATAAATGAAAAAGTAACAGAATACCTCTGTCATTGAAATTTTTTAAACCAGAACAAATAATGTGGTTTTAGCTGATGAAACACATAACCAACAAGGAAAAGCTACTATAAACAGAGTTCCATCTCCTAATCACAAGTCAAAGAAAAATAAAAATAAGAAAAGTAAGTGATGGGACTTTTCTGAAATACCCTATGATGAAGACTCGTGTCCTCGGTTTTACTAAAATACTGTTGCTAAGATCAAGCACCATCGGCGCATAATGGTCCTCGCCACCGAGGTACCGTCATATAGGATCATACATTTAGTATATTTTACAACCGACACGTGGCCTCGGTCTGATATGTACCTCGGTCGGCACACCTCCCTCGGTCCCCGAGATGAGCCTTTCCTTGGTGCCGAGAGGTACCCCCATCCTGGACGCTTCCTCTACTCCAGGATAAGCTATTGACGTACAGGTCATTAGCCTAGGCTAGTCTAGGCTATTCATCATGACCTCGTCTTACACAAGTAATGTCAGAACGTACTGGAATACAGAGGTCACAGCCAATAGGGGATGGACGCGTGGCATATGATATCACATCAAAGACAGACAAACCGCATGCCGTTGCTGACACGCGACTTGGGAAAGCAAACAATTAATTGCACCATTCCCTTGATGAGACCGCATTCAATGCGGTAAGGTTCGGAAATGAAAGGCAATAAATGCTCCTAATACAGAGCATTTATTGCATCCTCCCCGAGAGGAGCACATTGTACCGTCGGCATCCCGATGACCCAGCATTGATTGCTCGGGACCCCGAGCAGTTAATTAGAGAAGACATTCCTCATCAGAATCAATGCACACGCTACCTGTGCCTAATGATCACCTACTGACCACACTGACAGCAATCATGAGCTTTTAAGGTATAAATACTCCTTGCAAAAGGCAAAGCGGGTATGCAACAACAAACTCTTTACTACAATACACACTCAGTGTTTTCTCCTTCCTCTCTCTCTCTCAAAGACTGACTAGATCGTCGGAGGGGATACGCCGGAAAACACTCCGGCGCCCTTCTAACTTGTTCTTCTTTGTTCCAGGAACCTCTTTCAGCCTTACAGGATCGTTCTTCCTTTCCCAGGGTCTCCCGTTGCCGTTCCAGGTTACCACCGTACCTTGCAGGCTGTCCCAAGCAGCGTGTTTGGTCACTCAACCGGCTCACTCGAGTTCACCAAGGGAGAGATCTGTTCTCGTTTTTTATATTGTGCAGGATCTTGCACGCACAATCTGGCGCCGTCTGTGGGAAACGACTAGTTTTCCTAGTTTTTTTCTCTATAAAGAACAGTGACCATGGTGAACACTCGACAGAAAGGGAAAGGACCCCACCAAAGGAGTCTCGAGTTACAAGCTCCCTGTCATCACGGAGGGAGGGATCACACCAATACGAATAAAAGTGCCTCTACTCGGTCAAGAGGGGTTACCCCTCAAACCAGTATGGGAATCAAGTCAGGGGGATCAGCCCCCTTGGCTCGTCAGCTGGCGGAGGTGATTGAAGAAAAATTTGGCGATAGATTACGTCAGCTGGAGAAGGACAATGTAAACGTCCTTAGCCGGCTCGACGAGTTTGCCGCCTCAGGCGGAGGGTCGAGGGATTCATTCCTTTCCCGTGGACTTCCCGCCCAGGAGGCGGAAACGAAGGATCTAAGAAACCACCTAGACCACAAAGCAGAAAGCTCTAGGGCCCCAAAGCGACCCAGAGCCGGCGAACATCATCATGACAACCATTCCAGGAAAGCAAGGCCATTGGCCCTGGACGACCTCCGGCGAGGTTTGTCTAGACGGAGGAAGGGAGATGAATCCGAGGAGGACTCAACCCAATCCACACGACGCCCAGGAAATGAGGGGCTTACCAATGAACTCAGGGACTTCAGAAGGCATCCCGTCAGGGAAGAAGTTGATCTCAGAGCCCGATTAGACTCCAGGAGAAAGGGTAAGACTGTCCAGGATGAGGCCGAGGACGAAGTCATACAAACACCCTTTACGAGGGAAATCAGTGAGATGGAGGTCTCAAGAAAGTTCGTCGTGCCGCGGTTCAAAACCTATGACGGGCGGTCCGACCCCGAAGCCCATATCAGGCAATACAAGCAGATGATGTCCCTCTATCATTCGGACCAACGGTTTCTATGCCGAGTGTTCCCTATGAGCTTGGGGGACTCTGCGATGAAATGGTTCGAGACGCTTCACCCAAACAGTATTGGGTCCTGGAAGGAATTGACTAGGCAGTTCCTGGCTCGATTCATTACGGGGAGTAAGCGCCCCAAAGACATTGGATCATTGTTGACCCTCAGACGGAGGGAATCCGAGACTCTTCGCCAGTACGCCATCCGATACTGGGAAGAGGTCAATGAGGTAGAAGGCTGCTCGGAGGTCATGGCAGCAGCATCTTTCCGGCTCGGCTTGGCGAGGGACACGGACCTGTACCGATCCCTGACCAAGAAGACTCCCTCGGATATGGGGGAACTGATGGCCCGGATCAACAAGTACTCGAGGGTTGAGGACGAGATGGGAAGCAACAAAGGCCGAGCCCTCCAATCTAAGAGAAAGGAGAAGGAGCGCGAAGATATTCCCCGAAAGGGATTGCTACCCCATCCAGGGGGTTCGTCCAGGGGAGTTCACACTGTTTTCAAGGAACCCATCTTCAAGTTGCTCCATAAAATCAAGCACGAGCCGTTCTTCAAATGGCCGCCCAGGATGCAGGGCGACCCCTCCACCCGTGATCAAAAGGTTAAGTGTTCCTATCACCGGGATTTCGGGCATCGCACCGAAAGCTGTAGGGTGTTCAAATCGTTCTTGGAAAGCTTGGTCCGAGACGGACATTTGAAAGAGTACATAGAGCCCAGGCCAGAAGAGAGACGAGCCCTTGCCCCGACCGAGGAACCGGACAACATCATAGACGTCATTCATATATGTCCCCTGGAGCGCCCCACGTCCAAGGAGCTCGAGTCCGACCTCAAGAGGGTAGCTTTTACAAGGAAGGTAGCCGAGGGTGATGTGGGGCCATCAAGTAAAAGGGCCAGGATGGGTGAGCTTGGCATCACGTTCTCCGACGCGGATTTGACAGGCGTGGTGATTCCTCATAACGACGCCCTTGTCTTGACCCTGAGGATAGGGAAATTCGATGTCAAGAGGATTTTGATAGACTCAGGAAGCTCCTCGGAGGTGATGTACTTCGAAACTTTGAAACGGATGGGTCTTGGCCCCAAAGACCTCACCAAAGTCAGGACACCCCTCATCGGGTTCAACGGCTCATTCGCCTTGCCCGTGGGGAAAATCACATTGCCAGTTGCCACTGGTCCCTTTATCATCGACACCGAGTTTGTTGTGATCGATACGGACTCTCCCTACAACGTGATTATGGGGCGAACATGGCTGCATGCGTTGGGAGCGGTGCACTCCACTTTCCACCAGAAGTTAAAATTCGCCACGCCAGAGGGTATCATGGAGATCCGGGGGGACCAAGCGTCCGCAAAGAACTGTTTTTATTCAGCCGTTCGAGCCGGGGCGTCCAGCCAGGAGAAGGGGCGAGCACCGGAAGAGATTATGGAAAAATAGCAATTACAGTCCGGGCGTCCAGGAATGGATGACCCCCGGATAGACCCAACTGAACGGTCGGTTGAAGACCTCCGGAAGGTGCCCTTGGTAGAGGGAGAAGAAGAGAGGTATTTCTTAGTGGGGACCTCGATGCCGACAGCCGAACAGGAGGAGATGATCGAGTTCCTAAGGGAAATACAGACGTGTTCGCCTGGAACGAAATGGAAATGACAGGGGTAGACCCCGAGATAATCACTCACAGGCTGCATGTTGACCCGTCGCACAAGCCAGTAAAGCAGAGGCCACGACGCATGGCCCCGCATCACACCAACGCGGTCAACGAGGAAATCGACAAACTCCTGAAGGCCGACGCCATTCGAGAGATACAGTTCCCAGAATGGCTGTCCAATACGGTATGCGCAAAGAAGAAAGGGGGAAATGGCGTGTCTGCGTAGACTTTACAGATCTGAACAAGGCATGTCCCAAGGATGACTACCCCCTGCCAAAGGTGGACCAGCTGGTAGATGCCACAGCCGGATATGAACGAATGGACTTCCTGGATGCCCGAGCAGGATATCATCAGATCCCTCTTTATCCCCGGATCAGGAAAAGACGGCATTTATCACTCCGAAGGAGTTTATTGTTACAAAGTGATGCCGTTTGGACTGAAGAACGCCGGGGCAACATACCAAAGGCTGATGAATCGGATGTTCAAAAAGCAGATCGGCAACACCATGGAGGTCTACATAGACGATATGCTGGTGAAGAGCAAACGGAGTTGTGATCATCTAACAGATTTGGCGGATACCTTCTCCACCCTCAGAGAGTATGGGCTGAAGCTGAATGCGGCGAAGTGCGTTTTCGGAGTGGAGTCTGGTAAATTCCTCGGATATCTGGTTAGTCAACGAGGAATCGAAGCCAACCCGGATCAGATTAAAGCAATCCTGGACATCCGAAGCCCTCGCACTGTCCGAGAAGTCCAGAAACTCACAGGGATGCTGGCTGCACTTAACCGTTTCGTCTCACGCTCCTCGGATAAATGCAAACCCTTCTTTGGAGCAATCAGAGTGCTGGGAAGAATATGTGGAGCCAGGGGTGCGAGGACGCCCTGGCGGGATCAAAGAATACCTAAGGACTCTTCCAACCCTGTCCGTCCCCATCCAGGG
>CAUOFW020001317.1:0-107444 GCA_963454935.2 Ilex paraguariensis
GCGAACTCCAGGAGATTTAGCGTACTGGTACGCGTATCGGTACGGTTTGGCTCCAGTTGCAATTCTTCCTATGTTGAGCAACCTATCACCACTCCTTTCCATTTTAGGACCTCCCCTATACATTCTAACACTCTCTTTATGACCTTACTCTACCCTAAACATATACTCCACTTGTAAATTACAATTTGAACCATTATCCCCAATTCATTACTGAAATTGCATTGCGATTTAAAATTTGTGATGCATTCAACGTACAAGGCATGGATTTCTATCCTTAACTATCGAAATGAAAACCCAAAATGCACATCACATAATTAACAACATGGGCATTCCTCATTCATTTGAAATATCAAAAAATTGAGCAATATTCCCCTTTTTTGCAAGCATGGAACTGGTTAACACGTTTCTTAGGTGATTGAACTAAGCACCCATGAGCAAAACCATGGTCTTAAACACTATCTAAAGTATGCACTTACAAATTCATTTTGAACTCGTGTGTGTGTGAATTGAACAAGTAATTGGAGCATTTGTGCAATAGAATTCACATTCGAATAGCCTGCCAAATTTCAGTTTCAATGCAAAACTCACCAGAGGTGACTCTTAAACAAAGAAATGCACTCTAGTTCTCCTGGTATGCACTCCATGTGTACATGTGAGATAGAATCTTGTGTTCACAACAAAGTGTACTCACATGTAATCCTAAAATGAAGTTCATATATGAAAAATAAAACAACCTTGGCATAATCTCATGAAAGGAATGCTAGGACATTAGATAGCAAAACCAACTTTTCTTGTTCTTTAAAAGTATGCATCTACCATGCTTCTCTAGATCATTTAGGACTTTCAAGGTTTGTAATGAGGCCTTGGGTGTGAATGAGGTAAGTGAAATGAAGGATATAGGATGACAAAGAGGGTGTTCTGAGTAGATGACCTTTATTTCAAAAATATCTCCCTTTTATGGGATTTCTAGCTAACACCATCACCACACTCTTTGTTTCTTTTCTTTCTTTTCCTTAACATTTTCCTTTTCTTTTGTTCATTCTTTTCTTCTTTTCACCCATTTCTTCCTTTTTCTTGGATTTTCATTCTTTTCCATTGAACTCTTTGAGTTTCAACATCATTCATTCCTTTGTTTGAGTTTCCACACCACCCTTCCTTTACTTTTACAATCACTCATATTTTGCTTCAAGTAACAACCAAGGTAAGGTAGGTATTTCTCATTTTCATCGGCTTGGTCAAATGTGTGGCATAGAAATGAATTTAAATTAGGCTCAATCACGGCACTAGGGATAATCTTTGCACATAATAAGGCAAAGGCTCAAAATATTCAAAGATGGCCTAAGATCACTTCCAAGTCCGCATAGGATGGCATTATACATTCAAGACAAGTTAGTATACTATCCAAATGCACCTAATCGAAACAAGCATAATGAGACTATTGAACAAATTTGACATTGAAAGATTGTTCTTTGAGTAAATGTAAGTTCTCCTCCCAAAAAGGTTTGGCACTAAAGCTCTCATGGGTCTTACTCATCTCCACTACTTATGTCAAGCCTAAAACATGAATCCAATCCATAAATTGCTGATATTACATATTCAGAAGTCACATACAGTTGAGTTCAAAAATCAAAACATATGTGATACTTATGCATAGGATCAATTTCCATAGTATGCTCATGTGCTCAAAGTTCACAACAAAGATCAATATGTCATGCAATCCACCCACTCTTCATAAGGGAATATAGATCAACATTCAACTATTTTCATAAATAATTTTCAAAATTTTCACTGTCACAAAAATTTCACAAAAGATTTCCCAACAACATTGGTGTATCATGCAAATGGTGCACCTCACACCCCCAACTTGAATCATGCATTGTCCTCAATGCAACAAAAAAAGATATGATATGCAATGAAGGACAGTAAAAAGATGAGTAGGGTTAGAGAATACCTCGCAATTGAGCTTTGATAAAAGCACCAATATCTGAAAACTAAAAAAAAAAAAACAATACTATACAACCAAATAAAGTAAGTGACATGAAATAAAAATAACATAAGTAAATAAAAGCAACTGTACACGAGAAAGGATAAACACTTGCTACTCCTCCACCAAATCCAGATACACCGGGTCAATTAAATCTTCCTCCACCACTTGTTCTTCAGAACCCCCAAAAAATGGCTTAAGTCTTTGGCCATTGACCTTGAATTTATGGCCATTTTTGGGGTTGGAGACATCCACAACTCCGTTGGGGTAGGCCACCCTTGACAAGATAAGGGCCATCCCAACGGGATTGAAGTTTTCATTGAAAAATGGAGACGGGAGTTGTATAAAAGCACTTTCTGCCCGGGCTTAAATGACTTCCTCTCGATAGATTTGTCATGAAAAATTTTAGCCCGTTCCTTTGAAATTTTGGAGCTTTCATACGCATCCCTCCTAATCTCTTCCAACTCATTCAGCTCTAAATTTCTTTGCTCTCCGGCCATTCTTAAATTGAAGTTCCGGGTTTTGATGGCCCAATAGGCATTGTGTTCCATTTCGACCAGCAGATGGCAAGCCTTTTTTAGACAAGCCGATAGGGAGACATGCCCAAAACAGTCTTATAGGCGGTACGGTAAGCCCATAAGGCTTCAGTCAGTCTATTTGACCAATTTTTCCTATTGGGGTTCACCATTTTTTCTAAAATGTTCTTGATCTTCCTATTGGCCAACTCAGCTTGGCCATTGGTCTGTAGGTGGTAAGCGGTGGATACCTTGTGAGTGATGCCATATTTAGACATTAAAGATGCAAATGACCTATTATAGAAGTCTGATCCACCATCACTTATATCATTGCGCAAGGCATCCCAAACCTCGAAAAAAGTTCTCTTTGAGAAACTTAACCACGACCCGATGGTTGTTGGTCTTCTTTGGGATAGTCTCCACCCATTTGGATACATAGTCCACTGCCAAGAGAATGTACAAGTAACCAAATGATATAGGGAAAGGACCCATGAAGTCGATGCCCCAACAGTCAAATATTTCTATCACAAGTACAGGGGAGAGGGGCATCATGTTTCTTTAGGTCACACTACCCAAACGTTGGCATCTGTCACATTCTTTACAAAATGAAACACAGTCTTTGTTAAGTGAGGGCCAGTAAAAACCTGATTGAAGAATTTCGCCGAAGTTTTCTTTGCTGAGAAGTGACCATCGCATGCTTGTGAATAGCAGAATGAAAGGATTTCCTACTATTAATTTCTTGGTACGCATCTCCTCATGACTTGATCAGGGCAGTACTTGAACAAGTATAGGTTGTCGGAGTAAAAATAATTCACATCTGCCATAAATCGTCTTCGATCTTCTGGGCTCCAATGCGGTGGTATCTGTCCTGTTACAAGATAGTTACACATATTAGCATACCAAGGACACACAGAATGAATTGAAAGCAATTGTTTGTCAGGAAAAAGTCAGGATAGGAAGTTGCTTATCGGCATCTTGCACCACAAGCCGAGATAAATGATCCGCCACCACGTTCTCAACTACTTTCTTGTCCTTGATCGTCAAGTTAAATTCTTGTAGGAGGAATATCCACCTAATGAGTCTCGATTTAGCATCCTGCTTAGACAACAAATACTTCAAAGTAGAGTGATCAGTAAAGACAATAATAGGTGAACCTATGATGTAAGAACGAAATTTATCTAAAGCAAATACTACCGCTAGAAGCTCTTTTTCTGCGGTAGTGTAATTCATTTGAGCCTAATTGAGCGTTTTGCTAGCATAGTATATCACATACGGTCTATTTTCGTCCCTTTGATTGAGCACTACACCAATCGCGTAATCACTCACGTCGCACATCAGCTCAAAAGGTAGATCCCACCTTGGTGGTCACATGATCGGAGGTTTGACTAGCATGCTTTTTAGTTTTTTAAAGGATGCCTCACAATCATCTAACCACTCGAATGGGACCTCCTTAGACAGTAAGTTGGCCAAGGTCAAACCAATACACTGAAATTTTTTATGAATTGATAATAAAACCCGGCATGGCCCAAAAATGACCGGATGCCTTTTGATGGCTCTTGGCGTAGGGAGGTTGGAGATGGCCTCCACCTTGGATTTATCAACTTCAATACCCCTTACTGATACTATATGGCCAAGCACAATTCCATCCGTCACCATAAAGTGACACTTTTTCCAATTCAAGACTAGATTCTTCTCTTCACATCTTGTTAGAACTTTATCCAAATTTGCCAAACATCCATCGAATGAATCCCCAAACATTGAAAATTCGTCCATGAAGACCTCCACTATCTTTTCCATCATGTCACAGAAAATCCCTATCATGCAGCGTTGAAAAGTCCCTGGAGCATTACATAGTCCAAACGACATGTGGCGGTAGGCGAAGGTACCATAGGGGCATGTGAAGGTGGTCTTCTCTTGATCTTCCAATGCAATTTCTATCTGATTGTAGCTAGAGTACCCATCTAAAAAGCAATAGAATAGGTGCCCCGCTACTCTTTCCAACACTTGGTCGAGATGGCATTGGAAGTGGTCTTTTCTTGCGTAAAGGTTTAGCTTTCGGTAGTCAATGCAAACTCTCCACCCGGTGATTACCCTTGTCAGTATAAGCTCATTCTCTTTATTCTCCACCACCGTGACTCCAAATTTCTTAGGTACTACTTGCGTGGGGCTAACCCACTTACTATCAGCAATCAGAAAAATGATGCCCACGTCAAGTAATTTCAGCACCTCATCCCTCACCACCTCCTTCATGATGGGATTCAACCTTCCTGGTGGTTGTCGGGAAGGTTTGGCGTCCTCCTCAAGATAAATGTGATGGGTGCAAATGAGAGGGTTTATTCCCTTGATGTCTGCAATGGTCTACCCAATTGCTCCTTTATGCCTTTTCAATACCTCCAAAAGTTCTTCTTCTTGTTCCCCATTCAATGTTGAGCTAATAACCACCAAAAATGTTTCACCTTCCCCGAGATAAGCATATTTCAAATGGGCAGGTAGTGGCTTCAATTCCAAATTGGGTTTTTGCTCATTTGAAGGAAAGATTTTCTTTTCTTGATGGGGTAACTCCTCAAATGTAAGGATCCACCTTTCCACCCCTTTCAAATCTTCTAACCCCTCTTGCCCATCAACTTTCTCAAGGTCAACAATTCCTTCTTCCTTGAACTTGAACCTCCCCTCAAGCTCCAAGTGTTCCTCAACCAAAGTGTCGATTTTATTAACCTCACTTACTTCCTCATCATCACCCGGTTACTTTGCTAAGTTGAATATATTGAGTTCCATTGTCATATTCCCAAATACCATCTTCATGAGACCGTTCCTACAATTTATCATGACATTAGATTTAGAAAGGAAGGGTCCTCCAAGTATTACGGGGATTTGGGAGCTAAGGTTTGCAACAGGGTGTGTATCAAGTACAATAAAATCGACAGGGAAGTAAAATTTATCAATTTAAACTAAGACATCCTCAACTACTCCCCTTGGTGTTCGGGTACTACGGTCCTCCAATTGAAGCGTGATTGAGGTGGGCTTCAACTCCTCAAGCTGAAGTTGTTGATACATCGAGTAAGGAAGAAGGTTCACACTTGCCCCCAAATCGAGGAGCGCTTGCTCCACTCGACAATTTCCAATGGTGATGGTAATGGTTGGACAGTCGGGGTCTTTGAATTTCAGAAGAGTGTTGGTCCTCAATATTGAGCACACTTGCTCGGTGAGGAATGCCTTCTTGTGGACATTTAGCTTCCTCTTCACAGTGCACAAATCCTTCAAAATCTTAGCACATGATGGAATTTGATTGATAGTAGATTCTCCATCCATAGACCTGAGTTTGGCTTTCTTGGGTTGTTTTTCCAATATTGTTGTGGGGTCTCAAAGCATGTCAATTGGGGTTCACATCATTTGGTATCAGAGCAAGGTTTCCAATCAGGTCGTATTCCATCCTTTTATTTCTTGCATAATTGATTCTAGGGCTTCATTGTTCTAGGGTTACAAAAAAAAAAAAAAAAAAGGGCCGCCCAAATTCTTAAGGTTTTGTGTGGCAGCCAATTTTTTTTTTTTCATTGTTCTATGGTTTGAGTTATTGTTAGGGTTTTGTCAATTGTTTACTATCTAGTTTGTGATCAAATCAGTTGGTGGAAAAAAAATCGTCCAAAAAAAAACATAAGGAAAAAAAGAAGCAAAAATTAAAATTTTTTTTTTTCTGCTACCGTCAATGTTTCTGATCTTTCTCCTTAAGATGTGGGCGAAGATTCGAGGACGAATATTTTTTAGGAAAGGGGGAATGATGAGAACCAAGGTTGTGATACCCCTAAAATCGGAGGTCATTTATTAACCGTTAACCAACCATCAACCTGGGGAAATATCCGTGATAGTCGTACAACTCGACTCCACGCTAATAACATACCCTTTACTGGGATTTTGAACCACATGTAAAACACATGTTCATTTTATCCTTTGATCCAATCATGATGCAATGTACCACAATTCAAACTCACTTATAGTCAATTTATATCCTTGGAACCCAAGAACCCATAGCCCAAAAGCTTGGCAAAGTAGTTTTAAATTTTCAAAATTTTGGAAAGCGTACTGGTACTCAGTACCAGTACTGTGAGGTAGCAAGAAGGGGTAGACTATCCCTCAGGTGAGAGACTTGGTGATTGGATACGCACTCCATTGGTATAAGAGCCCATGAAGTGTGTCGGTGTACGCGGAACCGTTGTTGGAGGTCTATAAATTCCGTGTTGGTTGGGTGCCGTTGGTGTAAGTCCATAAATATCCACCCCATATAAAGACCTGGAGATTTTAAATAGCCATTTAGAGGATAATATAAATGGCGGGAGCTAGAAAGGGCTCAGTTTTATATGCATTGACATTTGCATGTGTTAAGGAGCCGGGAAAAGGCTCGGGGTTAAAACGCAGGAGTGAATCTCATTTCATTTATGGCATGACATGGTAAATTCCAACATGAATTACGTATTCTTGTACTGTAATGGATTTTGGATGTGTTTTGTTGCATAATACATTCATATGCACTTAGGTGGGGAGTAGCCCTTGTAAAAAACTTTCTACTGGGCGTTGACTCACCCTATACGAGAACACATTTCAGATGCGAGGTTCGTACTGGTGGAGGACTCACATTCGGGGCCTCAAAGATGAAGAAAAGCCAGAATGTGGCTTTTGTTATGAAGTTTTTTAAAAATTTTGGTTTAATTCCATTTGACAAGTAAATCGTATGGAATGAGTTGTAATAGACTTGTATGAATCATGTATAATATAGAAAATATCTTTATACATGTTTGGGATGAATTTGGAAGGGTTTTGATTGAATTGGAAATTGGAAATCGAAAACTGATGAAATATAAAATTCTGGGCAATAACTACCTGTAGCTAACAGGTAATACCTGTTCAGTAGGCAATAACTACTGGTGGCTAACAGGTAGTACCTGTCCAGTAGGAGGAAGCTACCGGTAGCTTACAGGTAGAACTTCTACCAGTAGTTATAACAAACACCTACTGGTAGCTCTTCCAAAAATCTGAAAAATCTAAAATTATTTTGATAACCTTTTGAATTTATTTTCTTAAGTTTCAATGATACAAATGGACATTAAATGAGGTATATTGAGGCTCATTGAACCTTAATAGGATTAAAGGAATTAAAGAAAACACGGATCCTCATGTGAGTTGTGATCCTAGTTTCAAGGACGTGATAAACGTGATGTCGAGTTATGTCACATTCACGGGTATTTTCGCGGGTTAATAGATGGTCAACGGACCCTCGATTTTAGGGGCGTCATAGGGTAAGCCACACCCAGTAGAGTATATCTTACAGAGGATATTTCCCCCCCCCCCCCCCCCCTAAATGCATATGTAATGAGTACATGCAACAATCCACCATCCAAAATCTATTGCAACAAGAACAAGTAATTCAATGTTGGAAAATCATCATGCCAAGCTATGAAATGAGATGAGACTCACTCACGCGCTTTATCTCGATCCCACTCTGGCTCCCACAACACTCTGTAATGCACATGTGTTTATAAAACCAAAACATTTTCTTTGAATGTTACCCAATTAATGGATACTTTATAAAACAAAAATCATGTGTCTTTATTAGGTATCAGATTTTGGAATCACACACCTGGCTCCGTACACCATTACACTTTTCCAGAATTACACCACAGGAGAGTGTATAAACCATGTAGTCGGGTCTCTTACCCGAGGCAGAATCTATCCCTTATTGCTATACCCGACACAAGTTTTCCTTTCATGCAACCATGCAACTCCACAAAATCTTCGATCCCACCCTTCCAAGTCCACATATCATTCACCAAGAGTGGTGTTTGATCAACCATGCACACACACACCCACACACATGCCCATGGATGTGTTTTCCCGTGCAAATGCATTGTAGTGCACTATTACAATATCGTGTTATGCTCCATATGTAATGAATGTCATATGAGCCAATTTAACCACATATTCACAAGTTCCATGGTAATTTATATCATAAGCATATAAATACCACAATTTATCATGATGTTAACATATTAACAACACATACCAATTCATTCAACAATTTGCAAACTTGTTATACATAATTCATGTCATAACAACTAAATTTGCTCAAAGGCATTTAGCAAAACACCTATAAGGCAACCAATTCATGTTATCACATAATTTTACCCACATTACAATAAGGCACAATAGAAATACATAGCATGCCCAACAATATCAAGTATCAAGGGATTACACAAGTGAATTCCCTATGCCAAACTCAACTGGGAATTAGTCTAGGCCAATTCCATACCCATTGCCTCATTTTCATAACCATTGTCAAGTGACCTAGGTTACTATATACCCTTTACCCACTCCATAGGACATTCTAGGTAAGAATAAACCAAAGTATGAGGAAACCTACTTCTTGTAGCGTAAATGAAAGAGAGAAAGCTTCAAGAACACCTCCCAAACCCCAAAACTCTTGATGTCACATAATCCTCTCCTTATATCTCCAATGAAATCATTTGTTCTTGGTACGTAGACGTAGCCCTCGTCGCGTAGACCAACTTTAACTCTGGGTCCAAGCAATTCCGACAGACGGAACTCCGTGAATCGGCAAGAGAAAGGAAGAAATTTTGTTTTTCTTCTTCTTCTTGTTTCTTCCAACGTGTGAACCGACTGAATAGAGGAGAGAAATATCTTATTTTCAAATATTTCACCCCTATTTATACTTTTAAAATGTACGGCCCATGTCGCGCCTCACGTTTCCTATTTTCGGGTCCGTTTTTGTCACAAAACGACTAAATGTTGTCCCGGTTTAAATTCAAATTAATTTTATTTGAACTTTTCTTCAATTTTAAGGAAATTTTATAATTTTTATTTTTTGGGGACGTTTGAGAGTTCACCCGAGCCCCAATTGTCTCAAAAAATGTGAAAAATTTGACTATCTCAGAATTCGATGAAAAGTGACTGGGCAACTCAATTTTGTGATACAAATCCAATGGTAAGAACCATTGCGTCATCCGACTTCTAGAAAAATACAGATTTAATCCCGTATTATATTGGCAAATTATCATTTTGCCCTTTTCAGAAAAAGTTCAAATTTACCCAAGTTTTACAAAGGTGGGCCTACTCTTAAAGATCCTCTACATGTCAAGATGGGCCAATTACAAGATCAAGAACCAAGAAGATCAAGGAAGCAATGCAAGGATTGGTGTAATCCACTCTGGATGAAGCTAGCAAGAGCCCAACACTCAAGATGGGTTTAAAAGAAGGAGAACATGTTAGTTAGGGCCTGTTGTTGTTAGGGCCTTAAATTTGTTTAAAATATTGTTATTATTGGTTTAGAATAAGTGGGATCGAGGATGCTTAGCCCACATGCCTTATTTTTCTTATGAATTAGGGTTTTGGGAAGGCCTTGTATTTTGGCAAAGGGCTTATTAGGAAAGTTATTGTTTTATTTGAACTAGGGTTTTAGAAGTTACTATAGCTTGACACTATTCATGCTATAGCACCTGATGCAAATCATAGCACAAGTTCAAGTTCTAATTGGGCCGGTTACGAGAGCACGAGCTAGGAAGTTTAAAGAGGTACTCAATGGACTGATTCAAGAGACATGGAATCAAGCAAGTTAGTGGAGGCCATTGACTATGATCCACTTGGGCAACAAAGATTCATCAACATGATTCAAGTTCTAGAAGAATCCAGCTAGGGGCAAAGGCTAAGCTTAAATTTGCATGTTGTTGTTAATGCCTCCAATTTGTTTAAAGGATTATTATTATAAGTGGGCTTGAGGATGGTTAGCCCACATGTTTTATTTCTTATGAAGTAGGGTTTTCGTAGTTGCCGTAGCGTCGCACTGTTGAGGCTTAACTCACTATTCACTCTTTTTGGGGTCTGATTGTAAGGCTTGTATGCCAAGTACTTTCCTTTTTCTATTTAGGCGTGAGATCAGCCAATTAAAGGGCTGAATGTCTTTCTTTTTTCCTTCAAAAGCCTTAGGAAAGTAATAGATATTTCTTTACCAACAAGTAAGAGATATTTCTTAAATAGGATAGCTATTTCAGGAAGTTTGCTAATCCTTGTAATGACCTGCCTATAAATAGGCATTCAAATCAATGAAAAGGCAGACTATTATTCAGCAAATTGTGAGAGTATTATTCTCTACGGTTCTTTGAAGAACTAAATGAACTTATCGGGACTTTTCGTGGCGTTCACCAGTGACTTATTAAACGGGTTTCCACACCGTTTGTGGCGTCTTCCTTTATACCAAGGTTCTTGTTTCACAAACAGTGGATTGAGGTCTATATACCAAGGCTCTTGTTTGTCGTAAACAACGGGTCGAGGTCTGGCATCAAATCTGATCGTACAACGATCTTGGGTTCTTTAGTTGTTGGTTCTTGTTATTCTTAGCGGGTTTCACATCATTTGGTATCAGAGACTAGGCTCGAGTTTAGGTTTGTCTATCTCTTTAAACCTTTCTCTCTGTTATTCCTTGTTCCTTTCTCTTCGTTATTCTGTGTTCTTTTAGTTCCTAATAATTTGGTTCACATACCCTGGTGTAGCTGAATTTGCTTTACCCCATTCCGCTCGTATTTTCTTGGTTCTACTTATTACAAATTCATATTCTGTTACCACAAAAAGTTAGATGCTAATCCATAAAAAAAAAAAAAGGGGCAGAAAGAAGTCAAAAAAAAAAAAAGAAGTCAGATTGTTTGTGTTCATCCATCGCCCGAAAAAAAATCAGAATTTCTAATTCATCCATCCTGGGTCCAATAAGCCGAAAACCACCTCACCCCAAAATCAGATATTTTTTTGGAAATCTTGCTAAATTTTGCTTCCAAAAATCTAATCAGCCGTGTTCTTTGAATTCTTGCTCTTCAAACCTGAAATTCCTTGATGAATTCTTGGTGAATTGTTGTTGAAAATTTTGAGAATTGTTTATTTAGTTTCAAAAGAATTGAAAGAGAAATTATCGAGTGGAAAAAGGCAAGAGTGGTGAGAACATTAGAGGGTTAAAAAAAGCCATGTATTTTGAGTGAAACACGAGTGTAGAGTGATCCACATTCATGAGTGTAAACACGTAAGGGGGTGAATTGTGAGGTTCTTTTATGTTTTTTTTTTAACTTCGTTTTGCAACAATCATGTCTCACAACATTGCTACGGATCTTCCTGACCCAAAATTGTTTATGGAGGCTATGATGAGTGAGATGAGGCGTGTGATGAAGCTGGAACTGGAGCAAGTTCACGAACGGATAGATCAGATGGAGAAGACACATGAGAGGCAGCCACAAAAAGTCCCTAATGCGCGTAGAAAGGAAAAAGTTCAGCTGAGGGAAGTAAGAGTTGAGGATGAAGAGCCTTATGGGACTGGTTTTGATGAAGAAGATGATCAAAATTCTGTTGTTAGTAATAGGAGACATGGAGGGCGATTTAGAGAAGCTAGGAACTGGGTAGATAACAACTTGGGTGGTATTAAGATGAAGATTCCATCATTTCAAGGTAGATCTGATCCTAAAGCATATATTGAGTGGGAGAAAAAGATGGAGTTCATATTTGACTGCCATAACTATTCCGACGCAAATAAGGTAAAATTAGTGGTGATTGATTTTTCTAACTATGCTATTACTTGCTGGGATCAGCTTGTTATAAACCAGAGGCGAAATAGAGAACATCCAATAAAGACATGGGAGGAGATGAAACGGTGATAAGAAAGCGGTTCATTCCAAGCTACTACTACCTAGAGTTGTACAAAAAACTACAAGGTCTTAGACAGGGAAACCAGAGCGTGGAGGATTACTACAAGGAGATGGAGATTGCTATGATCCGAGCTAATGTAGAGGAGGATCGAGAGGCTACCATGGCTAGGGTTTTACTTGGATGAAACCATGAAATCCTAGATAAGGTAGGGATGTAGCATTATGTGGAGTTGGAAGACATGGTGCACATGGCCATCAAAGTGGAGCAACAACTAAAGAGAGGGGGTGGGTCACGTGCAGCCCATAACTCTAGTTCTACCTCTTGGAAACCAAGTTATACTAAGCAACTGGACAAGTCACCAACGTCCAAAGTAGAGCTCAAGTCCGCGAACACCAGCCACATTCCTCAAGGTAAAACTGACACTTCTACCTCTAGGAATTGTGACATTAAATGTTTTAAATGTCAATGCAGGGGACATATAGCAAGTCAATGTCCAAACAAGCAGGTCATGGTGTTGCAAGACAACGGTGAAATTGTGACCGACATTGAAGATTCCGACATCGATGACATGCCACCATTGGCGGACGTTCTTGAGGAGGAATATTTAGCCCCTGATGCATTGACATTGGTGGCGAGGAGAGCATTGAGCGTACATGCCAAGGAGGTTGATGAAGTGCACCGAGAGAACATCTTTCATACTAGGTGCTACATTAAAGACAAGGTGTGTAGTGTGATTATTGATGGTGGTAGTTGTACTAATGTTGCAAGCACAATTATAGTGGAGAAATTAGGACTACCGGTGTTGAAGCACCCTAAACCGTATAAGTTGCAATGGTTAAATGATAGTGGTGAGATAAAGGTGAACAAGCAGGTGTTAGTTTCATTCTGAATTGGTAAGTACGAATATGAAGTGTTGTGCAATGTAGTACCAATGCAAGCGGACACTTATTGCTAGGGCGTCCATGGCAGTTTGATAGGCATGTGAAGCATGATGGCTTTACGAACAAATACTCCTTTGTGCTTAATCAACGATCAATCACTCTTGTACCATTGACACCACAGCAAGTATATGAGGATCAAGTGATATTGCAAAAAGAGAGTGATCAAAAGAAAGAGAGTGAACCAAGAAAAAGAAAAAGAGTGAAAATCAGAGAGAGGCCGAGAAAAAAATGAGAGAAAAGAAAATCAAAATGCGGCCATTGAAAAAAAATCAGAGAGAAAACAAAAGAATGTCTATGCAAAAGTGAGTGAGATTAAGCGAGAGCCATGTTTTCAAATCAGCCGATGATTGTACTTTTGTACAAAGAGGCACTTTTAAACACTAACGAACTTGACCTTGCTTTGCCTAGTTCTGTTGTTTCTCTTTTGTAGGAGTATGAGGATGCTTTCTAGAGCAAACACCACATGGGTTACCTCCAATCCGAGGGATTGAACACCAAATTGATTTTGTTCCCGGTGCGACAATTCCAAACCAACTAGCCTATAGGAGCAACCCCGAGGAGACAAAGGAGCTTCAAAGGCAGGTATGTGAGTTGTTGGAGAAAGGGCACGTGAGGTAGAGCATGAGCCCATGCGCAGTTCCGGTTCTACTTGTACCTAAGAAGAATTGGACATGGAGAATGTGCGCTGATTGCCAGGCCATCAACAACATAACGGTAAAGTATCGTCATCCTATTCCTCGCTTAGATGATGTGTTAGATGAGCTGCTTGGATCTTGTGTATTTTTTAATGTTAACTTAAAGAGTGGTTATCATTAGATTAGAATAAAAGAAGGAGATGAATGGAAACTAAAAACAAAATATGGTTTGTATGAATGGTTAGTTTTGCCCTTTGGATTTACTAACGCTCCGAGCACCTTTATGAGACTTATGAATCATGTTTTGTGTGCATTTATTGGCAGATTTGTTGTTGTCTACTTTGATGATATACTCATTTATAGCAAAAACATGGACGATCATGTAATACATTTGAAATCTGTTTTAGATGTGCTTAGGAAAGAAAAGTTGTTTGCTAATCTAAAGAAGTGTAATTTTTATACTGATAAGCTTGTATTTTTGGGATATGTTGTTAGTGCACAAGGTATACAGGTTGACAAAGAGAAGGTACGTGCAATCCAAGAATGGCCGAGTCCCACAAGTGTAAGTAATGTTCGATGTTTTCTTGGACTTGCTAGTTTCTATCGGCGGTTTGTGAAGGACTTTAGTAGCATAGCCGCACCATTTACCGAAGTGATCAAGAAGAACATTGGATTTAGATGGGGAGAAGAACAAGAAAAGGCATTTCAATTAATCAAAGAGAAGCTGACCAATGCCCCCTCATTGTCTTTACCTAACTTTATGAAAATGCTTAAGATTGAATGTGATGCTTCAGTTATTGGCATAGGAACAGTGCTTTTGCAGGAAGGACGACCAATTGCTTACTTTAGCGAGAAACTAAGTGGGGCAGCCTTAAATTACCCAACTTACGATAAGGAGTTGTAAGCATTCGTTCAAGCTTTAGAGACTTGGCAACACTACCTATGGCCTAAGCAATTCGTGATTCACACCGATCAGGAGTCCTTGAACACTTGAAGGGCTAGCACAAGCTAAATAAAAGGCATGCGCGATGGGCGGAGTACATTGAGACGTTCCCATACGTCATCCGGTATAAGCAAGGTAAGGCGAATGTGGTCGCCGATGCACTTTCTCACAGGTATGTATTACTCTCTACACTTGATGCAAAATTAGTTGGTTTTGAGCACATTAAAAATTTATATGTTGATGATCACGAATTTTGTGAGGAATATCGGGCTTGTGAGAAAACTGGTTGTGGTAAATTCTTTAGGCTTGATGGATTCCTGTTTCGAGAGAACAAGTTATGCGTCCCTAATTGTGAGTTGACGGAGTTGTTAATGCAGGAATCTTATGGTGGGGGATTAATGGGACATTTTGGAGTTGCGAAGACTTTAGCTGTGTTGCAAGAACACTTCTATTGGCCTCACATGAAAATAAAAGTTGAGAGAATTTGTGGTAGATGTGTCACATGTAGGCAAGCTAAATCAAGAGTGCAGTGCAATGGTTTGTATACTCCTTTACGAATTCCTAGTAAGCCATGTATTGATAGTTCAATGGACTTTGTGTTAGGATTGCCTAGGACTAAGCGTGGGAGAAATTCAATTTTTGTGGTTGTGGATAGATTTTCTAATATGGCACACTTTATTCCATGTCACAAAATGGATGACGCTTCGCATGTGGCTGACTTGTTCTTTAGAGAGATTACATGGCATGCCTAGAACAATTGTTTCAGATCAAGATGCTAAGTTTTTAAGCTATTTTTGGAAGACCTTGTGGTGCATGCTAGGTACTAAGCTATTGTTTTCTACTACTTGTCAACCACAAATTGATGGCCAAACTGAAGTAGTAAATAGGACCTTGTCTACATTGTTGACGGTAATCATTAAAAAGAACATCAAGACATGGGAAGAATGTTTTCCACATGTTGAGTTTGCTTATAACCGATCTATTCCTTCTGCTACTCAATTTTCACCATTTGAAATTGTGTATGGATTTAATCCTTTAACCCCATTGGATTTATCTCCTTTACCTTTGACTGAACATATTAATTTAGATGGCAAGAAGAAAGCTGACATTGGCAAGCAGATTCATGAAAAAGCAAGACTCAACATTGAGCAAAGAACAAAGCAGTATGCAAAGCAAGCCAACAAGGGGCGTCACAAGCTGATTTTTGAACCCGAAGATTGGGTTTGGCTGCATATGAGAAAAGAGAGATTTCCGGCACAAAGACGTTCCAAATTGCTCCTTAGGGGAGATGGTCCTTTCCAAGTCCTAGAGCACATCAATGACAACACCTACAAGCTAGATTTACCTGGTGAGTACAACGTAAGTGCTACTTTTAATGTTACTGATTTGATTCCTTTTGATGTAGGTGATCTATATTGAATTGCACATACAGAAATGATAGAATGGTTTTTGATTGAACCAAATAAGGTTCTCTTACCGAAGATGAAAGAAGATCGACAACAAATCAAAGAAGAGAAAACACTTTTTCGATTGTTTCAGGAAGTGCTACTTGAAAGTCAAGCTCTTTGTTGCAAGCCAAGCAGAATAGAAGATAAAGGAAAGCGGAACTTTAGCTAGTAGAGATAAAGGGCTGATCTTTGAATAGGAAAAAGAGTGGATCTGCAGGGTCCCAAATGAATTGGCTTATTCGAAAAATGCCTTGTTCTTTGGAAGATCTATCTCGTGTCTTCTTTTCAAGAGGAGGAGAATGATGCAAATCATAGCACAAGTTCAAGGGATTTAGTTCAAGTTCCAATTGGGCCGGTTACGAGAGCATGAGCAAGGAAGTTTAAAGATGCATGGAATCAAGCAATGGACTGATTCAGTCCATTGCTTCAGGAGGCATGGAATCAAGCAAGTTTGTGGAGGCCATTGACCATGATCCACTTGGGCAACAAAGATTCATCAACATGATTCAAGTTCTAGAAGAATCCAGCTAGGGGCTAAGGCTAAGCTTAAATTGGCCTGTTGTTGTTAATGCCTCCAATTTGTTTAAAGGATTATTATTATAAGTGGGCTTGAGGATGCTTAGCCCACATGTTTTATTTCCGATAAAGTAGGGTTTTCGTAGTTACTGTAGCGCCGCACAGTTCACGTTACAGTAACAGCGCACTATTCACTCTTTTTGGGGTCTGATTGTAAGACTTGTATGCCAAATACTTTCCTTTCTCTATTTAGGCATGTGATCAACCAATTAAAGGGCTGAATGTCTTTCTTTTTTTCTTGAAGAGTCTTAGGAAAGTAAGAGATATTTTTTTACGAACAAGTAAGAGATATTTCTTAAATAGGATAGCTATTTTAGGAAGTTTCCTAATCCTTGTAATGACTAGCATATAAATAGGCATTCAAATCAATGAAAAGTAAGATTATTATTCAGCAAATTGTGAGAGTATTATTCTCTACGGTTCTTTGAAGAACTAAACGAACTTATCGGGATTTTTCGTGGCATTCACCAACGACTTATCAAATGGGTTTCTACACCGTTTTGTGGCGTCTTCCTTTATACCAAGGTTCTTGTTTCACAAACATTGGGTTGAGGTCTATATACCAAGGTTCTTGTTTGTCGTAAACAATGGGTCGAGGTCTAGCATCAAATCTGATTGTACAACGATCTTGGGTTCCTTTTTCGTTGTTGGTTCTCGTTTTTTTTGGCGGGTTTCACATCAATACCCATGACACTATTCACTCAAGGTCATTTTTGAGAGAAAGGATCACAAATTTTAGTCTTTATTTATTCTAATTTAGATTATGATTTGTTTCCTCGTAATGACCAGCCTTATAAATTGGCATTTAATCAATGAAAAAGGGGAGACAATATGGCCGACAATATTAAATTTTAATTGTGAGTTGAGTATACTCCTCTTGTTCTTGAATTAACTTTTGAACTTATCAAAGGTAAATCACAACCTTTGTGGTGTTCCTCCTTATAATTTGGGTTCTTGAGACGGGTTCTTCAACGGGTCTAGGTTTTAATATAATCTAAGTTCTTGAAACGAGTTCTCAACAGGTCTATATTCTCCATCCAAAGACCCGAGTTTGGCTTTCTTAGGTTATTTTTCCAATATTGTTGTTGGGTCTCAAAACAAGTCGATTGGGGTTCACATCAGTTACCCCTACAAAGAGAGATTAAGTTTACAATTGATCTCTATCCAGGAACTGAACCTATATCCATTGTTCCCTATATTTTGGCACCTTTGGAGTTGAAGAGGCTAAGGAAGGAATTGGACCAACTGTTGGCTACTAGGTTTATCTGTTTGAGCACTTCAATTTAGGGAGCACCCGTCCTCTTTGTGAAGGGTTTCCACCACCGTTTGTGGCGTCTTCCTTTATATCGAGGTTCTTGTTTCATAAAAAACAGCGGGTTGAGGTGATATATACCAAGGTTCTTGTTTGTTGTAACAATGGGTCGAGGTCTAACATTCCATTCTGATTGTAGAACGATCTTGGGTTCCTTTTCGTTGTTGGAGCTTGTTATTTTGGTGGGTTTTAGATCAACATCGACCTTTAAGTAGGCCAAAACTTCCTCAGAAGTTCAAGTATAAAACTACAGTCCATTTGAACGACACTTAGTCCCAAAACTTTGGTTTCTGAAAGAAACTCTGATAGAAAAGCAAAAGTATACGGAGCAAACAACATTCAAATGCCCAATATTACGCTTGAACATCAGGTAGATAGTTTGAACTTCAAGACTCTAGTTCGAACATACTGTTGCAATTTTGAGTATTAGGTTTGCGCTGATTAACTTGCTTTTCTCATACTATAAATTCCTAAGGACGTCTTCTCTTGCCCTATTTCATTAGTTCTTAACCCTAGAGAACCTTAGAAAGCAAGAATGAAGAAGAGAAATACAGTATTTAAGGGGGATTCTCACGTTCGAATTGATCAAACACACTAGGTTTACACATAAACTACGGAATTAAGGTAGGAATTACTTCCTAAACTTTTTTTATTGAGGCTAGGGATAATACATGTGTATGTTTTGATTCTAAATCTTTTATATATGTTATGAAATTATTTTTTTCTCGATTTTCTTGCAAATCGTATCATGTCTTGAATGAGGTTATTGTTTGATAGGCATAAATGCTCGTTCTTGTTATCAAAACCTTAATTTTCAAGAAATCTAGATTTTACCCTTGATATTCCATTGTTCTTGATTTAAAAGCTCTAGTGTTTTTTTTGAACAATAAAATTATATTTCTTGATGATTACTGGCAGTGATATCATCGCAGTGATATTCCATTGTTCTTGATTTTTTTTTTTTGAACAATAAAATAAAATCTAAGGGCTAGTATACTATTTTTGGGTTAGATTCATTACTGCTGATGCATCGGTATATGCCCTTTCTAAAGTTGTGTATCCTTGCGAGGATTGGGTGTGTAAGGGTGTCAGGCTATTCTCAATGTGTGTATTCATGCTAAGTCTTACTACATACCAGAGATATAGTGTTGGTAATGGTTTGTTTTCTGAAAAATGGTTTTGCTCATCATTTAATTTATTTTTACAACATAAACTTGAGATCTGATGAACTGTCACTATTTTATTTCAAAAGTTAAATATGGTATTTTGTGAAATGAGACCAACTTATTTTATAAGTTTTCAAAACTTTGTTCAAGCTTGGGAGGATTTTCCTATAAATCTTAGTTCTCACTCCCTACAAACAACATCTTTTTTAGATTACGGTTTAGAGGAAGAGCTCGGATAGGATGAGCGGGTGAATTGGGAAGCACAAAGAGATGGAGATGTGGATCCTATAGTGGATGTTTAGAGTTGTTTCATTTATGTTCTAGATTGGGAGATTAATTTTGAGACAATGTTAAGGATAATATTTTATTTATTCTATTGTAAGCTAATACTTGGTTTTTGGTTGTAACGGCCACGGTTTGACGTATTTGTTTTGGATGATGCTTTAGTTATTATGGATGATGAATGAAATTTCTTTAATTTATAGATTTTATTAGTTGCTATTATAATATGAATGGTTATAGATAGTAATGTCTTTCAGGGTGGATTTTGGGGCATTACATTTATAAATGTACTCCCTCTAAGTATTTGAAACTAACTTTCCCTTACTATTTTCACATGCAACATACCGTGCCTAGTCAAGATTAAATCTCCTCGATTTCTATCAGAAGTACCTAAAATATTCTCCCCTTTTTTTGTCACAAATGTCAACCCAATGACAACATATGACAAGAATCAAGTTACCAAACATATTTTTTTCTTATTTGCTATAAATGTCAACCCAATGACAACATAAAACAAGCATGACATAAAATCATGGTATAACAAGAATGTATAAACTAAAACCAACTAGCTAAAACATGCACATATAGTAAGCGAATGACAAACAAGGTATATAACTCATAGTCAGATATGATATATCATCAATAAATAAAACTTAGAATATCGTCACAATAAATGAAAAATTACCTAAACAAATAAATGTCAATAAATATGAAAAGTTAACAAAGAAATAGAATACTTTAGTGCAAACTAAGAATGAATAATAACCACTTAATCTCCCATGTGCCCTACACTAAAATGTCTCTAAAAACAGCTCTAATGATTGCATTAAACTCCTCCGGCTACGTCATCTCTCGATCCACCATCATATCGAGGTAACTGTGAGTTTAAATCTATCTCATCTAGTACTGGTTATCCCATAATCTATTTACCCTTGATTAATCTGTGTAACCGACCAGCTATCCTAGTAAGCGATCCAAATATAGCATGTTGAGCATTCTCCAGGCTCAGAATCTAACCATCCAATGCATCTAGTCACTGAGAAATAAGACAATGATGCTCCTTTATAAGCTGCTACATACTCGTAAGCATATCTACCAATAATGCCAACTGAGCAACAACGATGTCTGAACTAGGCTCACGTCGTGGTGGTGGCGGCGACCTAGGTGTACTAGTCTCATGATGCACAAGTGGATCTCCAATAGCTTCTCCTCTCTTCTCAATGACCACAACATAGTCATCCTAGGCCTTCTTCTGCCTCATAAAACTCTTATTCAAAGGGCTTATAGGGTACTTCAATTGATCCCTGGACAGAACGACAACTCCACTACTTCTCAGATTTGAGTGATCAATGATTCATTAGATATACCATCTTATACCTTTCCCTCTAACCCGACTTACCAAATAAATAAAAATATAATGGGGAGCAAATTGAGATCTAACATATTCCTATAGCATATAGAAGATGTGATATTTGAACTAGGAAGTTTGAGATGTGGGATTTTGGTTCTATGTTTGTAATTGGCTATGAGATTAAACATCTTATATTTTGGGGTTAAATTTTTCTAGAAAAAGTTCAAAGTCACCCATTTCTCAAGATGGTCTACACCATATAGTTCTGTAGCCACAACATGGAGAGAAGAAAAATCCTCAATTAGCCTTCCACTGAGGACATCATTCTCTACCTTAGACAACCTTATAGTGGTAGCTACAACTTCGACATACAATACAAAATCAACAACTTGAACATAATTAGCAAAGTGATCATCCTGGGAATCACGGAAGTGAGTATAGAACTCTCTCACAATGTTATCATTCGAAGCCTCGAGGTACTCGAATAGCCAGTTCCCCCCTCTATTGGTGAAGTTTATAAGGATAAGTTGATTTACCTGTGTAGTCTACTCTTTGCTCAATCATAATTGGTTCGAGAGCATACTCTATTTTGTATCTCCCTTCAAATTCAAATGTCTAAAATTGGTTGTTATCATCCAAATCAGACTCGATCTCAAATTGTGGTTCTGCATCCCTAGGCCTTTTCTCTCTACTACGAGCCATCTAACAAACTCTCCAAAAATCTATTTTGGTCATTCCATCCCCACATGCAAAAATAACAATATCTACAATTGAAAAGAAAAGGAAACAAAAATATATACAAGTAGCAACGTACCTCGGCCCGTGATGAAAACCACGAGACTTACCTCCGTTGTCCTAAAATCACCTTCTTAATTCAATGCTTTGCCTTCCCCGGCAATGGCACCAACAATGCTTGGTGGTGTGCTCCCTAATCTCTGAACGCTAACCCAGACCAAGTGCATATGGCTTATAATGATAGGTGAGTGTCACTCTCCCTCGGGTTTGGTGGTAGAAATGGGGAAAACACGTGTGTGGAATGAAAATGTGTGTCAGCAAAAGCTTTCCCCAAGCGTATAGAGACTTTCAAGTGTCATGTTTTACATGGAATTGAGTTTTTCAAGGTCGTCTCCTTAGGGAAGGAAGGTTGAATTTGATGAAGGTGATTTGAAAAAATGGAAAAGAGTGAAATCTTTGACTTTGTGTTTCGGTGAGTGAAATTTTGATTACAATGTAATGGAAACAAGGTTGGCTAATCCGAAGACATCATTCCAATGGGAAAGCCAAATCAACTCAAAACATTCTTCCAATGGTACCTAGGTGTTCGATTGATTTGTAGGAAGTGAGGTACTAAAGTGGAGGTGTAGGCTCAAGCATACCCCATGACATATCTACGGTGTATCAAGAGCTTAAAACCACGCCTGCACTCAACCTAGTCAACCCAAACACTTTACACTACGAGGAGAAATGAAAAAGAGTTGATTTAGTATACCCAAGAGGAAATCTCCCTTGGATTAGACAACGTAAAACTTAGCTACTCATATTAAATTGAACGACATACATAATGTAAAGAGACATTGTGAAGAAATGAAGATTGAAACTTGTAGTAATGCAAATAAAAGTTAAACTACAAAGAAGTGCATTTAATACCCATTTGTAAAGCTTGAGAAGAAAAACTTAAAAGCAAACATGGTAGATTCAATAATATGTAACTAAACTAGAAATACACTTGCAATAAATGAGATTAGAGTGCAATAAATGAAGATTAGAAGAGTATTCTAGCCTATAAAATGCTGAATAATTCGTCTCCAATGTCGTTGCTCCTTTGCATTTTCATCCATGAGGCTCCTATAACCTCTGTGTGCCGGCCTCCCATCAATGTGAGGTGAGGTGATGCATTGGACAGGCTAGGACAAGCATAGGCTACACCCACCATGCCTCCCTCCTCTCTCTTCATTTCACATCCTCAATCCTCAAAAGTTAGAAGCTAGGGTCTTGTAGACATGGTTGTATGTAGACAATGTCAGGGGGATGTGTGGGAGAAGGAATGGTGGGCCCCCCAAGCAAGTGGAGCTTGAGTTGCAGAATCTGGCACTTTTTAGCAAAACCTACCGGTAGGTTGATGACAAGACCTACCGATAGGTTTTGTTCTAGTGAGCAAAACCTTCTGAAAGATTTGCGATAGATCCGACGCTAGGTGTGCAAAACCAACCGATAGTTTTATGAGCAAACCTACCGATAGGTTTTTACTTAGTTTGCTCCTTTCTTGATCTTTCCAACTTCCAAGCCACCCCTTCATCTCCATTGACCTTGAGCACTATGATGGGGGCTTAACTCAAGCCATTTCCAACTTTTTTACCTGCAATCACAAAAAAACTCATTAATTGCTTGATTAATCGCATTTTCTTACATTTTCAACACAACCGCAAGTATAAAAGGGGTATAAATGTATACAAGATGTGCAATATTTTGTGCTAATCACACCCCCCAAATTGAGTTTTGCTAGTCCCAATAAAACTTTATTTTCAAACCACAAAGTAAAAACTACAACAAATCCATTCATACAAGTAAATTGCCAACAATCAAAATGTAAAAATCACAAGGCAATTAAAGAAATAGACTTGGGCAAGATAAAATGAACAACTATGATACTTTTCATTAATTACTTCCAAAAGTTTAGCACAAGAATTTAAAATTCAAAAAAAAAATGGCTCAAAATCCTAGAAACACTTCTAATAGGCCGATAATTCTAATCCTAATTGTGCAACAACTAAAACAAAATGAAACAACAACAACACGGCGACACCCTACTCGTCATCCTCATCTCCAGCTTCCTCCTCCTCCTCACTCTCATCCTCGCTGTCCTCCTCCTCTTCATCATCGTCATCATTAGAGTCCTGCACCTTGACAACCGTAGAAGTCATCGGGGCAAAGGTAGAAGGTCCAACCGGAGGCGGAGGTCCATCAGGGATAGGCTCGCTAGGGAAGGTATGCTAAAAAAAGCCTAATCTTCGTTAGTGAAATCTCATGCACCATTCCCTCCAAAACGTCTAAGCGTTGTGACACTATATGGACTGGAGCAGATGATGGCCCAGGTCTCGAGGCTCTAGCCTTTTCTCCCATTGTCATCGCCTTCCGCTTACTGCTACTTGCTTTCCCAATGGCTCCAAATTCAGGGGCGTCAGCACATTAGAAACATAGCCCTTGACCTTGCAGTGGTCGTACATCCTAGTGACTAGGTTGGCGAATGGGAGATTCGCCTTTGGCTTTCTAGCTTTAGCGAACTCCTTCATAAATTCCCAAATTAACAAGGCTACATCCATAGCCTTCCCAGTCATAAAAGCGTGAAGGTAGGGCTAGCTTCTCCACATTTGAGTTCTTCTCAGCACCTCTGTGGTTCAAATTGTAATGGAGTACCTTATTCATAATCCCGTAGGCGTGCTTAAGGCCCCTGACTTGAATTGGGACGGGTCCTCGTATGTAAGTTGTAGATACTCAGGGATTGACTTGACCCCTTAAATGTTGTGCGGATACACCAGGATATTCGGGGGGCGGCCTCTGGAACTTCATCAAGGTAGCAAACAAATCCGGGATCATATCAAAAGTATTCCCCCTCAAATTCGTCATCATAATGCAACCATCCTCGTCGACCCCCTTCAGTTTTTGATAAAACTTCCTACACAACACCAAGTTAAACCCGCTAATTGGCTCGAACCATATCCCTATCCCATGCCCCTCTATGATCTTCACCACCTCATGGGTCGGCCCAAGAGTAAACATGTCCACGAAATGGGCACACATGATGTTTTTCTCTTCTATGCTTTGGTTGCGGGCATCATTTCTTGCTTTTTTTTTTCTCTCTCTACCCTATCTCCACTAGGGCCCCACTCCATCCTATTGTAAGAACTAGTGCCTGCGGGTTGTGGGGAACCCAGACTCGTGCGTTTTGTTCGAGCCATGAATATCAACAGTGCCCCAACACCCAAAAATGAGAAAAACCACATCAAGAGTTGCTCCAATGGTTCAAAAACATCAAGGGAAATCCTTCCTAACTGAGCCATTGCAACGGAGTTCAAGGTCTTGGAGTTATCGAAATGGAAATGGAATTTGGGGAATAAATTTGGAGACCTAGGGTTTGTGAGAAATTCCACAAAGTTTTGATAAAATCCATGTAATAATCACCACTAGACAAAAGAAATGGAAGATTTGGTGGTTAGTGAGGGTTCTATGGAGTTTGGAAGAGATTAGAGAAGTTTTGAGGGAGAGAGAGTTGCTTGGGAAGTGGGATGGAAGAGGGCAAATAAACAATTCACCGAAAAAAAATGAACTTAAAACCCTTATTTTCAACTTTTTGGGCAAAACCTACCAGTAGGGTTTGCGCACTAGAATAAAACCTTCCGGTAGGTTTTGGCCTAAAACTACCGGTAGGTTTTTACTTGTTTGCAAAAAACCTATGTGCTCCCATTCTCACTTCCACTCCAATCTACATCAATCCCTACACATTCTAACACCCTATTCATACCTCTACTTTACCAAAAAAAAATGAAGTACTCTTGTGAACCACAATTAAGTGATCATGGCCCATGTCATTTCCAAAATTGCAATATGATTTAAACTTTTGATGCTTTCAATACACAAGACATGAATTTCTACATTTAACTACCAAAATGTGAAACACATATTCAAATTACAAGGGCATTCCTAATTCTGTCAAATATTGAAAGTTTGAGCAATATTCACTCGTCCCGCAAGCATATGGCTACATGATGACATTGATCAAATACCCAAACTGCACATGAGCATCACCATGGCCTTAAATGCTATTCTAGAGTATGCATCTACACATTCATTTTCAAACTCATGTGTGAGTGAAATGGGGATGTAATTTAAGCATGTTCTCAACAGAATTCACATTCACCCGGCTATCCAAATTCCATTTCAGTGCAAAACTCACCAAGGGTTTCTCTTGACAATGAATCACACTATTGTTATCTTGGCATGCTCTCCATGTGTATATGTGAGATAGAATTATGTGTAAAAAATGAAGTATGCTCACATATAATCCAAAATAAAGTTCATGCATAAAAATGAAACAACCTTGGCATAATCTCATGAAAGGAGTGTTAAGGCATTAGATAGTAAGATCAACCTTTCTTGTTCGTTAAAAGTATGTTTTCCCCATGCTATCTCTAGATCATTTAGGACTTCCAAAGGTTGTAACAATGTGGTAAGTGAAACAAAGGATAGAGGATAACAAAGAGGGTGGTTCCGAGTGAAAAACCTTTATTTCAAAAATAACTCCCTTTTTCATTGGGTTTTCAGTCTAACACCATCACTCCACTCTTTATTTGTTTTTCTTTCTTTTCCTTAACATTTTCCTTTTCTTTTCTCATTTTTTTCTTCGTTCACCCCTTTTTCTCTCCTTTTTTCTTGGATTTTTTCATTCTATTTTCATTCAATATTTGAATTCAAATTCTTTCATCCCTTTGGCTGGGTTCCTGCATCACCATTCCTTCTCTTTTATGATTAATTATAGTCAGTTCTTGGACAAACCAAGGTGTGGTAAAATTTTATCATTTTGCATTGACTTGGTTAATAGTGTGGCAAGGAAATGAATTTTTCAACAAAGATCAATCACAGCACAAGGGATAAACTTTTCTCGAGAAAAAGGCTAAAGCTCAAAGTAAAACAAAGATGGCCTAAGATCATTTCTAGATAAGCATTTTGCATTTCATGACAAATTCAATCAACTACCCAAATGCACTCTAACCAAATCAAGAATAATGAGATTATTAAACAAATTTGAATTTGAAAAATTGTTGTTTTGAGTAAACGTAAGTTCCCTCCAACAAGGATTGGGCACTAAAGCTCTCATGGATACCTACTCATCTCCACTATTCATGTCAAGCACTAAAATTTGAATCTAATCGGTAAATTTCCAAAATTACACGTACATGGTGCACTTATAGTTGAGTTCAAAAGTAAACAAGTATATGATACTCTTAGGATAGGATAAACTTCCATAATGCACTCATACATTCACAATTCAAAGCAAAGATCAAAACATCAATAAACCCATAACACTCTAAATAGGGGAATATATGTCAACATTCATACATTTTTGACAAAAAATTTCAAAATTTTCACATATTTCTCAACTATTCATTAACAAAAATTTACAGAACATGTGAAAAGTGAATTTGACCACAAAAATTGGTATTATCAACAAAAAATTTCCACAAACATTGGTGTATCTTACAAATGGTGCATCTCACTCCCCAACTTGATTCATGCATTGTTCTCAATGCAACAAAAAGATATGATATGCAATGATGGACTTATAAAAAGATAAGTAGGGTTAGAGAATACCTATCACTTGAGCTTTGACAAAAACACCAATATTTGCACTAAGAAAGAAAACACTATACGCAAAGATAAAGTAAGTAAACAAAATAACAATTTTTGCGGCCATTGACCTTAAATGTCTAGCCATTCTTGAGGTTTGTTACTTCTCCATTGGGGTAGGCCACCTTGACAAGATAGGGGTCATCCTAATCGGATTAGAGTTTGCCTTGAAAAACTGAGAGACGAGAGTTGTATAAGAGCACTTTTTGGACGGCATCGAAACGACTTCCTCACAATGGATTTGTCATGAAAGATATTAGCCCGCTTGATGTGAAACCCGCCAAGAATAACGAGAATCAACAACGAAAAGGATCCCAAGATCGTTTTCCGATAAGATTTGATGCTAGACCTCGACCCATTGTTTACGACAAACAAGAACCTTGGTATATAGACCTCAACCTGCTGTTTGTGAAACAAGAACCTCGGTATAAAGGAAGATGCCACAAATGGTGTGGAAACCCGTTTGATAAGTTGCTGGTGAATGCCACGAAAAATCCCGATGAGTTCGTTTAGTTCTTCAAAAAATCGTAGAGAATAATACTCTCACAATTTTGCTGAATAATAATCTGACTTTTCATTGATTTGAATGCCTATTTATAGGCTGGTTATTACAAGGATTAGGAAACTTCCTAAAATAGCTATCCTATTTAAGAAATATCTTTTACTTTCCTAAGACTTTTGAAGAAAAAGAAAGACATTCAGCCCTTTAATTGGCTAATCACATGCCTAAATAAAAAAAAAAAAGGAAAGTACTTGACATTCAAGCCTTACAATTAGACCCCAAAAATAGTGAATAGTATGTTGTTACTGTAGCATAAACCGTGCGGCGCTACAATAACTTCAAAAACCCTACTTCATAAGAAATAAAACATGTGGGCTAAGCATCATCAAGCCCACTTATAATAATAATCCTTTAAACAAATTGGAGGCATTAACAATAACAGACCAATTTAAGCTTAGCCTTAGCCTCTAGTTGGATTCTTCTAGAACTTGAATCATGTTGATGAATCTTTGTCGCGCAAACGGATCATGGTCAATGGGCCTCCACGAACTTGCTTGATTCAATGCCTCTTGAATCAGTCCATTGAGTACCTTTTTAAACTTCCTTGCTCGTGCTCTCGTAACTGGCCCAATTGGAACTTGAACTAAATCCCTTGAAGTTGTGCTATGATTTGCATCATTCCCCTCTTGAAAAGGATTTGCCCTCAAATCATCACCTACATCAAAAGGACTCAAATCAATAACATTAAAAGTAGCACTTACATTGTACTCACTAGGTAAATCTAGCTTGTAGGCGTTGTCATTGATGCGTTCCAGGACTTGGAAAGGACCATCTCCACTTGGAAGCAATTGGGAACGTCTTTGTGCTAGAAATCTCTCTTTTCTCATATGCAGCCAAACCCAATCTCCGGGTTCAAAAATCAACTTGTGACGCCCCTTGTTGGCTTGCTTTGCAAACTGCTCCGTTCTTCGCTCAATGTTGAGTCTTGCTTTTTCATGAATTTGTTTGACCAAGTCAGCTTTCTTCTTGCAATCTAAATTAATTTGCTCAGTTAAAGGTAAAGGAGATAAATCCAATGGGGTTCAAGAATTAAATCCATACACAATTTCAAATGGTGAAAATTGAGTAACAGAATGAACAGATCGGTTATAAGCAAACTCAACATGTGGTAAACATTCTTCCCATGTCTTGATGTTCTTTTTAATGATTGCCCTCAACAATGTTCCTATTTACTACTTCAGTTTGGCCATCAGTTTGTGGATGACAAGTAGTAGAAAACGATAGCTTAGTACCTAGCTTACACCACAAGGTCCTTCATGTCTTATAAAGGTGCTCGAAGCATTAGTCAATCCAATGGGCATAGCTAACCATTCATACAAACCATATTTTGTTTTAAAGGCTGTTTTCCATTCATCTCCTTCTTTTATTCTAATTTGATGATAACCACTCTTTAAGTCAATCTTAGAAAATACACAAGATCCATGCAACGCATCTAACATATCATCTAAGCGAGGAATAGGATGACGATACTTTACCGTTATGTTGTTGATGGCCCGACAATTAGCACACATTCTCCACGTCCTATCCTTCTTAGGTACAAGTAGAACCAGAGCTGCGTATGAGCTCTTGCTCTCCCTCACGTGCCCTTTCTCCAACAAAATCACTTACCTGCCGTTGAAGCTTCTTTGTCTCCTCGGGATTGCTCCTATAGGCTGGTCGGTTTGGAATAGTCGCACAGGGAAGAAAATCAATTCGATGTTCAATCCCTCGGATTGGAGGTAACCTTTGTGGTGTTTGCTAGGGAAAGACATCCTCATAGTCCTGCAAAAGAGAAACAACAGAACTAGGCAAAGCAAAGTCAAGTTCGTTAGTATTTAAAAGTGCCTCTTTGTACAAAAGTACAACCAGCGGCTGATTTGAAAACATGGCTCACTTAATCTCACTCACTTTTGCATAGAAATTCTTTTGTTTTCTCTCTAATTGTTTTTCAATGGCCACATTTTGATTTTCTTTTTCTCTCTCATTTTTCTCAGCCACTCTCTAATTTTCCACCCTTTTCCTTTTTCTTTGGTTCACTCTCATTCTTTTGATCACTCTCTTTTTGCAATCTCACTTGATCCTCATATGCTTGCTGTGGTGTCAATAGTACAAGAGTGATTGATCGTTGATTAAGCACAAAGGTGTATTTGTTCGTAAAGCCATCATGCTTCACATGCCTATCAAACTGCCATAGACGCCCTAGCAGTAAGTGTCCCGCTTGCATCGATACTACATCACACAACACTTAATCTTCGTACTTACCAATTTGGAATGCAACTAAGACCTGCTTGTTCATCCTTATCTCACCACTATCATTTAACCATTGCAACTTATACAGTTTAGGGTGCTTCAACACCGGTAGTCCTAATTTCTCCACCATAATTGTGCTTGCAACATTAGTACAACTGCCACCATCAATAATCACACTACACACCTTGTCTTTGATGTAGCACCTAGTATGAAAGATGTTCTCCCACTGCACTTCAATAACCTCTTTGGAATGTATGCTCAATGCCCTCCTTGCCACCAATGCAATGCATTAGGGGCTAAATATTCCTCCTCGGGAATGTCCTCCAATGGTGGCATGTCATCGGTGTCAGAATCTTCATTGTCGGTCACAATTTCACCATTGTCTTGCAACACCATGACCTGGTTGTTTGGCTATTGACTTGATTTGTATCCTCTGCCTTGACATTTAAAACATTTAATGTCACGATTCCTAGAGGTAGAAGTGTCAATTTTACCTTGAGGAATGTGGTTGGTGTTCGTGGACTTGAGCTCTGCTTTGCACATTGGTTACTTGTCCAGTTGCTTAGTATAACTTGGTTTCCAAGAGGTAGAACTAGAGTTATGGGCTGCACGTGACCCACCCCCCTCTTGAGTTGTTGTTCCACTTTGATGGCCATCTACACTATGTCTTCGAACTCCACATAATGCTACATCTCTACCTTATCTAGGATTTCCCGGTTTAATCCAAGTAAAAACCTAGCCACGGTAGCCTCTCGATCCTCCTCTAAATTAGCTCGGATCATAGCAATCTCCATCTCCTTGTAGTAATCCTCCATGCTCTAGCTTCCCTATCTAAGAGCTTGTAGTTTTTTGTATAACTCTCATCACCGTTTTCATCTCCTCCCATGCCTCTGTTGGACGTTCTCTATTTCGCCTCCGGTTTATAACAAGCTGATCCCACCAAGTAATAGCATAGTCAGAAAACTCAATCATCGCTAATTTTACCTTCTTTGCTTCGGAATAGTTATGACACTCAAATACGAACTCCATCTTTTTCTCCCACTCAAGATATGCTTTAGGATCAGATCTACCTTAAAACGATGGAATCTTCATCTTAATACCACCCAAGTTGTTATCTTCCCAATTCCTAGCTTCTCTAAACCGCCCTCCATGTCTCCTATTACTAACAATAGAATTCCGATCATCTTCTTCATTAAAACCAGCCCCATAAGGTTCTTCATCTTCAACCCTTACTTCCCTCGGTTGAACTCTTTCCCTTCTACACACTTTAGGGACGTTTTGTGGCTGCCTCTCATGTGTTTTCTCCATCTGATCCATTCGTTCGTGAACTTGCTCTGGTTCCTACTTCATCACATGCCTCATCTCACTCATCATGGCCTCCATAAACAATTTTGGGTTAGCAAGATCCGTATCATTGTTGTGAGACATAATTGCTGCAAAACAAAGTTCGAAAAAAATAAAAAGAAAAAAAAAATAAAAGAACCTCACAATTCTCTCCCTTACGTGTTTACACTCAAGAATGTGGATCACTCTACACTCGTGTTTCACTCAAATATACATGGCTTTTTTTAACCTTCTAATGTTCTCACCACCCTTGCCTTTTTCCACTCGATAATTTCTCTTTCAGTTCTTTTGAAACTAAACAAACAATTCTCAAAATTTCCAACAACAATTCACCAAGAACTCATCAAGGAATTTTAGGTTTGAACAGCAAGAATTCAAGGAACACGGCTGATTAGATTTTTGAAAGCAAAAATTAGCAAGATTTGCAAAAAAAATATCTGATTTTGGGGTAAAGTGAGTTTCAGGCTTATTCGACCGAAGATAGATGAATTACAAACAATCTGATTTTTTTTTTGTTTGGGCGATGGATGAACACGAACAACTTGACTTCTTTTTTTTTTTTTTGACTTCTTTCTACCCTATTTTTTTTCTTTTTTGATCAGCAACTAACTTTTTGTGGTAACAGAGTATGATTTTGTAATAAGTAGAACCAGCAAAATACTACCAGAATGGGGTAAAGGAAATTCCATTACACGAGGGTATGTGAACTGAATTTTTGGGAACTAAAAGAACACAGAATAACGAAGAGAAAGGAACAAGGAATAATGAAGAGAAATGTTTTAAGAGATAGGCAAACCTGAACTTGAGCCTTGACTATGATACCAAATGATGTGAAACCCGCGAAGAATAACGAGAACCAACAACGAAAAGGATCCCAAGATCGTTTTACGATCAGATTTTGATGCTAGACCTCGACCCGTTGTTTACGACAAACAAGAACCTTGGTATATAGACCTCAACCTGCTGTTTGTGAAACAAGAACCTCGGTATAAAGGAAGACGCCATAAACAGTGTGGAAACCCATTTGATAAGTCGCTGGTGAACGCCAAAGAAAATCCCGATAAGTTCGTTTAGTTCTTCAAAGAACTGTAGAGAATAATACTCCCACAATTTTGCTGTATAATAATCTGACTTTTCATTGATTTGAATGCCTATTTATAGGCTGGTCATTACAGGGATTAGGAAACTTCCTAAAATAGCTATCCTAATTAGGAAATATCTCTTACTTGTTGGTAAAGAAACATCTCTTACTTTCCTAAGACTCTTGAAGAAAAAGAAAGACATTCAGCCCTCTAATTGGCTGATCACATGCCTAAATAGAAAAATGAAAGTACTTGGCTGATCACCACCCTCTAATCGGTTGAACTCATTCAAGAGTGAATAGTGCGCTATTACTGTAGCGTAAACAGTGCAGCACTAAAGTAACTTCAAAAACCCTATTTCATAAGAAATAAAACATGTGGGCTAAGCATCCTCAAGCCCAATTATAATAATAATCCTTTAAACAAATTGGGGGCATTAACAACAAGAGGCCAATTTAAGCTTAGCCTTAGCCTCTAGTTGGATTCTTCTAGAACTTGAATCATGTTGATGAATCTTTGTTGCCTAACTGGATCATTGTCAATGGGCCTCCACGAACTTGATTGATTCCATGCCTCTTGAATCAGTCCATTGAGTACCTCTTTAAACTTCCTTCCTCATGCTCTCGTAACCAGCCAAATTGGAACTTGAACTAAATCCCTTGAAGTTATGCTATGATTTGCATCACCGCTCTTTTGAAATTTTGGAGCTGTCATACGCGTCTCTGCGAATCTCTTCCAATTCATTCAATTCTAGCTTCCTATGCACTCCGACCATTCTGAAATTGAAATTCAAAGTCTTAATGGCCCAATAGGTCTTGTGTTCCATCTCAACTGGCAGATGGCAAGCCTTTCAATAGATGATCTAGTGGGGAGACATGCCTAAGACAGTCTTGTAGGCAGTGTGGTAGGGCCATAGGGCATCGATCTGTCTAGCTGACCAATCTTTCCTATATGGGTTCACCGTCTTTTCTAAGATGTTTTTGATCTCCCTATTGGCCAACTCGGCTTGGCCATTGGTTTGTGGGTGGTATGCGGTGGACACCTTATGTGTGATGCCATGTTTGTGCATCAACAAGGAAGCAAGTGGATTATTACAAAAATGCAATCCACCAATGTTTATCATATAGGACGAGGCATCCCGAACCACGAAAATATATTTTCTTTCAAGAAATTTGACCATGACCCGATGGTCATTGGTCTTGGTTGGGATGTCCTCCACCCATTAGAAGACGTAGTCCATTGCCACCAGAATGTATAAATAGCCAAACAACATAGGAAAGGGACGCATGAAGTCGATGCCCCAACAATCAAATATTTCTATAACAAGTATAAGGGAAAGGGGCATCATGTTTCTTTGGCTCACACTATCCAAACATTGGCATCTATCACATTCTTTAAAAAACGAAATAGAATCCTTTATAAGGGAGGACTAATAAAAACCTGACTGAAAAATTTTTGTTGAATTCTTCTTCACAAAGAAATGGTCACCACAAAACTAGTGACTGACAGAATGAAAGGACATCCCACCGTTTGTTTTTCGTTACATATCTCTGCATGACTTGGTCAGGGCAGTACTTGAAGAGGTATGGGTTGTCGAAGTAAAAATACTTTACATCCACCATAAATCTTCTACGATCCTCCGAGCTCCAATGCTGTGGTATATATCTTGTTGCAAGATAGTTACATATGTCAGCATACCTAGGACACAGAATAAATTGAAAACAAATGTTCATCAAGGAAGAAATCATGGATAGGAATGTTCTCATCGGCCTCTTGCACCACTAGTCGGGACAAATGGTCCTCCACCACGTTCCCTACATGATGCAAATCATAGCACAATTTCAAGAGATTTAGTTTAACTTCCAATTGGACCGGTTACGAGAGCACGAGCAAGGAAGTTTAAAGAGTTACTCAATGGACTGATTCAAGAGGCATGGAATCAAGCAAGTTCGTGGAGGCCCATTGACCATGATCCACTTGGGCAACAAAGATTCATCAACATGATTCAAGTTCTAGAAGAATCCAACTAGGGGCTAAGGCTAAGCTTAAATTGGTCTGTAGTTGTTAATGCCTCCAATTGTTTAAAAGGATTATTATTATAAGTGGGGTTCAGGATGCTTAGCCCACAAGTTTTACTTCTTATGAAGTAGGGTTTTCAAAGTTACTGTAACGCCGCACTGTTCACACTTCAGTAACATGCACTATTCACTCTTTTTGGGGTCTAATTGTAAGGCATGTATGTCAAGTACTTTCCTTTTTCTATTTAGGCATGTGATTAGCCAATTAAAGGGCTGAATGTCATTCTTTTTCTTCAAGAGTCTTAGGAAAGAAGAGATATTTCTTTACCAACAAGTAAGAGATATTTCTTAAATAGGATGACTATTGTAGGAAGTTTCCTAGTCCTTGTAATGACCAACCTATAAATAGGCATTCAAATCAATGAAAAGGCAGATTATTATTCAGCAAACTGTGCGAGTGTTATTCTCTACGGTTATTTGAGAACTAAAGGAACTTATCGGGATTTTCGGTGGCATTCACCAGCGACTTATCAAACAGGTTTCCACACCGTTTGTGGCGTCTTCCTTTATACCAAGGTTCTTGTTTGTTATAAACCAAGGTTTTTTTTTTTCTGCTCACTTATTTTTTCTTATGGTTTTTTTTTAAGGAATTTTTTTCTTTTCACCTACTGATTTGATCACAAACTAGATAGTAAACAATTGAAAACACCCTACAATAACTCAAACCCTATAATATCGAAATTTTTTTTTTTTGTAACCCTAGAACAGTGAAGCCCTAGAATCAATTATGCAAGAAATAAAAGGATAGGATATGACCTGATTGGAAACCTTGCTCTGATACCAAATGATGAGAACCCCAATCGACTTGCTTTGATACTCAACAACAATATTGCAAATACAAACCAAGAAAGCCAAATTCAGGTCTATGGATGGAGAATCTAAACCTGTTGAGAACTCGTTTCAAGAACCAAGATTATATTAAAATCAAGACCCATTGAAGAACCCTTCTCAAGAACCCAGATTACAAGGACGAACGCCACAAAAGTTGTGATTTACCTTTGATAAGTTCAAAACTTCAATCAAGAACAAGGGGAGTAAACTCAACTCAACTCACAATCAAAATTCATTATATCTTGTCTCCCCTATTTCATTGATAAAACACCTATTTATAGGCTGGCCATTACAACGATTAGGAAACTTCCTAAACTAGCTATCCTATTTAAGAAATATCTCTTACTTTCCTAAAACTCTTGAAGAAAAAGAAAGACATTCAGCCCTTTAATTGGCCGATCACATGCCTAAATAGAAGAAGGAAAGTACATGGCATACAAGCCTTACAATTAGACCATAAAAAAGAGTGAATAGTGTGTGGTAACTTTAGCGTGAAAAGTGCGGTGCTACAGTAACTACGAAAACCCTAGTTCATAAGAAATAAAACATCTGTGGGCTAAGCATCCCCAAACCCACTTATTCTAAACTAATAATAAAAATTCTTTAAACAAATCGAAAGCCTTAACAACAAAAGGCCCTATCTCTATGTCATGTCTTCCATAGCTTGGATCAAGTGGATCAAAATTGGTTCCCCTTCCTTCAAGCCCATCATGAGTGTTGGGCTCTAGCTAGCTACGAAACAATAGAAAACACCCTACAATAACTCAAACCCTATAATATCAAAATTAATTTTTTTTTTGTAACCCTAGAACAATGAAGCGCTAGACTCAATTATGCAAGAAATAAAAGGATAGGATATGACCTGATTGGAAACCTTGCTCTGATACCAAATGATGTGAACCCCAATCGACTTGCTTTGAGACTCAACAACAATATTGCACATACAAACCAAGAAAGCCAAATTCAGCTCTATGGATGGAAAATCTAAACCCGTTGAGAACTCGTTTCAAGAACCTAGATTATATTAAAATCAAGACCCATTGAAGAACCCTTCTCAAGAACCCAGATTACAAGGACGAATGCCACAAAGTTTGCGATTTACCTTTGATAAGTTCAAAAATTCAATCAAGAACAAGGGGAGTAAACTCAACTCAACTCACAATCAAAATTCATTATATCTTGTCTCCCCTATTTCATTGATAGAACACCTATTTATAGGCTGGCCATTACAAGGATTAGGAAACTTCCTAAACTAGCTATCCTATTTAAGAAATATCTCTTACTTGTTGGTAAAGAAATATCTCTTACTTTCCTAAAACACTTCAGGAAAAAGAAAGAGATTCAACCCTTTAATGGGCCGATCATATGCCTAAATAGAAGAAGGAAAGTACTTGGCATACAAGCCTTACAATTAGACCATAAAAAAGAGTGAATAGTGCGTGGTAACTGTAGCGTGAAAAGTGCGGCGCTACAGTAACTATGAAAACCCTAGTTCATAAGAAATAAAACATCTGTGGGCTAAGCATCCTCAAACCCACTTATTCTAAACTAATAATAAAAATTCTTCAAACAAATGGAAAGCCTTAACAACAAAAGGCCCTATCTCTAAGTCCTGTCTTCCGTAGCTTGGATCAAGTGGATCAAAATTGGTTCCCCTTCTTTCAAGCCCATCAGGAGTGTTGGGCTCTAGCTAGCTTCATCCCACCAATCCTTGCATGGCTCCCTTGATCTTCTTGGCTATTAATCTTGTAATTGGCCATCTAGACTTGCAAATGATCTTTAAGAGCAGGCCCACCATTGTTCTCATCATTCCCCTTTTTCCTCAAAAAGATTCGTCGTCAAATCTTCACCAACATCTTAAGGAAAACGATCAGAAACATTGAACGTTAAAAAAAAAAAAAAATTTAAATTTTTCTCCTCTTTTTTTTTCTTATGGTTTTTTTTGGAAGGATTTTTTTCTTTTCACCTACTGATTTGATCACAAACTAGAGAGTAAACAATTGAAAACACCCTACAATAACTCAAACCCTATAACATCGAAATTATTTTTTTTTTGTAACCCTAGAACAATGAAGCCCTAAAATCAATTATGCAAGAAAGAAAAAGATATGACATGACCTGATTGGAAACCTTGCTCTGATACCAAATTATGTGAACCCCAATCGACTTGCTTTGAGACTCAACAACAATATTGCAAATACAAACCAAGAAAGCCAAATTCAGGTCTGTGGATGGAGAATCTAAACCCGTTGAGAACTCGTTTCAAGAGCCTAGATTATATTAAAATCAAGACCCATTGAAGAACCCTTCTCAAGAACCCAGATTACAAGGACGAACGCCACAAAGGTTGTGATTTACCTTTGATAAGTTCAAAAATTCAATCAAGACCAAGGGGAGTAAACTCAAATCAACTCACAATCAAAATTCATTATATCTTGTCTCCCCTATTTCATTGATAGAACACCTATTTATAGGCTGGCCATTACAACGATTAGGAAACTTCCTAAACTAGCTATCCTATTTAAGAAATATCTCTTACTTGTTGGTAAAGAAATATCTCTTACTTTCCTAAAACACTTCAGGAAAAAGAAAGAGATACAGCCCTTTAATGGGCCGATCATATGCCTAAATAGAAGAAGGAAAGTACTTGGCATACAAGCCTTACAATTAGACCATAAAAAAGAGTGAATAGTGCGTGGTAACATTAGCGTGAAAAGTGCGGTGCTACAGTAACTACGAAAACCCTAGTTCATAAGAAATAAAACATCTGTGGGCTAAGCATCCTCAAACCCACTTATTCTAAACTAATAATAAAAAGTCTTCAAACAAATTGAAAGCCTTAACAACAAAAGGGCCTATCTCTATGTCATGTCTTCCATAGCTAGGATCAAGTGGATCAAAACTGGTTCCCCTTTTTTCAAGCCCATCATGAGTGTTGGGCTCTAGCTAGCTTCATCCCACCAATCCTTGCAGGGCTTCCTTGATCTTCTTGGCTCTTAATCTTGTAATTGACCATCTAGACTTACAAATGATCTTTAAGAGCAGGCCCACCTTTGTTCTAATCATTCCCCTATTCCTCAAAAAGATTCGTCCTCAAATCTTCACCGAGATCTTACGGAAAAAGATCAAAAACTTTGAATGAAAAAAAAAAAAAAATTTGAATTTTTCTCCTCTTTTTTTTTTCAGCTCACTTTTTTTTTCTTATGGTTTTTTTTGGAGGAATTGTTTTCCTTTCACCCACTGATTTGATCACAAACTAGATAGTAAACAATTGAAAACACCCTACAATAACTCAAACCCTATAACATCGAAATTATATTTTTTTTGTAACCGTAGAACAATGAAGCCCCAGAATCAATTATGCAAGAAATAAAAGGATAGGATATGACCTGATTGGAAGCCTTGCTCTGATACCAAATGATGTGAACCCCAATCGACTTGTTTTGAGACTCAACAACAATATTGCAAATACAAACCAAGAAAGCCAAATTCAGGTCTACGGATGGAAAATCTAAACTCGTTGAGAACTCGTTTCAAGAACTTAGATTATAATAAAATCAAGACCCATTGAAGAACCCTTCTCAAGAACCCAGATTACAAGGAGGAACGCCACAAAGGTTGTGATTTACCTTTGATAAGTTCAGAAATTCAACCAAGAACAAGGGGAGTAAACTCAACTCAACTCCCAATCAAAATTCATTATATCTTGTCTCCCCTATTTAATTGATAGAACACCTATTTATAGGCTGGCCAGAACAAGGATTAGGAAACTTCCTAAACTAGGTATCCTATTTAAGAAATATCTCTTACTTGTGGGTAAAGAAATATCTCTTACTTGTTGGTAAAGAAATATCTCTTACTTTCGTAAAACTCTTGAAGAAAAAGAAAGACATTCAGCCCTTTAATTGGCCGATCACATGCCCAAATAGAAGAAGGAAAGTACTTGGCATACAAGCCTTAAAATTAGACCATAAAAAAGAGTGAATAGTGTGTGGTAACTGTAGCAAGAAATGTGCGGTGCTACAGTAACTACAAAAACCCTAGTTCATAAGAAATAAAACATCTGTGGGCTAAGCATCCTCAAACCCACTTATTCTAAACTAATAATAAAAATTCTTTAAACAAATCGAAAGCCTTAACAACAAAAGGACCTATCTCTAAGTCGTGTATTCCATAGCATGGATCAAGTGGATCAAAATTGGTTCCCCTTCTTTCAAGCCCGTCATGAGTGTTGGGCTCTAGCTAGCCTCATCCCATCAATCCTTGCACGGCTTCCTTGATCTTCTTGGCTCTTGATCTTGTAATTGGCCATCTAGACTTGCAAATGATCTTTAAGAGCAGGCCCACCTTTGTTCTCATCATTCCCCCTTTCCTCAAAAAGATTCGTCCTCAAATCCTCACCGACATCTTAAGGAAAATGATCAGAAACATTGAATGTAAAAAAAAAAAAAATTGAATTTTTCTGTCTTTTTTTTTTCTGGTCACTTTTTTATTCTTATGGTTTTTTTTGGAGGAAATTTGTTCTTTTCACCTACTGATTTGATCACAAAACTAGATAGTAAACAATTGAAATCACCCTACAACAACTCAAACCCTATAACATCGAAATTATTTTTTTTTTGTAACCCTAGAACAATGAAGCCCTAGAATGAATTACGCAAGAAATAAAAGGATAGGATATGACCTGATTGGAAACCTTGCTCTGATACCAAATGATCTGAACCCCAATCAACTTGCTTTGAGACTCAACAACAATATTGCACATACAAACCAAGAAAGCCAAATTCAGGTCTATGGATGGAAAATCTAAACCCGTTGAGAACTCGTTTCAAGAACCTAGATTATATTAAAATCAAGACCCATTGAAGAACCCTTCTCAAGAACCCAGATTACAAGGACGAATGCCACAAAGTTTGCGATTTACCTTTGATAAGTTCAGAAATTCAATAAAGAACAAGGGGAGTAAACTGAACTCAACTCCCAATCAAAATTCATTATATCTTGTCTCCCCTATTTAATTGATAGAACACCTATTTATAGGCTGGCCAGAACAAGGATTAGGAAACTTCCTAAACTAGGTATCCTATTTAAGAAATATCTCTTACTTGTTGGTAAAGAAATATCTCTTACTTGTTGGTAAAGAAATATCTCTTACTTTCGTAAAACTCTTGAAGAAAAAGAAAGACATTCAGCCCTTTAATTGGCCGATCACATGCCCAAATAGAAGAAGGAAAGTACTTGGCATACAAGCCATACAATTAGAGCATAAAAAAGAGTGAATAGTGTGTGGTAACTGTAGCGTGAAATGTGCGGTGCTACAGTAACTACGAAAACCCTAGTTCATAAGAAATAAAACATCTGTGGGCTAAGCATCCTCAAACCCACTTATTCTAAACTAATAATAAAAATTCTTTAAGCAAATCGAAAACCTTAACAACAAAAGGCCCTATCTCTAAGTCGTGTATTCCATCGCATGGATCAAGTGGATCAAAATTGGTTCCCCTTCTTTCAAGCCCATCATGAGTGTTGGGCTCTGGCTAGCCTCATCCCATCAATCCTTGCACGGCTTCGTTGATCTTCTTGGCTCTTGATCTTGTAATTGGCCATCCAGACTTGCAAATGATCTTTAAGAGCAGGCCCACCTTTGCTCTCATCATTCCCCCTTCCCTCAAAATGATTCGTCCTCAAATCCTCACCGACATCTTAAGGAAAAAGATCAGAAACATTGAATGTAAAAAAAAAAAAAAAATTGAATTTTTCTCTTCTTTTTTTTTTTCTGCTCACCTTTTTATTCTTATGGTTTTTTTTGGAGGAAATTTTTTCTTTTCACCTACTGATTTGATCACAAAACTAGATAGTAAACAATTGAAAACACACTACAACAACTCAAACCCTATAACATCGAAATTATTTTTTTTTTGTAACCCTAGAACAATGAAGCCCTAGAATCAATTACGCAAGAAATAAAAGGATAGGATATGACCTGATTGGAAACCTTGCTCTGATACCAAATGATGTGAACCCCAATCGACTTGCTTTGAGACTCAACAACAATATTGCAAATACAAACCAAGAAAGCCAAATTCAGGTCTATGAATGGAGAATCTAAACCCGGTGAGAACTCGTTTCAAGGACCTAGATTATATTAAAATCAAAACCCATTGAAGAACCCTTCTCAAGAACCCAGATTACAAGCAGGAACGCCACAAAAGTTGTGATTTACCTTTGATAAGTTCAAAATTCAATCAGGAACAAGGGGAGTAAACTCAACTAAACTCACAATGAAAATTCGTTATATCTCTTCTCCCCTATTTCATTGATAGAACACCTATTTATAGGCTGGCCATTACAACGATTAGGAAACCTCCTAAACAAGCAATCCTATTTAAGAAATATCTCTTACTTTCCTAAAACTCTGGAAGAAAAAGAAAGACATTCAGCCCATTAATTGGCCGATCACACGCCTAAACAGAAGAAGGAAAGTACTTGGCATACAAGCCTTACAATTAGACCCTAAAAAAGAGTGAATAGTGCGTGGTAACATTAGCGTGAAAAGTGCGGTGCTACAGTAACTACGAAAACCCTAGTTCATAAGAAATAAAACATCTGTGGGCTAAGCATCCTCAAACCCACTTATTCTAAACTAATAATAAAAATTCTTCAAACAAATTGAAAGCGTTAACAACAAAAGGGCCTATCTCTATGTCATGTCTTCCATAGCTAGGATCAAGTGGATCAAAATTGGTTCCCCTTCTTTCAAGCCCGTCATGAGTGTTGGGCTCTAGCTAGCTTCATCCCACCAATCCTTGCAGGGCTTCCTTGATCTTCTTGGCTCTTGATCTTGTAATTGACCATCTAGACTTACAAATGATCTTTAAGAGCAGGCCCACCTTTGTTCTAATCATTCCCTCATTCCTCAAAAAGATTCGTCCTCAAATCTTCACCGAGATCTTAAGGAAAAAGATCAAAAACTTTGAATGAAAAAAAAAAAAATTTTGAATTTTTCTCCTCTCTTTTTTTTCAGCTCACTTTTTTTTTCTTATGGTTTTTTTTGGAGGAATTTTTTTCCTTTCACCCACTGATTTGATCACAAACTAGATAGTAAACAATTGAAAACACCCTACAATAACTCAAACCCTATAACATCGAAATTATATTTTTTTTGTAACCGTAGAACAATGAAGCCCCAGAATCAATTATGCAAGAAATAAAAGGATAGGATATGACCTGATTGGAAACCTTGCTCTGACACCAAATGATGTGAACCCCAATCGACTTGTTTTGAGACTCAACAACAATATTGCAAATACAAACCAAGAAAGCCAAATTCAGGTCTACGGATGGAAAATCTAAACTCGTTGAGAACTCGTTTCAAGAACCTAGATTATAATAAAATCAAGACCCATTGAAGAACCCTTCTCAAGAACCCAGATTACAAGGAGGAACGCCACAAAGGTTGTGATTTACCTTTGATAAGTTCAGAAATTCAATAAAGAACAAGGGGAGTAAACTCAACTCAACTCCCAATCAAAATTCATTATATCTTGTCTCCCCTATTTAATTGATAGAACACCTATTTATAGGCTGGCCAGAACAAGGATTAGGAAACTTCCTAAACTAGGTATCCTATTTAAGAAATATCTCTTACTTGTGGGTAAAGAAATATCTCTTACTTGTTGGTAAAGAAATATCTCTTACTTTCGTAAAACTCTTGAAGAAAAAGAAAGACATTCAGCCCTTTAATTGGCCGATCACATGCCCAAATAGAAGAAGGAAAGTACTTGGCATACAAGCCTTAAAATTAGACCATAAAAAAGAGTGAATAGTGTGTGGTAACTGTAGCAAGAAATGTGCGGTGCTACAGTAACTACAAAAACCCTAGTTCATAAGAAATAAAACATCTGTGGGCTAAGCATCCTCAAACCCACTTATTCTAAACTAATAATAAAAATTCTTCAAACAAATTGAAAGCCTTAACAACAAAAGGGCCTATCTCTATGTCATGTCTTCCATAGCTAGGATCAAGTGGATCAAAATTGGTTCCCCTTCTTTCAAGCCCGTCATGAGTGTTGGGCTCTAGCTAGCTTCATCCCACCAATCCTTGCAGGGCTTCCTTGATCTTCTTGGCTCTTGATCTTGTAATTGGCCATCTAGACTTGCAAATGATCTTTAAGAGCAGGCCCACCTTTGTTCTCATCATTCCCCCTTTCCTCAAAAAGATTCGTCCTCAAATCCTCACCGACATCTTAAGGAAAATGATCAGAAACATTGAATGTAAAAAAAAAAAAATTGAATTTTTCCCTCTTTTTTTTTTCTGCTCACTTTTTTATTCTTATGGTTTTTTTTGGAGGAAATTTTTTCTTTTCACCTACTGATTTGATCACAAAACTAGATAGTAAACAATTGAAAACACCCTACAACAACTCAAACCCTATAACATCGAAATTATTTTTTTTTTGTAACCCTAGAACAATGAAGCCCTAGAATCAATTACGCAAGAAATAAAAGGATAGGATATGACCTGATTGGAAACCTTGCTCTGATACCAAATGATGTGAACCCCAATCGACTTGCTTTGAGACTCAACAACAATATTGCAAATACAAACCAAGAAAGCCAAATTCAGGTCTATGGATGGAAAATCTAAACCCGTTGAGAACTCGTTTCAAGAACCTAGATTATATTAAAATCAAGACCCATTGAAGAACCCTTCTCAAGAACCCAGATTACAAGGAGGAATGCCACAAAGTTTGTGATTTACCTTTGATAAGTTCAGAAATTCAATAAAGAACAAGGGGAGTAAACTCAACTCAACTCCCAATCAAAATTCATTATATCTTGTCTCCCCTATTTAATTGATAGAACACCTATTTATAGGCTGGCCAGAACAAGGATTAGGAAACTTCCTAAACTAGGTATCCTATTTAAGAAATATCTCTTACTTGTGGGTAAAGAAATATCTCTTACTTGTTGGTAAAGAAATATCTCTTACTTTCGTAAAACTCTTGAAGAAAAAGAAAGACATTCAGCCCTTTAATTGGCCGATCACATGCCCAAATAGAAGAAGGAAAGTACTTGGCATACAAGCCATACAATTAGAGCATAAAAAAGAGTGAATAGTGTGTGGTAACTGTAGCGTGAAATGTGCGGTGCTACAGTAACTACGAAAACCCTAGTTCATAAGAAATAAAACATCTGTGGGCTAAGCATCCTCAAACCCACTTATTCTAAACTAATAATAAAAATTCTTTAAGCAAATCGAAAACCTTAACAACAAAAGGCCCTATCTCTAAGTCGTGTATTCCATAGCATGGATCAAGTGGATCAAAATTGGTTCCCCTTCTTTCAAGCCCATCATGAGTGTTGGGCTCTGGCTAGCCTCATCCCATCAATCCTTGCACGGCTTCGTTGATCTTCTTGGCTCTTGATCTTGTAATTGGCCATCCAGACTTGCAAATGATCTTTAAGAGCAGGCCCACCTTTGCTCTCATCATTCCCCCTTCCCTCAAAAAGATTCGTCCTCAAATCCTCACCGACATCTTAAGGAAAAAGATCAGAAACATTGAATGTAAAAAAAAAAATTGAATTTTTCTCTTCTTTTTTTTTTCTGCTCACCTTTTTATTCTTATGGTTTTTTTTGGAGGAAATTTTTTCTTTTCACCTACTGATTTGATCACAAAACTAGATAGTAAACAATTGAAAACACCCTACAACAACTCAAACCCTATAACATCGAAATTATTTTTTTTTTGTAACCCTAGAACAATGAAGCCCTAGAATCAATTACGCAAGAAATAAAAGGATAGGATATGACCTGATTGGAAACCTTGCTCTGATACCAAATGATGTGAACCCCAATCGACTTGCTTTGAGACTCAACAACAATATTGCAAATACAAACCAAGAAAGCCAAATTCAGGTCTATGAATGGAGAATCTAAACCCGGTGAGAACTCGTTTCAAGGACCTAGATTATATTAAAATCAAGACCCATTGAAGAACCCTTCTCAAGAACCCAGATTACAAGCAGGAACGCCACAAAAGTTGTGATTTACCTTTGATAAGTTCAAAATTCAATCAGGAACAAGGGGAGTAAACTCAACTAAACTCACAATGAAAATTCGTTATATCTCTTCTCCCCTATTTCATTGATAGAACACCTATTTATAGGCTGGCCATTACAACGATTAGGAAACTTCCTAAACAAGCAATCCTATTTAAGAAATATCTCTTACTTTCCTAAAACTCTGGAAGAAAAAGAAAGACATTCAGCCCATTAATTGGCCGATCACACGCCTAAACAGAAGAAGGAAAGTACTTGGCATACAAGCCTTACAATTAGACCCTAAAAAAGAGTGAATAGTGCGTGGTAACATTAGCGTGAAAAGTGCGGTGCTACAGTAACTACGAAAACCCTAGTTCATAAGAAATAAAACATCTGTGGGCTAAGCATCCTCAAACCCACTTATTCTAAACTAATAATAAAAATTCTTCAAACAAATTGAAAGCGTTAACAACAAAAGGGCCTATCTCTATGTCATGTCTTCCATAGCTAGGATCAAGTGGATCAAAATTGGTTCCCCTTCTTTCAAGCCCGTCATGAGTGTTGGGCTCTAGCTAGCTTCATCCCACCAATCCTTGCAGGGCTTCCTTGATCTTCTTGGCTCTTGATCTTGTAATTGACCATCTAGACTTACAAATGATCTTTAAGAGCAGGCCCACCTTTGTTCTAATCATTCCCTCATTCCTCAAAAAGATTCGTCCTCAAATCTTCACCGAGATCTTAAGGAAAAAGATCAAAAACTTTGAATGAAAAAAAAAAAAATTTTGAATTTTTCTCCTCTCTTTTTTTTCAGCTCACTTTTTTTTTCTTATGGTTTTTTTTGGAGGAATTTTTTTCCTTTCACCCACTGATTTGATCACAAACTAGATAGTAAACAATTGAAAACACCCTACAATAACTCAAACCCTATAACATCGAAATTATATTTTTTTTGTAACCGTAGAACAATGAAGCCCCAGAATCAATTATGCAAGAAATAAAAGGATAGGATATGACCTGATTGGAAACCTTGCTCTGACACCAAATGATGTGAACCCCAATCGACTTGTTTTGAGACTCAACAACAATATTGCAAATACAAACCAAGAAAGCCAAATTCAGGTCTACGGATGGAAAATCTAAACTCGTTGAGAACTCGTTTCAAGAACCTAGATTATAATAAAATCAAGACCCATTGAAGAACCCTTCTCAAGAACCCAGATTACAAGGAGGAACGCCACAAAGGTTGTGATTTACCTTTGATAAGTTCAGAAATTCAATAAAGAACAAGGGGAGTAAACTCAACTCAACTCCCAATCAAAATTCATTATATCTTGTCTCCCCTATTTAATTGATAGAACACCTATTTATAGGCTGGCCAGAACAAGGATTAGGAAACTTCCTAAACTAGGTATCCTATTTAAGAAATATCTCTTACTTGTGGGTAAAGAAATATCTCTTACTTGTTGGTAAAGAAATATCTCTTACTTTCGTAAAACTCTTGAAGAAAAAGAAAGACATTCAGCCCTTTAATTGGCCGATCACATGCCCAAATAGAAGAAGGAAAGTACTTGGCATACAAGCCTTAAAATTAGACCATAAAAAAGAGTGAATAGTGTGTGGTAACTGTAGCAAGAAATGTGCGGTGCTACAGTAACTACAAAAACCCTAGTTCATAAGAAATAAAACATCTGTGGGCTAAGCATCCTCAAACCCACTTATTCTAAACTAATAATAAAAATTCTTCAAACAAATTGAAAGCCTTAACAACAAAAGGGCCTATCTCTATGTCATGTCTTCCATAGCTAGGATCAAGTGGATCAAAATTGGTTCCCCTTCTTTCAAGCCCGTCATGAGTGTTGGGCTCTAGCTAGCTTCATCCCACCAATCCTTGCAGGGCTTCCTTGATCTTCTTGGCTCTTGATCTTGTAATTGGCCATCTAGACTTGCAAATGATCTTTAAGAGCAGGCCCACCTTTGTTCTCATCATTCCCCCTTTCCTCAAAAAGATTCGTCCTCAAATCCTCACCGACATCTTAAGGAAAATGATCAGAAACATTGAATGTAAAAAAAAAAAAAATTGAATTTTTCCCTCTTTTTTTTTTCTGGTCACTTTTTTATTCTTATGGTTTTTTTTGGAGGAAATTTGTTCTTTTCACCTACTGATTTGATCACAAAACTAGATAGTAAACAATTGAAAACACCCTACAACAACTCAAACCCTATAACATCGAAATTATTTTTTTTTTGTAACCCTAGAACAATGAAGCCCTAGAATCAATTACGCAAGAAATAAAAGGATAGGATATGACCTGATTGGAAACCTTGCTCTGATACCAAATGATGTGAACCCCAATCAACTTGCTTTGAGACTCAACAACAATATTGCAAATACAAACCAAGAAAGCCAAATTCAGGTCTATGGATGGAAAATCTAAACCCGTTGAGAACTCGTTTCAAGAACCTAGATTATATTAAAATCAAGACCCATTGAAGAACCCTTCTCAAGAACCCAGATTACAAGGACGAATGCCACAAAGTTTGCGATTTACCTTTGATAAGTTCAGAAATTCAATAAAGAACAAGGGGAGTAAACTGAACTCAACTCCCAATCAAAATTCATTATATCTTGTCTCCCCTATTTAATTGATAGAACACCTATTTATAGGCTGGCCAGAACAAGGATTAGGAAACTTCCTAAACTAGGTATCCTATTTAAGAAATATCTCTTACTTGTGGGTAAAGAAATATCTCTTACTTGTTGGTAAAGAAATATCTCTTACTTTCGTAAAACTCTTGAAGAAAAAGAAAGACATTCAGCCCTTTAATTGGCCGATCACATGCCCAAATAGAAGAAGGAAAGTACTTGGCATACAAGCCATACAATTAGAGCATAAAAAAGAGTGAATAGTGTGTGGTAACTGTAGCGTGAAATGTGCGGTGCTACAGTAACTACGAAAACCCTAGTTCATAAGAAATAAAACATCTGTGGGCTAAGCATCCTCAAACCCACTTATTCTAAACTAATAATAAAAATTCTTTAAGCAAATCGAAAACCTTAACAACAAAAGGCCCTATCTCTAAGTCGTGTATTCCATCGCATGGATCAAGTGGATCAAAATTGGTTCCCCTTCTTTCAAGCCCATCATGAGTGTTGGGCTCTGGCTAGCCTCATCCCATCAATCCTTGCACGGCTTCGTTGATCTTTTTGGCTCTTGATCTTGTAATTGGCCATCCAGACTTGCAAATGATCTTTAAGAGCAGGCCCACCTTTGCTCTCATCATTCCCCCTTCCCTCAAAAAGATTCGTCCTCAAATCCTCACCGACATCTTAAGGAAAAAGATCAGAAACATTGAATGTAAAAAAAAAAAAAAATTGAATTTTTCTCTTCTTTTTTTTTTTCTGCTCACCTTTTTATTCTTATGGTTTTTTTTGGAGGAAATTTTTTCTTTTCACCTACTGATTTGATCACAAAACTAGATAGTAAACAATTGAAAACACCCTACAACAACTCAAACCCTATAACATCGAAATTATTTTTTTTTTGTAACCCTAGAACAATGAAGCCCTAGAATCAATTACGCAAGAAATAAAAGGATAGGATATGACCTGATTGGAAACCTTGCTCTGATACCAAATGATGTGAACCCCAATCGACTTGCTTTGAGACTCAACAACAATATTGCAAATACAAACCAAGAAAGCCAAATTCAGGTCTATGAATGGAGAATCTAAACCCGGTGAGAACTCGTTTCAAGGACCTAGATTATATTAAAATCAAGACCCATTGAAGAACCCTTCTCAAGAACCCAGATTACAAGCAGGAACGCCACAAAAGTTGTGATTTACCTTTGATAAGTTCAAAATTCAATCAGGAACAAGGGGAGTAAACTCAACTAAACTCACAATGAAAATTCGTTATATCTCTTCTCCCCTATTTCATTGATAGAACACCTATTTATAGGCTGGCCATTACAACGATTAGGAAACTTCCTAAACAAGCAATCCTATTTAAGAAATATCTCTTACTTTCCTAAAACTCTGGAAGAAAAAGAAAGACATTCAGCCCATTAATTGGCCGATCACACGCCTAAACAGAAGAAGGAAAGTACTTGGCATACAAGCCTTACAATTAGACCATAAAAAAGAGTGAATAGTGCGTGGAAACATTAGCGTGAAAAGTGCGGTGCTACAGTAACTACGAAAACCCTAGTTCATAAGAAATAAAACATCTGTGGGCTAAGCATCCTCAAACCCACTTATTCTAAACTAATAATAAAAATTCTTCAAACAAATTGAAAGCGTTAACAACAAAAGGGCCTATCTCTATGTCATGTCTTCCATAGCTAGGATCAAGTGGATCAAAATTGGTTCCCCTTCTTTCAAGCCCGTCATGAGTGTTGGGCTCTAGCTAGCTTCATCCCACCAATCCTTGCAGGGCTTCCTTGATCTTCTTGGCTCTTGATCTTGTAATTGACCATCTAGACTTACAAATGATCTTTAAGAGCAGGCCCACCTTTGTTCTAATCATTCCCCCATTCCTCAAAAAGATTCGTCCTCAAATCTTCACCGAGATCTTAAGGAAAAAGATCAAAAACTTTGAATGAAAAAAAAAAAATTTTGAATTTTTCTCCTCTTTTTTTTTCAGCTCACTTTTTTTTTTCTTATGGTTTTTTTTGGAGGAATTTTTTTCCTTTCACCCACTGATTTGATCACAAACTAGATAGTAAACAATTGAAAACACCCTACAATAACTCAAACCCTATAACAATGAAGCCCCAGAATCAATTATGCAAGAAATAAAAGGATAGGATATGACCTGATTGGAAACCTTGCTCTGACACCAAATGATGTGAACCCCAATCGACTTGCTTTGAGACTCAACAACAATATTGCAAATACAAACCAAGAAAGCCAAATTCAGGTCTATGAATGGAGAATCTAAACCCGGTGAGAACTCGTTTCAAGAACCTAGATTATATTAAAATCAAGACCCATTGAAGAACCCTTCTCAAGAACCCAGATTACAAGCAGGAACGCCACAAAAGTTGTGATTTACCTTTGATAAGTTCAAAATTCAATCAGGAACAAGGGGAGTAAACTCAACTAAACTTACAATGAAAATTCGTTATATCTCTTCTCCCCTATTTCATTGATAGAACACCTATTTATAGGCTGGCCATTACAAGGATTAGGAAACTTCCTAAACAAGCAATCCTATTTGAGAAATATCTCTTACTTTCCTAAAACTCTGGAAGAAAAAGAAAGACATTCAGCCCTTTAATTGGCCGATCACACGCCTAAATAGAAGAAGGAAAGTACTTGGCATACAAGCCTTACAATTAGACCATAAAAAAGAGTGAATAGTGCGTGGTAACATTAGCGTGAAAAGTGCGGTGCTACAGTAACTACGAAAACCCTAGTTCATAAGAAATAAAACATCTGTGGGCTAAGCATCCTCAAACCCACTTATTCTAAACTAATAATAAAAATTCTTCAAACAAATTGAAAGCCTTAACAACAAAAGGGCCTATCTCTATGTCATGTCTTCCATAGCTAGGATCAAGTGGATCAAAATTGGTTCCCCTTCTTTCAAGCCCATCATGAGTGTTGGGCTCTAGCTAGCTTCATCCCACCAATCCTTGCAGGGCTTCCTTGATCTTCTTGGCTCTTGATCTTGTAATTGGCCATCTAGACTTGCAAATGATCTTTAAGAGCAGGCCCACCTTTGTTCTCATCATTCCCCCATTCCTCAAAAAGATTCGTCCTCAAATCTTCACCGAGATCTTAAGGAAAAAGATCAAAAACTTTGAATGAAAAAAAAAAAAAAATTTGAATTTTTCTCCTCTTTTTTTTTTCAGCTCACTTTTTTTTCTTATGGTTTTTTTTGGAGGAATTTTTTCCTTTCACCCACTGATTTGATCACAAACTAGATAGTAAACAATTGAAAACACCCTACAATAACTCAAACCCTATAACATCGAAATTATTTTTTTTTGTAACCCTAGAACAATGAAGCCCCAGAATCAATTATGCAAGAAATAAAAGGATAGGATATGACCTGATTGGAAACCTTGCTCTGATACCAAATGATGTGAACCCCAATCGACTTGTTTTGAGACTCAACAACAATATTGCAAATACAAACCAAGAAAGCCAAATTCAGGTCTATGGATGGAAAATCTAAACTCGTTGAGAACTCGTTTCAAGAACCTAGATTATATTAAAATCAAGACCCATTGAAGAACCCTTCTCAAGAACCCAGATTACAAGGAGGAACGCCACAAAGGTTGTGATTTACCTTTGATAAGTTCAAAAATTCAATCAAGAACAAGGGGAGTAAACTCAACTCAACTCCCAATCAAAATTCATTATATCTTGTCTCCCCTATTTCATTGATAGAACACCTATTTATAGGCTGGCCATTACAAGGATTAGGAAACTTCCTAAACTAGGTATCCTATTTAAGAAATATCTCTTACTTGTGGGTAAAGAAATATCTCTTACTTGTTGGTAAAGAAATATCTCTTACTTTCGTAAAACTCTTGAAGAAAAAGAAAGACATTCAGCCCTTTAATTGGCCGATCACATGCCCAAATAGAAGAAGGAAAGTACTTGGCATACAAGCCTTAAATTAGACCATAAAAAAGAGTGAATAGTGTGTGGTAACTGTAGCGTGAAATGTGCGGTGCTACAGTAACTACAAAAACCCTAGTTCATAAGAAATAAAACATCTGTGGGCTAAGCATCCTCAAACCCACTTATTCTAAACTAATAATAAAAATTCTTCAAACAAATCGAAAGCGTTAACAACAAAAGGCCCTATCTCTAAGTCATGTCTTCCATAGCTAGGATCAAGTGGATCAAAATTGGTTCCCCTTCTTTCAAGCCCGTCATGAGTGTTGGGCTCTGGCTAGCCTCATCCCATCAATCCTTGCACGGCTTCCTTGATCTTCTTGGCTCTTGATCTTGTAATTGGCCATCTAGACTTGCAAATGATCTTTAAGAGCAGGCCCACCTTTGTTCTCATCATTCCCCTTTCCTCAAAAAGATTCGTCCTCAAATCCTCACCGACATCTTAAGGAAAAAGATCAGAAACATTGAATGTAAAAAAAAAAAAAATTGAATTTTTCTCTTCTTTTTTTTTTTCTGCTCACTTTTTTATTCTTATGGTTTTTTTTGGAGGAAATTTGTTCTTTTCACCTACTGATTTGATCACAAAACTAGATAGTAAACAATTGAAAACACCCTACAACAACTCAAACCCTATAACATCGAAATTATTTTTTTTTGTAACCCTAGAACAATGAAGCCCTAGAATCAATTACGCAAGAAATAAAAGGATAGGATATGACCTGATTGGAAACCTTGCTCTGATACCAAATGATGTGAACCCCAATCGACTTGCTTTGAGACTCAACAACAATATTGCAAATACAAACCAAGAAAGCCAAATTCAGGTCTATGAATGGAGAATCTAAACCCGGTGAGAACTCGTTTCAAGAACCTAGATTATATTAAAATCAAGACCCATTGAAGAACCCTTCTCAAGAACCCAGATTACAAGCAGGAATGCCACAAAAGTTGTGATTTACCTTTGATAAGTTCAGAAATTCAATCAGGAACAAGGGGAGTAAACTCAACTAAACTCACAATCAAAATTCGTTATATCTCTTCTCCCCTATTTCATTGATAGAACACCTATTTATAGGCTGGCCAGAACAAGGATTAGGAAACTTCCTAAACTAGGTATCCTATTTAAGAAATATCTCTTACTTGTGGGTAAAGAAATATCTCTTACTTGTTGGTAAAGAAATATCTCTTACTTTCGTAAAACTCTTGAAGAAAAAGAAAGACATTCAGCCCTTTAATTGGCCGATCACATGCCCAAATAGAAGAAGGAAAGTACTTGGCATACAAGCCATACAATTAGAGCATAAAAAAGAGTGAATAGTGTGTGGTAACTGTAGCGTGAAATGTGCGGTGCTACAGTAACTACGAAAACCCTAGTTCATAAGAAATAAAACATCTGTGGGCTAAGCATCCTCAAACCCACTTATTCTAAACTAATAATAAAAATTCTTTAAGCAAATCGAAAACCTTAACAACAAAAGGCCCTATCTCTAAGTCGTGTATTCCATCGCATGGATCAAGTGGATCAAAATTGGTTCCCCTTCTTTCAAGCCCATCATGAGTGTTGGGCTCTGGCTAGCCTCATCCCATCAATCCTTGCACGGCTTCGTTGATCTTTTTGGCTCTTGATCTTGTAATTGGCCATCCAGACTTGCAAATGATCTTTAAGAGCAGGCCCACCTTTGCTCTCATCATTCCCCCTTCCCTCAAAAAGATTCGTCCTCAAATCCTCACCGACATCTTAAGGAAAAAGATCAGAAACATTGAATGTAAAAAAAAAAAAAAAAATTGAATTTTTCTCTTTTTATGATCAGAAACAAGCAATCCAATTTAAGTAATATCTCTTACTTTCCTAAAACTCTGGAAGAAAAAGAAAGACATTCAGCCCATTAATTGGCCGATCACACGCCTAAACAGAAGAAGGAAAGTACTTGGCATACAAGCCTTACAATTAGACCATAAAAAAGAGTGAGTAGTGCGTGGTAACATTAGCGTGAAACGGTGCTACAGTAACTACGAAATCCCTAGTTCATCAGAAATAAAACATCTGTGGGCTAAGCATCCTCAAACCCACTTATTGTAAACTAATAATAAAAATTCTTTAAAGAAATCGAAAGCCTTAACAACAAAAGGCCCTATCTCTAAGTCATGTCTTCCATAGCTTGGATCAAGTGGATCAAAATTGGTTCCCCTTTTGTCAAGCTCATCATGAGTGTTGGGCTCTAGCTAGCTTCATCCCACCAATCCTTGCACGGCTTCCTTGATCTTGTAATTGGCCATCTAGACTTGCAAATGATCTTTAAGAGCAGGCCCACCATTGTTCTCATCATTCCCCCTTTCCTCAAAATGACTCGTCCCCCAATCTTCACCGACATCTTAAGCAAAAGATCATAAACATTGAATGTAAAAAAAATATATATATATTTGAATTTTTCTCCTCTTTATTTTTTCTGCTCACTTTTTTATTCTTATGGTTTTTTTTGGAGAATGTTTTTCTTTTCACCTTCTGATTTGATCACAAACTAGACAGTAAACAATTGAAAACACCCTACAATAACTCAAACCCTATAACATCGAAAATATTTTTTTTTGTAACCCTAGAACAATGAAGCCCTAGAATCAATTATGCAAGAAATAAAAGGATAGGATATGACTTGATTGGAAACCCAGCTCTGATACCAAATGATGTGAACCCCAATCGACTTGCTTTGAGACTCAACAATAATATTGCAAATACAAACCAAGAAAGCCAAATTCAGGTCTAGGGACGGAGAATCTAAACCCGTTGAGAACTCGTTTCGAGATCCTAGATTATATTAAAATCAAGACCCATTGAAGAACCCTTCTCAAAAACCCAGATTATAAGGAGGAACGCCACAAAGGTTGTGATTTACCTTTGATAAGTTCAAAAATTCAATCAAGAACAAGGGGAGTAAACTCAACTAAACTCACAATCAAAATTCATTATATCTTGTCTCCCCTATTTTATTGATAGAACACCTATTTATAGGCTGGTCATTACAAGGATTAGGAAACTTCCTAAACAAGCTATCCTATTTAAGAAATATCTTTTACTTGTTGGTTAAGAAATATCTCTTACTTTCCAAAAACTCGGGAAGAAAAAGAAAGACATTCAATTGGCCGATCACATGCCTAAATAGAAGATGGAAAGTACTTGGCATATAGGCCTTACAATTAGACCATAAAAAAGCGTGAATAGTGCGTGGTAACTGTAGCGTGAAAAGTGCGGTGCTAAAGTAACTACGAAAATCCTAGTTCATAAGAAATAAAACATCTGTGGGCTAAGCATCCTCAAACCCACTTATTCTAAACTAATAATAAATATTCTTTAAACAAATTGAAAGCCTTAACAACAAATGGTCCTATCTCTAAGTTATGTCTTCCATAGCTTGAATCAAGTGGATCAAAATTGGTTCCCCCTCTTGGCCCATCATGAGTGTTGGGCTCTTGCTAGCTTCATCCCACCAATCCTTGCATTGCTTCCTTGATATGCTTGGCTCTTGATCTTGTAATTGGCCATCTAAACTTGCAAATGATCTTTAACAGTAGGGCCACCTTTGTTCTCATCAGTTAGTCATAAAGATCTAGTAGGGGTACTTGCCTTGAACCATTAAGTCGTTCTATGCAAGAGTCATCTGTGTCATAGAAAGTAATCACTGTTATACAAAGTACCTTCGCTTTTGCTAAATGCATTCAGTCATTCAATTAGCAAGCGAAATATAAAGCATTAAGCATAAACGAAATGCACAAATGTAACTTCTGGATGATTTATACATGTCCATCACCTCCTTTCTAAAGAGTGAATGAGAAACTACTCACTCTTCATGGATTTGTTAAAGATAGAAAAATGAGGGATGCTCATCCCTCCAAGTAGAAGAGTTACTAGGTAAAACACATTACACAAGGAGTCGATCTTCGACAAAGAATGAGTGAATATCATTCCACCTTTCCCGGCTTTGCTAAATCTCTAGAAAAGTGGAAGAGTTTCACTTCTCTAAGAGAAGAAGGAAGCTCAAACAATGGAAGTAAAAGAATGCAATAATACAACAAAAGAAAGCAATAATACTTTTGGAAGGTTTTCCACTCCCAAAAGATGATCTTTTACAAGTGTTAAGGGGTGGTATTTATAGGCAACAAGGGAGAAAAAAAGTCTTGATTGGAGGCTTTGAATTACACTTTGTTCCCCCTTTGGTTTGAGCTTTGACAGTTGGTTCCTCTTTTGTTTGTAGCTTTGACAGTTGACACTCCTTTTGTTTGTAACTTTGACTGTTGGTTCCCTTGTAGTTTGTAGCTTTGACGCAGAAAACCCTAAAAAGAACAACAATTAATGCATTATGACTAATTCACACACTAGCCGTACTTTGACTTATTCTGACTCTTTTAGCTTTGTTTAACTAACACAATTGACCTATTAACTTGATTAAATTATACATTAATTAGGGTTAATCACGTGGCAATCAATGCACATCCTCTAAGTCCCATCATTTTTAGGCACAAGGAACACTAGAATTGCACAAGGACTCAAGCTCTTACTTACAAGACCCTTTAACATCTGCTCCTCAACTTGCCTTTGAAGCTCCTTCGTCCCCTCTGGATAACTCCTTTAAGCTGATGTTCAATCCCTCTAACTGGTGGGAAGCTATTTGGGATTTCCTTAGGAAAACATCACCGAAGTCCTGCAAAAGAGAATCAACAACACTAGGCCAAGCAGGGTTAAACTTGTTAGTATTCAAAAAGGCCTACTTGTACATAAGTTCAATCATCGGCTGCCCGGAATAAAAAGCTCCCTTGACGTCTCGTTCTTTTGCATAGAAACTCACATTTTTCCTTTCTTGCTTTTGTGAACTCTCACTCTTTTGACTTGTTCAAGATTCAGTAGCCTCTTGTCTTTGTTTTTTTTCCTCATTTTTTTCACTTTCACTCTATTTTCCTCTTTTTTTTTATTTCATTATCATTCTCTTTTTTTACCCTCAAAACTCACTTTTCAACCTCATTTGATCATCATGCATCTGTTTAGGTGTTAACGGTACAAGTGCTACAGGTTTGCCATGCATTACAAAAGAATATCTATTTCTATATCCATCACGCATAACTTGCCTATCAAACTACCAAGGATGTCCCAAAAGCAAATGACCAGCATGCATTGGGACTACATCACACAAAAACCTCATCAACATAACGACTAATGGAGAATGAAACTAATACCTGCCTATTCACCTTAACCTCCCCACATTCATTCAACCATCGCAACTTATAAGGATTAGGGTGCTTAATAGTAGGCAAATTAAGTTTCTCAACTAATAAGGTACTAGCAACATTAGTACAACTCCCACCATCAATGATAACACTACATACCTTATTGTTGATATGGCAGCGAGTATGAAAGATGTTGTCACGTTGTGCCTCGTTATCCACCTCCTTCACCTGTGCATTCAAGGCACGCCTCGTGGCCAAAATTTGACCCTCAACTGGATATTCCTCTCCTTCACTCTTCTTACTCTCCACATCGTCATCAGATTCACTTTCAGTTTCAAAATCACCATTATCCCTAAAAAATATAGCACGTTTATTTGGACATTGAGATGCAATGTGCCCCTGCCCAAACATTGAAAGCACTTTATATCTCTATTTCTAGAAGTTTGAGAATCAGATTTACCTCGCTCCTTGCTAGCCTCTGGGTCTTTGCCTTTGTTGGAAGCTTCAACTTTACCCATAGAATCTGATTTCTCCTCCTTCTTGCTCCAACTAGAATTCGATTTCCAAGAAGATGAAGAACCCGAATTCTGCCCAAACTGAGTAGAACCCTTTCGTTTGAGTTGCCTCTCACCCATCATCGCCATGTGTAGCATATCCTCCATCCCCACATAATGCTACAACTCCACTACATTTTGAATATCTTAGTTCAAATAGTGCAAAAATTGTGCCATGGTCGTCTCTCGGTCCTCCTCTACTTTAGCCCGAACCATGGCTATCTCCATGTCCATATAATACTCCTCAGCACCCCTGGAGCCCTAAGTCAGCCCTTGCAATTTCTGAAACAAGTCCCAATAATAAAGAGAATGGACAAACCTCTTCCTCATGATACTCTTCATCTCATCCCAAGTATCAACCGGATGCTCTCCATTTCTCCTCTTATTCAACATTACTTGATCCCCACCATACTAACGCATAATCAGTAAACTCCACTGGAGCTAGCTTCACCTTTTTCTCCTCTAAATAGTCATGGCAATCAAAAACTAACTCCACCTTCTTTTCCCGCACTAAATAAACCTCCGGATCATTCTTGCCTTGAAAGGCTGGGATTTTCATCTTAATGCTACCCAAATTCCTATCTCTCCGATAAACATCTCTAACACCTCCACGACCACCTCTACCATGGTCAAGCCCAATCAACGTGGCCTAGTCATCTAAGTAATCACCAAGATCCCACTCGTCATCATCGATATTGTTTTCATGACTCCTATTCTGCCTCCTCTCAACCGGTGCCTCACACCTATCATGTCCATCATCTCTACTTCCCTCATTCGTTCTCAATTCATTGTTTGCATTCACCTGCTCCTCTAATTGATTTCTCATGTTATCAAATCCTGTATTCATACGTTCGAATTGTTGTTGCATAGCCTGAAGTGTGAATAGCCCATTAGTACTACCCTCCTCAGCTACTCCTTTATCCTTGGAAGTCATGTTTTATAACCTGCAAAACAATGTTAGAAATAGCATCACAAACACTCCCTCACCTGTTTTACTCGTTTCAATGTCACTCAACCCTCGTGTTTACACTCTTATTGGCTTTTTCTTAAGATAAGCTCACACACTCGGTCTTTTACCACTCAAAATGTTTCACCTTTGTCGTTCTTTTGGAAACGTGACAATAGATCTCAATGTATTCAACCTTTGCAAGCAACTGGGGAATGATGAGGAAGTTCATGAGGTCAATTGGATTGACACTTTGTGATGTGGAACCCGCCAGAATAACAAGATCCAACAACGAAAAGAATCCAAGATCGTTTTACGATCAGATTTTACGGTAGACCTTGACCCGTTGTTTACGACAAACAAGAACCTTGGTATATAGACCTCAACCCTCTGTTTGTGAAACAAGAACCTTGGTATAAGGGAAGATGCCAAAAACAGTGTGGAAACCCGTTTGATAAGTCGTTGGTGAACGCCACGGAGAATTCTGATAAGTTCGTTTAGTTCTTCAAAGAACCAAAGAGAAAACACTCTCAAAATTCGCTGAATAATGATCCCAATTTTCATTGATTTGAATGCCTATTTATAGGCTGGTCATTACAAGGATTAGGAAACTTCCTAAAATAGCTATCCTATTTAAGAAATATCTCTTACTTGTGGGTAAAGAAATATCTCTTACTTTCCTAAGACTCTTGAAGAAAAAAAAAGAAAGACATTCAGCCCTTTAAATCGCTGATCACATGCCTAAATAGAAAAAGGAAAGTACTTGGCATACAAGCCTTACAATTAGACCCTAAAAAGAGGGAATAGTGCACGGGGGTACTGTAGCATGAACAGTGCAATGCTACAGTAACTACGAAAACCCTAGTTCATAATAAATAAAACATGTGGGCTAAGCATCCTCAAGCCCACTTATTAATAAATCTAATCCTTTAGACAAATTGGAGGACTTAACAACAAGAAGCCCATTTAAGCTTAGCCTTAGCCCCTAGCTGGATTCTTCTTGAACTTAAATCATGTTGATGAATATTTGTTGCCCAAGTGGATCATGGTCAATGGGCCTCCACGAACTTGCTTGATTCCATGCCTCTTGAATTAGTCCATTGAGTACCTCTTTAAACTTCCTTGCTCGTGCTCTCGTAACCGGCCCACTTGGAACTTGAACTAAATCCCTTGCAGTTGTGTTATGATTTACATCACTTTGGTAGAGCATCACATGAATTTACTTTGCAATACCAAGTTGGAGGAAGAGTTTATTGAATATACGAAACCAGAGAGTGTGCAAGAGGTGGGGATTGGACCCCAACATTTGAAAAACTTCCACCACCAGAAAAGAAGATTTTTCCATCAACGGTGCAAACACCCATTTAGGAGTTGAAGCCATTGCCATCTACACTCAAATATACATCTTTGAGGGAGCACAAGAATTTCCAGTGGTGGTAAGCTTTTCTATGGCGCCAAGGCAAGAAGAATAGTTGTTGCGAGTCTTGAGGAATCAAAAAGGAGCCATCGGTTGGAACATAGCCGACATCAAGGGAATTTTCCTTGTCTTTTGCACTCACAGAATCTATCTAGAAGAAGAATCCAAGCCATCCTAACAACCACAACGAAGGCTAAATCCCATCATGACGGATGTGGTGAGAGATGAAGTGCTCAAGTTACTTGACGTGGGCATTATTTTTGCAATTGCTAACAATAATGAGTTGATTCCAACAAGGATGGTCCTCGGTTGCAGAGTTTGCATCGATTATCAAAAGCTCAATTCATGCACTTGAAATGATCACTTTCCCTTGCCATTCCTCAACCAAGTGTTGGAGAGGGTAGCAAAGCATCTTTTCTATTGCTTCTTAGATGGCTACTCCAACTACAATCAGGAAGAGATCGCCTTCAAGGATCAACAAAAGACCACATTCACGTGCCCCTGTGGTACTTATGCCTATCGCCAAATGACAATGGGTTTGTGCAATTTCCCGGGAACTTTTCAAAGATGTATGATGGGTATATTCAACGACATGGTGGGCAAGATTGTGGAGGTTTTCATGGATGACTTTTTAGTGTTTCGAGACCCGTTTGAAGGATGCTTGGAAATTTTGGAGAGAGTTTCTGGAGAGATGTGAAGAGAAGAATTTTGTACTTAATTGGGAAAAGTGCCAATTCATTAATGGTAACACAAGGGATTGTACTTGGACACATTGTTTCCACAAAGGGAACTGAAGTGGACAAATCTAAAGTGGAAGCAATTTCCAATCTACCCACTCTAAAGTTAAAGACATCAGGTTGTTTCTTGGCCAAGTAGGTTTTTGTCATTGATTCAGTAAAAATTTCAGTGCACTGGCTGCACGTTTGCCAAATTTGCTAGCAAAGGATATCCCCTTTGTTGGGCGGAATGATTATGAGGCATCTTTCAAAAAACTTAAAAGCCACCTCCAATCATGCGACCACCCAAGTGGGAACTACCATTTGAGTTCATGTATGACGTGAGTGATTATGCGGTCAGCGCAGTTCTATGTCAAAGAGAAGACAAAAGGTCATATGTAATATACTATGCTAGCAAAACTATAAATGAAGTACAAATGCATTACACTACCACTAAAAAAGAGTTGCTAGCTATAGTGTTCATATTGGATAAATTTAGGTCATACAACATTGGTTCACCTATTGTAGTCTACACTGATCACTCTACTTTAAAGTATTTATTGTCTAAGTTGTACATTAAACCAAGACTCAATAGGTGGATCCTCCTCCAAGAATTCAATCTGATCATCAAAAACAAGAAAGAAATGAAGAATGTGGTGGCAGACCATTTGTCATGGCTTGTGGTCCAAGATGCAGAAGAGCACATCCCTGTCCCTGATTTCCTTCCTTATTAGCATCTATTTTCTATCTATTCAGTTTGTTTGTGGTATGCTAACAGTTGCAATTTTCTTGCCGTAGGACAAATACCCCAACATTGGAGCCTGGAAGATTAGAGGAGATTCATGGCGGATGTGAATTACTTTCTACTTCGACTACCTGTACCAAAAAATGAACAACAGGATGTGTTGATTGATCGGCCTGCATTGATTAAAGATTGTTTCTCATTTGCAAACAATGTGATATGTGTCAAAAGTTGGGAATTGTGAATGAATGATTCGAAGGAAGTGAGAATATAATGTGGTTGTGTTGGACAAAAGCATACCCTGTGAAAAGTCTACGGTGTATCAAGAACCCATAACCACATCCGCACTCAACCTAGTCAAACCAAACACTTTACACGACGAGGAAAAATGAAGGAGAGTCGATTTCACATACCCAAGAGGAAATTCCTCTTGGATTAGCCAACAAAAAGTTTAGCTACTCGTAATAAAGGAAAGAATAAACATGATGTAAAGAAACATGGTAATGATACAAGTGCAAAGTCATTCATACCCTAAATGCAAAGCCTGAAGATAAAATACCCAAATGTAGAAACGAAAATACAAGAACACTTAGCTAAGCTTGATTGCAACTTGAAAAAAAGAGATTAGAGTGTAAGAGGATAAGATTACAAGTAAAATAGAGCTTACTACCATGAAAATGGTGAAGGAAATGTAAAAACCCAGCTTCTCTATCTAAAACTTCATCTTCAACCTTGAAGCTTCTCTCTCTAAAAGTCTATCAAATCTCAATAATGGTGTAAGAACTCTAAAATTTTCGTCCATCCCCTCTCCCTTAGCTTGTGTGACTGAATTGGAATGATTGGAGAGAGGTTGTCCACTTAAACAAGCAATTTCAATCCAAGCATGGTCCTCCCATGCTTTTCCTACCACCCCTCTTCTCTCTCTAATTTCTCCCTTCTCTCCTACTTCAAATATGACTTTAGTGGTTAGGACAGTATAATGGGATGTCAAACATGTCATCTTCAACCTTGAACTCAAGGACGCATGCCCGAAGCATGTCATCTAAAATCTACATCATCCTCTTCGACTAGCCGTATGCCTGTGGATTTAATGCTATTTGAACATCAACTACGTGCCTATGGACCGTTGAAAGCTTCCCTAAAATCGGGCCATAAAATAGGGATCTCAATCTGTTACTATAGAAACAGGCATCCCCATGCAACTTGACAATCCCCCGAATGTATAGTCTATAAATTCCTCTAGTGTGAAGGTCATCCATACAACCAAGAAATGGACCGACCTTATAACTCGATCCACTATAACCCAAACCACTTTGTATCCCCATGTAGATCATGGTAAATGGCCAATAAAATCCTACGTGATATGCTCCCATTTCCACTTGGCAACCTCTAAAAGCTGGAGCAACCCTACAAGGTATCTGGTGCTTAGCCTTGACCTGCTGACAATGAGACACCTACTAACAAGGTCTCCTTCATGTCTCTTCTTTCCCTTCCAATAATACTGATGACAAATATCATGGTACATCTTTATGCCACTAGTATACACAATAAAATGGGAGCAATGAAACTCCTAGAAGATATTCCCTCTCAGATCCATAAACTAGGAAACCACCACCCTTCCCCTTAATCAAAGACTACCATCAGTGTGAATGGACCAATCTTCATCACCCATACTCGATGGTACCCGGTCCCTGATGAACAATATCTATGTATCTTGCCCTTGAGACACGATCAGCTTACTCAAGAAGGAAAGTGTGGTCACTTGACTACCCAAAATGCCCTAAGCCTGATACTTGTAGCGTAGCCTGAACTGTCCCACAGTCTTGAGCATTTGCCGCCCCCAAGAAGCTATACTAGTCATACTCCCTATGACTTTTGGTTGAGTGCATCAGCCACCACATTTGCCTTACCTATATGGTAATGCAAACTGAAGTCATGATCCTCCAGGTACTCCATCCACTTGCGCTGTCTCATAGTTAGGTCCTGTTATGTAAAGATGTATTTCATACTTTTATGGTCTGAAAAAACCTCAAACTACTCTCCATATAGATAGTAATGTCATGCCTTTAAGGCAAAGACCCCAGCTGCCAACACCATGTGTGGGGTAGTTCTGTCCGTGGCTTTTCAACTACCATGAACCATAAGTTACCACTCTTCCGGACTACCTTAGAACACATCCAAGTCCGTCCTTTGAGGCATCACAATAGAATGTGTACCTCTACCCCCTTTCCAGAGCTACAAGAATAGGAGCTGAGGTAAAGCCTCCTCTTCAACTCTTGGAATGCCCTCTCACATGAGTCATCCCACTGAAATTTTACCTCTTTCCAGGTTAACCTAGTCATAAGTGCAGCTAGCTAGGAGAAGTCCTCATTGAACCTCCAATAATATCCTACCAATCCCAAAAAACTACATATCTTGAAGACTAACTTAAGCCTTTACCAACTCATAATTGCCTTAACATTCTCAAGTCCACTGACACACCAAAAACAGACACCACATGTCCCAAAAATTTTACCTCCTTCAACCAAAATTCACACTTGTTGAACTTGGCGTACAATTGGTGGTCTCTCAAGATCTAGAGAATGATCCTCAAGTGACCCTCATACTTTTCCTCAGACTTGGAGTAGATTAGAATGTCATCAATAAAGTCTACGACAAATTGATCTAAATAGTATTGGAACACCCTATGTGGAAGGTCTATGAATGTCGCCGAGCCATTTGTCCAATCGAAAGGCATAATTGTAAACTCAAAATGCTCGAATCGCGTCTTTCGTAGTCTTAGGGATATCAGCCACCCTAATCCTCAACGGATGGTATCCCATATGTAGATATATCTTGGAGTTAACCCATGCCCCACTGAATTGGTTAAAAAGATCGTCGATCCTTGGCAGTGGGTACTTGTTCTTGATGGTGACACGATTCAACTATCGATAATCTATAAATAGCGTAAGGGTCCTATCCTTCTTCTTGGTGAATAGCTCCAGAGCGCTCCAAGGTGAGGTACTCAGTCTAATAAAATCCTTGTCCAACAAATCATGCAATTGGACTTTGACTTCTACAACTCTGCAGGTCCCATCCTATGCGGTATCATAGGAATAACGGATGCACTGGGTTGTAACTCAATGGTGAAGTCTACATCCCGATGTGGAAGCAATCCCAATAGCTCGTCTGGGAAAACCTCTATATTCTCACCTCGTCCTTAACTGTAAGGCTTGCAAGCCAACACATCAATTTTCCATGCCAATGAGAGTCATACACGCCTAGGGGTAAAGCATTATGTTTTTCAACCTGAAATTTGAAACAAACATGGTGCAATGCAATCTGATCCGTTGAGCATAAATGGAGGTCCTATGACTAGGGCGAAAGTGAAAAGGATGAAGGAAGCATTGAACGGGCTGATTCAAGACAAATGGCCTGATTGCGCAAGTTCAAGCATGAAGAGTACGTTCAGAGGCTTTTCTAACATGGCATGCATGGGCTTTGAGGGGTTAAGGCCTCAAGTTTATTTTAATGTAATCAAGTTCAACAAACCTGATTAAGTGGTTGTATGGGCTGATTTAAGTTATTTAGAGATTGTAGGCTGATCACTTGTTTTTAAGCCCAACTTTAATTATTCCTATTTAGATTAGGATTTTGTTTTAGGGCTTTAAATATGCACATAAGATCTTGAAAAAGACAGAATATATTTTTTATCAATTTTGTGAGGTTTCTACCTTATTGTTCTTCCAAGAACTATTTGAAGAACTTATCAAGAATTAATCTTTCTTGTGGCGTCCATTGACTTATTGCTCAATCTTGAGTGTGGCATCTTTCTCTTGAACTTTTAACCTTGGGTTTTTGTTTCTTGAAAACATTGGGTCAAGGGTTCTTGGTTCTTATAATATGGTTTGTGAACTTTCTTGGGGAGTCTTCAATCAATTTGCCTGTGGGTTCTTGAATTTGTTTAAGGATTCGCATCAGTTGATATCAGAGCACTTGGGTTTGTCTTCTCAAATCAGGTTGGTTATCTTTGTTTTGTGCGCATACAATCTGACCAAGTTAGGGTTTCTTGCTGCCCAAATCGTTACTGTTTATGCAACTATTCATTGCAATTTTTTTTTTGTTCTGTTTGATTCGGGGCGTGACTTGCTGCTGGAGTTTCAGTTGTTCTTTTTCTATAATTTTAATATCAATTAGGTTTGGTTAATATGGGCAAAATTGAATACATAACTTGCTTGTGCATAGATTGTGAAGTCTGCTGCCCGATTATGGGTAGTTTTCCTCTTTTGTGGTCTGATATCACCGAAAAAAAAAGAGAAGAAGGAAAAAAAAATAAAAGAAAAAAAAAGAATTGAATTGAGACTAATCAGTTTGCTTTAGGGCTGGTTTGTGTTGATATTAGAAAAAAAAATCAAAAGTTACTTATTCTGATCATTCATGCATTTGTTATCCCAAAACAAGTCATGTTTTGCATGCTTTTATTGGTAAATTCGTTGCCATTATTTCGATGATATCTTGATTTACAGGAAGAGCTTAGATGAGCATGTTGAACATTTGAGGCTTGTGTTATGTTCTTTGCGTAATGCTCAGTTATTTGCTACCATCAAGAAATGTTCATTTTGCACTAGTGAGATTGTTTTTTTAGGATATGATGTTAGTGCTAAGGGCATTGAGGTTGATGAGGAGAATGTTAAGGCTATTCGAGAATGGCCTACACCTAAACCATTACTGAGGTACGTAGCTTTCATAGTCTTGCTAGTTTTTATCGAAGGTTTGTAAAGGATTTTAGCACCATAGCTGCTCCATTGACTGAAATAGTTAAGAAAAACGTACGTTTTAAATGGGGAAGGGATCAAGAATTTGCTTTTAATTTGGTTAAAGAAAAACTTAGTTAAGCACCTTTACTTGCTTTGCCTAACGTTTCTCAAACTTTTGAAGTTGAGTGTGATGCCTCAGGTATTGGAATTGGAGATGGTTTAATGCAGGGACGTCGCCCTTAAGCTTATTTCAGTGAGAAGCTAAATGGGGCAGCCTTGAATTACCCTACTTATGATAAGGAGCTTTATGCATTGGTGAGGGCGTTAAAGACTTGGCAACATTATCTTTGGCCCAAGGAGTTTGTCATCCTCACTGATCATGAGACTTTGAAACATTTGAGGGGTCAAGGTAAGCTGAACAAACGCCATGCTAAATGGGTTGAATTCATTGAGACTTTTGCCAACGTTATCAAATACCAGATGGGGAAAGAGAATGTGGTTGCGGATGTTTTATCTCGTAGGTATGCTTTAGTTTCCACTTTAAATGTAAAGTTGCTTGGTTTTGAGTACATTAAGGATTTATATGCTATTGATTCTGATTTTGCTAATGTGTTTGATGCTTGTGAGAGTTCGGGTTTTGGTAAGTTTTATAGGCATGATGGGTTCTTGTTTTGAGAGAATCAATTGTGTGTGCCTAATTGTTCGTTGTGTGAGTATTAGTTAGAGAAGCACATGGAGGTGGTTTAATGGGACACTTTGGTGTTAGGAAAACCTTACATGTGTTAGTTAAACATTTTTTCTGGCCACATATAAAACGGGATGTTGAGTGAATTTGTGAGAAATGTGTTGCTAGTAAAAAGGCTAAGTCTAAGGTTCAGCCCCATGGTTTGTATAATCCCTTACCTATACCTAGTTCACCTTAGGTAGATATTTCCATGGATTTTGTGTTAGGCTTACCAAGGACAAAATGGGGACGGGATTCTGTATTTGTTGTTGTTGACAGGTTTTCAAAGATGGCACATTTCATTCCGTGTCATAAGGCCGATGATGATAGTAATGTAGCTGAGTTGTTCTTTAGAGAGGTGTTGCGTTTACATGGATTGCCTCAAAGCATTGTGTCTGATCGTGATGGCTATGTTTTTGAGCTATTTCTAGAAGACGTTGTGGGGTAAGCTTGGTACTAAATTACTCTTTTCTACTACTTGTCATCCACAAACAGATGGGCAAACCGAGGTAACTAATCATACTCTTTCAACTTTATTGTGTGCTATCATTGGTAAGAATTTGAGAACTTGAGAGAATTGTTTGCCTCATGTCAAATTTGCTTATAATCATAGTGTGCATTTTGCTACTAATTATTCTCCTTTTGAAATTTTCTATGGTTTTAATCCTTTAACTCCATTAGATTTGATGCCTTTGCCTGTTGATGAGTGTGCTAATTTAGATGGAGAATGGAAGGCTGAATTGGTGAAGCAAATGCATGAGAAAGTTAGATTGCACATTGAGAGGCGAACAAAGCAATACGCTACTCAAGCTAGTAAGGGGCGTAAAAAGGTGGTTTTCGAGCCTGGAGATTGGGTCTGGGTGCAAATACGAAAGGAGCGCTTTCTCGCACAAAAGGCGTTCTAAGTTGCAGCCTATAGAGGAGATGGGCCATTTCAAGTGGTGGCATGGATAAATGATAACACTTACAAACTAGATGTTGTTGGTGAGTATAGTGTTAGTGCTACTTTTAATATTATTGATCTTTCTCCTTTTATTACAGATGACGAAGATTCGAGGACGAATCCTTTTGAGGAGAGGGGAATGATGCAATGCAATCTGATTCACTGAGGATAAATGGAGGTCCTATGACTCGGGCGAAAGCGAAAAGGTTGAAGGAAGCATTGAAGGGCTGATTCAATACACATTGGCTGATTGTGCAAGTTCAAGCATGAAGAGTACATTTGGAGGCTTTTCTAACATGGCATGCATGGGCTTTAAGGGGATAAGCCCTCCATTTTATTTTAAGGTAATTCAAGTGCAACAAACCTGATTATGTGGCTGTATGGGCTGATTTAGGTTATTTAGAGATTTTGGGCTGATTACTTGTTTATAAGCCCAACTTTAGTTATTCCTATTTAGATTCGGATTTTGTTTTCGGGCTTTATATACACACATAAGATCTTGTAAAAGACAAAATATATTTTTTATGAGTTTTGTGAGGTTTCTACCTTATTGTTCTTCCAAGAACTTATCAAGAATTAATCTTTCTTGTGGTGTTCGTTGACTTATCGCTCAATCTTGAGTGTGGAGTCTTTCTCTTGAACTTTTAACCTTGGGTTCTTGTTTCTTGAAAACATTGGATCTAGGGTTCTTAGTAATTATAATCTGGTTTGTGAACTTTCTTGGGGAATCTTCAATCAATTTGCCCCGTGGGTTCTTGAATTCGTTTAAGGGTTCACATCAAAACACCCTCTGATGTATAAGCAATGACCCTATTCCGATCAAAATCAATGACAACTTGATTTGCCGCCAACCAATCCATGCCAATAATGATGTCAAACTCCAACATATCCACGACTCTAAGGTCTATCGTGAGTTGAGCCCCTACGATCTTTAACTAACAATCCTGATATATCATATCAATGCAAACCCATGTTCCTAAGGGTGAATTCACCTATACGGACTCTTCTAGGGTTTGAATTTCTAAACCTAAATTTTGCAAAAAAGATGTAGAAATGAAGGTATGTGATATACCCAAATCAAATAACACTTGTACCCATAACCTGAAAGTAAGGAATGTACCCTGAATCATCGATTGATCCAAAAGTTTAGTCTACGGTGCAACAACAAAGACTATTTTTTTGGGCCCCAAAGTTTCTGCCTGAAAGTCCTGTCCCTCGCCTTGGCCTGTATCTTAGCCCATTTGGCCTGATTATGGAGTTCTCGCAAGTGAAGTACTAAGGGCTTGTGTAGGACCAAAGAATTGGAACTGATTTCCCTTGTCCTTGGTGGAATAGGGGGAATAAAGAGTGCTTGTGGGAGTCCTACTAACGACTGGGACTGAGATGACTCAGAACTATGTGAGTTATGCCTCAGTGGACAATTCTTCTTCAAGCAGCCCGACAATCGAAATTTGAAACCCGTCTTTTGCCACCCTCGATACGCCCCCTTAAAGTTCTTCCCTCTTTGGGAAGACTGACCGATAGCCTCGGCCCTACCTTTGCGATCCCCGTGGATTGGATATCCTTTGCTTCTTCCATGATCGCTGGTGGTGATGAGAGCTAAGGTGGGCCTAATCTTAAAGATCCTTTGCAAGTCTAGATGGGCCAATTACAAGATCAAGAACCAAGAAGATCAAGAAAGCAATGCAAGGATTGGTGAATCCACTTTGGATGAAGCTAGCAAGAGCCCAACACTCGAGATGGGCTTGAAAGAAGGAGAACCAATTTTGATCCACTTGATCCAAGTTGTGGAAGACATGAAGATATGACTTAGAGATAGGGCCTTTTGTTGTTAAGCCCTTCAATTTGTTTAAATAATTTTTATTATTAGTTTAGAATAAGTGGGTTTGGGGATGCTTAGCCCACATTATTTTATTTGAACTAGGGTTTAGAATAAGTACTATAGCATGGTACTGTTCATGATACAGTACCAACACTATTCATTCAAGGGCATTTTTGAGAGAAAGGGTTACAAATTTTAGTCTTTATTTATTCCTATTTAGATTAGGATTTGTTTCCGTAGTAGATTTGGATTTTTTTCCTTAGTCGATTAGGATTTCTTTCCTTGGTAGATTTGTTTCCTTGTAATGGCTAGCCTATAAATAGGTGTTCTATCAATGAAATAGGGGAGACAATATATAATGAATTTTGATTGTGAGTTGAGTTGAGTTTACTTCTCTTGTTCTTGATTGAACTTTTGAACTTATCAAAGGTAAATCACAACCATTGTGGCATTCCTCCTTGTAAATTGGGTTCTTGAGACGGGTTCTTCAACAGGTCTAGATTTTAATATAATCTAGGTTCTTGAAACGAGATCTCAATGGGTCAAGATTCTCCATCCATAGACCTAAGTTTGGCTTTCTTGGGTTGTTTTTCCAATATTGTTGTTGGGTCTCAAAGCAAGACTATTGGGGTTCACATCATGTGGAGTATGCAATTGAAACTTTTGTAGATGGCATGAGTCCCTTGGCTCATATTGGCTCTTGCAAGCACTAGGTTTGCAGCCATAATACCCATAGCCACTATGAAGCTTGTTGGTCAAAGGCCGGTGGTGGTGGTTGGTCATTCCTGCCACCTTGATGTCTGTGTCCTCTCCCTCTAGTTGCCAACTACACGCATGTAAGATAGTAATAGATCATTAACTTAGTATCCCAAAGTTAGGGATCAAAGTCAAAATGTTGGAAATTTTACTCTTGTCTCATCAGTAGGAGGTAGGCCACCTACCAGTAGATGCCTAAACCGTAATTTTTCCCTCTTTCCATTTTTTTCGAGCCCAAGGTTTTTTTTTTTAACCCTAGTGTCTTATTCCCATACACATTTAGTCATGTATATATCTCATATCACATAAAACGAAACATTTAATGAATGAAACATGCAATGCATAATGAATGAAATAGCTAAACCAAATCTATCCTCAAGCCCCAAGGTAATCGGGAACTTATACTCTAATAAGTTGTGACTATTATCAGAGCCTAAACTACACCATCGACTTTAAACTTATTTCAAAGCTTACAACGAAAGATGATAAACTTGTGAGATCTTGGTGTCCCACATCGATTAGGGAGGGAAAAGTGAATGGGCTTATTAGTAAGCCCCTTCCCTTACACGGCATAAGGCCTTTTCCCAGAGGTACTGGGAGGAACAAAGCCGTGAGGGCCAGTGGGCCCAAAGCGGACAATATTTTGCCATGTGGAGGGTGGGAGTGTTACAAGTGGTATCAGAGCCGACCCTCGCCTGGATCGAGTGTGGGCCCCTGCCGTGCTCGTAGACATGTGGGCAGGTAGCGGGCGAACTGCTGCACGGGAAGAACAACCCTAAGGGGGGGTGCATTGTGAGATCCTGGTGTCCCACATCGATTAGAGAGGGGAAAGTGAATGGGCTTATTAGTAAGCCCCTTGCCTTACATGGCATAAGGCCTTTTCCTAGGGGTACTGGGAAGAACAAAGCCATAAGGGCCGGTGGGCCCAAAGTGGAGAATATTATGCCATGTGGAGGGTGGGGTGTTATAAAACTCAATTCTCAAAAGGCCCATTTAAGACCTAAAATTGACTTGTTTTGAGCCTTTGCGAAGGCCACAAGAATTGTGCACGTGACTTGGCATATATAACAGTGAAAATTTAGTTTTTTTTAAAAAAAATTGTATGTACATAGATAATATTTTAGGGTTTGAGAATGATATTGGGCTGCAACAATGCTAAGGCAGAAGGAATAGTGAATGAGAAAGGGAGGGAGTGAGAGACAGAGATAGTCAAGACATGATGGTGGGAAATTTAGAACATAACAGTGCATGTGCACTTGGGTAATGGGCAAGTATGTTACAATTATATAAAACCATATGCTTGGGGCAGTGGAAAGAAGAGAAAACAGAGCGAGAGCAAGAGAGAGATACTGATGAGAACCAAGGTGGGCCTACTCTTAAAGATCCTTTACATGTCCAGATGGGCCAATTACAAGATCAAGAGCCAAGAAGATCAAGGAAGCAATGCAAGAATTAGTGGAATTCACTTGGGATGGGCTTGAAAGAAGGAAAACATGTTAGATAGAGCCGGTTGTTGTTCAAGCTTTCAATTTGTTTAAAAGATTTTTATTATTAGTTTAGAATAATAAGTGGACTCGAGGATACTTGGCCCACATATGTCTTACTAATTTATTTAAACTCTTATTAGGATTTGTTTCCTTAGTAGATTAGGATTTGTTTCCTTAGCAGATTAGCATTTGTTTTTTTAGTAGATTAGGATTTGTTTCCTTAGTAGATTAGGATTTTTAGGAACTTTTCTTGTAATGACCAGCCTATAAATAGGCATTCAATCAATGAAAAAGGGAGACAATATTGAATTTTAATTGTGAGTTGAGTTTACTCCTCTTGTTCCGGAATGAACTTTTGAACTTATCAAAGGTAAATCACAATCTTTGTGGCGTTCCTCCTTGTAATTTGGGTTCTAGAGAAGGGTTCTTCAATGGGTCTAAATTTTAATATAATCCAAGTTCTTGAAACGAGTTCTCAACTGGTCTGGATTCTCCATCTATAGACCTGAGTTTAGCTTTCTTGGGTTGTTTTTTACAGTGTTGTTGTTAGGTCTCAAAGCAAGTCAATTGGGATTCACATCATTTGGTATCAAAGCAAGGTTTCCAATCGGGTCATATTCTATCCTTTTATTTCCTGCATATTTGATTCTAGGGCTTCATTGGCCTAGGGTTACAAAAAAAAATGGGCTTATGAAATTCTTAGAGTTTTGTAGGGCTACCGAAAATTTCATTGTTCTAGGGTTTGAATTATTGTTAGGGTTTTGTCAATTGTTTATTATTTAGTTTGTGATCAACTCTGTTGGTAAAAAAAAAAATCCTCCAAAAAAAAAAAAAACAACAAAGCAGAAAATCCTAAAATAATTTTTTTTTGGAGCCTTATCTTCAAAGGGGCTGCATACATCATTATAGTTGGTATCTTATCTTATAATTACTCTATCATTCGCATAATTTTCTTGATTCTTGTGTCTTTTTTATTCCTTTTCGTGTTTCTCTTGTTCCTGTTCTTTCTGTGTTTCTCTTGTTCTTATTCTTGAGTGGGAAAACTCCTGAGGTAAAAGGCAAGAGAGTGTGAGACTATTATTGGGAAAAAGCCAATTAAGAGTGAAACACGTAAGGGAGTGTTTGAGGTTTTTTTTTTTACCACTAACATTATTTTTGTGCAGCACATTACAATGTCTCACCGAAGTGGCTCATCACCAAGGGGGATGACCGGTAACCCATTCTTTATGTTGTAGGGCATGCAACAACAATTTGAGCGGTTGAACTTAGTTTTGGGGGAAGTGAGGGATAGGATTGATTAGCAAGAAGCAGCAGCGATTAGAAATTTGCAAGCTGAAGATTCGAGGACGAATCTTTTTTAGGAAAGGGCGAATGATGAGAACCAAGATGGGCCTACTCTTAACGATCCTTTTCATATCTAGATGGGCCAATTACAAGATCAGGAGCCAAGAAGATCAAGGAAGCAATGCAAGAATTGGTGCAATCCACTTGAGATGAAGCTAGCAAGAGCCCAACACTCAGGATGTGCTTGAAAGAAGGAGAACATGTTAGATAGGGCCTATTGTTGTTAAGACCTTCAATTGGTTTCAAAGATTTTTATTATTAGTTTAGAATAATAAGTGGGCTTGAGGATGCTTGGCCCACATATGTCTTATTAATTTATTTAAACTCTTATTAGGATTTGTTTCCTTAGTAGATTAGGATTTTTAGGAATTTTTCTTGGAATGACCAGCCTATAAATAGGTGTTCAATCAATGAAAAAGGGAGACAATATTAAATTTTAATTGTGAGTTGAGTTTACTCCTTTTGTTCTTGAATAATGAACTTTTGAACTTATCAAAGGTAAATCACAACCTTTGTGGCGTTCTTCGTAAGTTGGGTTCTTGAGAAGGGTTCTTCCACGGGTTTAGATGTTAATATATTCTAGGTTCTTGAAACGAGTTCTCAATGGGTCTAGATTCTCCATTTATAGACCTGAGTTTGACTTTCTTGGGTTGTTTTTTCCAATATTGTTGTTGGGTCTCAAAGCAAGTTAATTGTGGTTCACATCACATACCCCTTAGGGCTACAAATCACATCTTAATACCATATATGTCACGGTGTACGCCTGACTGACGCATGTGCCAATACATCACATAAACTTCCCCTAAAAAAAAAAATTTCACACGAACAACTACCAGGATAGGTCAAACGAGAACTCAAAGGAATAACGAAACCACATCAAAGTCAATGGACACAAGTACTTAGACATGATGAACAATCGTCCAAAATTTCTCAAAATTCGAACATTTATTGTCCACTCAAATCCTCTCTCTATCTAATGTGAACCCGCCAAAAATAATGAAATTTGACAACAAAAAGAAGGAACCCAATATCGTTTTACGATCAGATTTGAATGATAAATCCTAGACCCGTTGTTTTACGACAAACAAGAACCTTGGTATATATGACCTCAACTCGTTGTTTGATGTGAAACAACAACCTCGGTATAAGGAAGACGCCACGAACGGTGGTGGAAACCAGTTTAATAAGTCACTGGTGAACGCCACAGAAAATCCCGATAAGTTCATTTAGTTCTTCAAAGAACCATAGAGAAAACACTCTCAAATTTTACAGAATAATGATATGCCTTTTTTCATTGATTGAACGCCTATTTATAGGCTGGTCAATACAAGAAAAATTCCTAAAAATCCTAATCTACTAAGGAAACAAATCCTAATCTACTAAGAAAACAAATCCTAATCTACTAAGAAAATAAATCCTAATCTGCTAAGGAAACAAATCCTAATCTACTAAGGAAACAAATTCTAATAAGAGTTTGAATAAATTAATAAGACATCTGGGCCAAGCATCCTCAAGCCCACTTATTCCAAACTAATAATAAAAATCTTTTAAACAAATTGAAGGCCTTAACAATAAAAGGCCCTATCTAACATGTTCTCCTTCTTTCAAGCCCATCTTGAGTGTTGGGCTCTTGCTAGCTTCATCCCAAGTGGAATGCACCAATCCTTGATTGCTTCCTTGATCTTCTTAGCTCTTGATCTTGCAAAAGTTCTTTAAGAGTAGGCCCACCTTGGTCCTCATTAGTATGTGTCAGAATTGGATGTACTATATTGCACCTATAGCATGTAGCCAAGATGAATCAAGTATGAAGCCACTAGTGATTTAAAAAATTGAATTGTTGGGTTTTAGAGGATTTTTATGTAGGGATTTGTGATAACTGCTCATTTTATTTGTTCATTTTGTGGCTGATTGTTGGATTATCATGTGACCTTGTGATTTCATATATTATGTTATAAATTTCTTATTGGGCCTCCCAACTCACCCTTTTTTATCCTCTTGGATGCAGATTCGATATAGGATACTAGAGAATCGAATCAATTGAGGATTAATGAATTTAATTATTTATTTTCTATAATGGTTTCAAAAGTTGGCAATTATAATAGGTGTAATTAGTTTTAATATTTGAAAATTTGAATTTTGAGTTTTTAGTGCTCAATATTAGGTGAAATTGATGGTACATAATTGGCTCACCAGACCCTACGGGTTCGGGTTCGGGGCGCGACACTCTCAGAATAAATGCATTTTTCATTCATACCTGTTTGTTTTTTGAGATTTAGTGCTACTGACACAAGAATCATGTCTTCTTTTAGAAAAGCTTTTCTTTATAATAGAGTCAGATGTCTTCTTAGTTTTAGTGTCATTGACACTTTAATCATATTTTCTCTTAGACTTGGTGCGTTTGACACTAGAATCTTGTTTCTTTTAGACTTAGTGCATCTAGTGTGGTAATCATGATTTTTGGTTGAATTAGTGCATTTAAAATCAGAATAATCCTATCTAAGAATTGAGTACATGTGTCACAAGGAACCATGTTTTCTCTCAAGTTTTATCACTTTGTATAAGACTCTTCTTTTTCTTTAAAGGTATATTTCAGTTGATAAAATATTCATGTTTTCTCCTAAAAGTAGTGCATTCAACAATAAAATCATGCTTTATCCCAGTATTAGTGTCATTGATACAGGAATCATGTTTCCTCCAGTTTTATCCAAGTAAAAACCTAGCCATTTTAGTCTCTCAATCTTCCTCTACATTAGCTCAAATCTTAGCAATCTCCATCTCTTTGTAGTAATCCTCCACACTTTGGCTTCCCTGTCTAAGACCATGTAGCTTTTTGTACAACTCCTGGTAGTAGTAACTTGGAACGAACTGCTTTCTCATCATTGTTTTCATCTCTTCCCATGTCTCTATCGGTCGTTCTCTATTCCACCACCTGTTTATATAACAAGCTGATCCCACCAAGTAATAGCATAGTCAGAAAACTCATTCATTGCTAATTTTACCTTCTTTGCTTCAAAATAGTTGTGGCAGTCAAATACGAACTCCATCTTCATTCTCCCACTCAAGGTTTGCTTCGGGATAAGATCTACCTTGAAACGATGGAATCTTCATCTTAGTACCACCCAAGTTGTTATCTTCTTGATTCTTAGCTTCTCTAAACCACCCTCCATGTCTCCTATCACTCACAATAGAATTCCGATCATCTTCTTCATCAAAACTAGCCCCATAAGGTTCTTCATCTTCAACCCTCACGTCCCTTGGTTGAATTCTTTCCCTTCTATGCTCATTAGGGACGTTTTTGTGGCTGCTTCTCACATCTGTTCTTCATCTGATCTATCCGTTTGTGAACCTGCTCCAGTTCCAACTTCATCACATGTCTCATCTTACTCATCATGGCCTCTATGAAATATTTCGGGTCAGCCAGTCCCGTAGCCTCTTTGGCCATATTCTTAGCACTGTTGTGAGACATGATTGCTGCAAAACAAAGTTAGAAAAAGGAAAAAAAATAAAAGGACCTTACAATTCTCTCCTTTATGTGTTTACACTCAAGAATGTGAATCACACTACACTCGTGTTTCTCTCAAAAATACATGGCTTTTGATCACCACTCTTGCCTTTTTTTTTTTCTAGTTGATAATCCTCTTTCAGTTCTTTTGAAACTAAACAAACAATTCTCAAAATTTCCAGCACCAATTCACCATTGAGGTTTTTAAGAGCAAGGATTCAGGGAACACGACTAATTAGATTTTCGGAAGCACAAAATAGCAAGATTTCCACAACAAAACATCTGATTTTGGGGGTTGAGGTGATTTTTTTTGGGGCTTATTGGACCCAAAATGGATGAAAACAATCAATTGCGTAATAAATAGGACCAAACTATTTCGGACTCCTCTTTTTTTTTGACTCCTTTCTTTTTCTTTTTTTTTTTTGATGATTAGCAACTATCTTTTGATAGAAACAGAATAAGATGTTGTAATAAACTAGAACAAACAAAATGCGAGTGGAATGGAGGGGGTAAAGGAAATTCGGCTAAACTAGAATTTGTGAACCTAGTTTGGGAGTAAAGAACACAGAATAAAGAAAAGAAAGGTTTTTTTTTTTTTTATAAAGATAGGCAAACTTGAACTAGGACCTTTGCTCTGATACCAAATGATGTGAAATCCACCAAACATAAGGAGATCCAACAACGAAAAGGAACCCAAGATCGTTCTACGACCAGATTTGAATGATTGACCTCGATTCGTTGTTTACGAGAAAACAAGAAACTTGGTATATATGACCTCAACCCGCTGTTTGTTGTGAAACAATAACCTCATTATGAGGAAGATGCCACAACCGATGGTGGAAACCCGTTTGATAAGTCGCTGGTGAACGCCACCGAAAATCCTGATAAGTTCATCTAGTTCTTCAAAGAACCAGAGAGAAAACACTCTCAAATTTTACTAAATAATGATCATCCCCTTTTCATTGATTAAACACCTATTTATAAGGCTTGGCCATTACAAGGACAAATCTTAATCTACTAAGGAAAACAATCCTAATCTACTAAGGAAACAAATCCTTATAGGAGTTTATATATTGACAATCCAAACCCAAATAGGAATAACTAAAGACTAAAACTCTTACTTGCCTAAGATAGAAAAAGAAAAGTAAATCGTATGCAAGCCTTACAATCAGGCCCAAAGTAAAAAGTATTCTAAAACATGCCAATTTAAGCTTAGTCTTGGCCCGATTCTTCTAGAACTTGAATCATATTGATGAATCTTTGTTGCTTATGTGGATCATGCACAATGGCCCTTCACGAAGTTGCTTGAGTCCATGCCTCTTAAATCAGTCCGTTGAGTACATCTTTAAACTTCCTTGCTAGTGCTCTTGTAACCGGCCCAATTGGTACTTGAACTAGATCCCTTGAAGTTGTGTTATGATTTGCATCAGTAGTTGAGGATTGTTGTACATATAACTAATACACATAAGTTGTGGCTAAAGGTAGTATAGAAGATAGTTATGTGAACCTAACTTAAGAATGCTGAAAATAGAAATTTTTCAAACCATGAGTATTAAGGGAGGATAATGAGGTCTGTCCGTTTGTTTTCAATTGATTACAATGTCATATGAGGACTTGTTGTATGCAATATTAATCTTTAAAAAATGTGAATTTGGATGAGAAAAGAAAGATTGTAAGCACATCATAGTGTAAAAAAGTAGCTATGATTTTGAGGCAAGTTACCGGCACTAAATATGTGATTGTGAACATAGGAAATGATGACATCAACCAGCTGTGTTTTTGGGAGGTGAATGATTCAAATGTTTTACTTGAATCTCTCTCTTGATAATGATAGAATAATATTGTGCGAACAAATTATGAGAACATGTAGTAAGGGAATGGTTGATGGATATGTCTGGGTTTGTAAAGGTTTTATAGGATTCTCTAAAATTGAGTGTGTATGCATATGTGTTAATCTGGTTTTGTTGGAAATGTTAAAAAGGTAATATTTGTTAGTCTGATTGGTTGATGTGGAAATTTTTATTTTTTTTGTTATTCACAAAATAATTCTGGTGTTCATGTGATTGTTAGTCAGTTATACTTCAGATATGACTAGTTTGTCTTTATAATTCATGATTTGAAATAAAGATAGACTACTGATATCATGTTTGTGGAGTGACTCACTGTGTATGTATATAATTTGTAAAGAATAGTATAGTTTAATGGCAAACAACAACACCTTTAGTTGTGATGTATGAAGTTGAGGTGGGGTAATATGTTACATTAAATATTTACTCAATGTGTAAATTGCTTTGCTGACATTATGTTGTTGTGAAGAAGTTATGTGAAAATTATGACAAATGATACAGGAAAGATAGCATGGAATTGACTAAAAAAAGACTTATACATGAAAGTAAACATGAATAATATTAATTATAATTTCTAGTGTTTAAATGATACTAGAAATTATCTAGTGTTTAGATATTAGATAGCTTACTAAATTGATTGGTTAATTGCTTTGTGATAATTTGTTGATGTGGTTTTCTTTGAATTCGGTGAAACAGATTATATGGCAATGTACTCATTTAAATTAGTGTGATAAGTGAATTTTGAGGACGAAATTCTTTTAAGAGGGAAAGAGTTGTGCTAATTAGGTATTTTATTTTGTGTTGAGGATCTGGGTGCAAGTACTTATTTTAATGATTGGGTTAAAATTGAAATAGTTGAAAACACAAGCAAATAAGTATGGGTCCGATGATAAACTTTTAGTAGCGGATTATGAATTTGAGAAAAATATATAAGGGTGTGTATTTTAATTTTACGTGAATAGTCATTTTAGTTCAATAATTAAAAAGTAAGCAATTGAAAATATAGGAGATCGGGTATAGGTCTTGATATAAAAATTGGTTTAATTTTTGAAAAAAAATAATCAAAGTTGTGACAAATATACAAATATTTATGGAAGTATCCATTTATTCATAATCGTAAGGCCGGTACACGCATGATGACAAACATATAATATTTGTAATAAGTATATTTCTCATGTGACATGCATGCGTAGAATTGGTAATCAGTATTTAATTACGAGTAATAATATGAGACCTGAACCTGAACTTGAATCTAAATGATGAATAATTTAACGACATAGATGATTTTATAAAGAATGATTATAGGGACAATTATTTTATTTAAAGTGTGAAAAGTTAAATACGGACATTGACATGTGATATAACTTTTATTTTATGTACGTTAGCACATGTGGAATTAATTGAGTAACAAGCATGTGACATTAATTTATTGCTATAAAAATAAAATGTGTTAGTGTGAGCAAGGAGTGGTAAATACAAATTTAATGGTTTATCATTTTTTTGGATATATGTATAAACATGTCTACGTATAAATATGCATATAAGAAAAAAATAGGTATATAAATATAAGTGTACAAATACATGAACATAAGAAATATATGTGTAAGGAATATATACATAAATATATTTAAGCGAGAAATATATATGTAAATATATACATACATATATATATATATATATATATATATGTATATAAAATATGCAAGCAATGATGGAATAGTCCACTTTGGAGGACATGCAAGACATGTCTTTCATGCAAATAAAATAAAAATAACAAAACCAAGGGTGGGGAATGTAAGTAACGGCTAGAAAAAAAAACAATTAATGTTTACATGCAAGGCTAAGGGAAAGGAAAGAGGAAAAAAGAAAAGAAAAATGCTCTTGCGCTTGGGGATTTCGGCTAGAGCAAGAAACAAGAGGGGAAAGAAGAATAAAACCAAGGGAAGTAGAAGGAAAGAAAGAAAAAAAAAAAAAAAGAAGAAAAGAAGGAAAAAAAACGTAAAGTGTGGATGCAAACGTAAGAATTGTGATCCATGAACATGCAATAACATGAAGCTTTCACCTTGATATTTATGTGGGTGTGTAAATTAAGTTAGTATTGTTGTATGAAAAAGAGAAGAGTAAAATTCTTGTATGTGGGTTGAATTTTGGTTAAGAAAAATAGAAGTTTGGTGAGTAATTAGGAATCTTGTTAATTGTTCTTGAATTTTCATGAATTTCATGGGTATGAGGAATTATAAGGAAGCATGCAATCATATGATTTTATGGGAAAGTATGTAGATTCAAGTATATTTTGGTTATTATAATTTTATAAGAAAAGTTTACCTTAGATGTAATAAATTTGAATAGGTAATTCGAGTAGATTATTTTCATGTGACTCGAATTGATTATAACTACTAGTTTAATCGGTTCAAGTAATTGATATTATTAGGTATGAATGAGTTTTTGAATGTGGCATGATTAAATTACGAAACTTGATTCAAATAAACCAATTAGAGTAAAGTGGCATTACTTATTAATACTTGAATGGGATTGTGAATAATGAGTTCCAAATTCGAGGACAAATGCCGTAAAGAACACATCTCAAAAAGGTCCGGTAGAGGAGTCATCAACAAGATAAATTTTCTGCGAGATATGTACATACACTAACCCTTGTTTCATCTATGTATAAATGTTTCATTATATTATGTGATTGTCTATCTTATGAGTTCTATTGTAAATAAATGGCTTAAGTGTCATAATGTTACGATGGGAACAACATGTCTTCGTGACAGACTATAATATTATGGTTTAGTTGTCTATGTGACAAGTGGAAAGAAAAACCCAATGGTTTAAGACGATAAAGCGTCAGATGTCTAAGTGACGTAGTTTATTTGCACATCCAAGATATCTAACGGACGAAAGCTAATTGTTAGATTGGGTTGTCTACATGACTAAAAGTAACCATGGTGTTCAAGTTTGTCTTCGTGACTGAGATAAAGTTAAACTGATTTTCATCTAAGTGATGGAAGCTGAATTTATGGATGTGATGTGAGTTGTTCGAAAAATGGGAAACACATACATGTTGTTGAGTTGTCGGAATTAGATTGCAAACCGATATGATGATTAAATTGTGTTGTGTGTTGTCGCCTGGGTGGCAGGATAATTATTGTGACGCCCCTAAATTTTGGGAGTCCTTTCTCATCCCATTGATCACCCATCAACCTGCGAAAGTACCCGTCTATGCTATATGATCCAACACCAACTCACCACGTTCCCTTCACTGGGATCGTAACCAACATAAAGTTTGGACAGAGTCTCCCTTGTACCAGAGCACTCACAACATATAACCTATTTACATATTAATCTCTTGATTGTTCCAAGGTCCCATATCCATCAATTTCCCATCAATATTACTCCATTTACATCACTTGAACAAAAGGGCTCAAGGCTCAAAGGCATAGCAAAGTTATTTTACATTTTTGAAAATTTTGGAAGAGCTATTGGTAGCTCGTGTACTAGCTACCAGAAGTTGAGGCGTCTGCCAGTGAGCTCCCAATAGCTGTGAAATGAGCTACCAGTACCTGCCCACTGCCAGCGAGCTACTGCAAGCTCAAGATTTGCTACCTGTAGCTGAGCCCACTGGAATCGTGCTAACAGTAGCTAATCAATGTGCTACAAGTAACAGGGCCTAGTTTTTCCCAATTTAATCCCTTTTTCAATTTATACTCACCCAATCTCATACACTATTCACCCAAACTCATATAACATCAAATTTTACACATATATTTCATGAGTTCATTATACAATCCTTTATACAACGTTTCAAGTCGAAAACCAATTACACGATTGATTTATAAAAACGCAACTTAAAGCCACATTTCGGCTTCTTCTCAACATAATTGTCTCACACCTGAAATGTTATTTCCATAAAGGGTGAGCCACGCTCAATAGGTTATCTCTTAGAAAGACTACTCTCAAACCCAAATGCATATGAAAGTTTCACATGCAATTAAATAATCAACAAACATCCATTCAAGAATATACAATTCAATGATGAATGCCACAATGCTATGCCATGTTATGAGATGATAATGAGAGCCAAGGTGGGCCTACTCTTAAAGATCCTTTTCAAGTCTAAATGGGTCAATTATAAGATCAAGAGCCAAAAAGATCAAGGAAGCAATGCAAGGATTGGTGCAATCCACTTGGGATGAAGCTAGCAAGAGCCCAACACTCAAGATGGGCTTGGAAGAAGGAGAACCAATTTTGATCCACTTGATCCAAGCTGTGGAAGACATGAAGACATGACTTAGAGATAGAGCCTTTTGTTGTTAAGGCTTTCAATTTTTTTAAAGAATTTTTATTATTAGTTTAGAATAAGTGGGTTTGAGGATACTTAGCCCACATATGTCTTATTATTTTATTTGAACTAGGGTTTAGAATAAGTACTGTAGCACGGTACTGTTCATGCTACAGTACCATGACACTATTCACTCAAGGGCATTTTTGAGAGAAAGGGTCACAATTTTAGTCTTTAGTTATTCCTATTTAGATTAGGATTTGTTTCCTTTAATCAATGAAAAAGGGGAGACAATATGTAGAGAATATATTAAATTTTAATTGTGAGTGGAGTTGAGTTTACTCCTCTTGTTCTTGATTGAACTTTTGAACTTATCAAAGGTAAATCACAACCTTTGTGGCGTTCCTCCTTGTAATTTGGATTCTTGAGACGGGTTCTTCAACGGATCTAGATTTTAATATAATCTAGGTTCTTGAAACGAGATCTCAACGGGTCTAGATTCTCCATCCATAGACCAGAGTTTGGCTTTCTTGGGTTGTATTTCCAATATTGTTGTTGGGTCTCAAAGCAAGTCGAATGAGGTTCACATCAGATGAGACTCACACATACAATGCAATTCGAGCCCTCCAGTGGCTCCCATAACACATGCAATGTCATGCCACGTGTCTTTCTTGGGTAGGTGATTTCCTGGACTTGCACTAATGGTCCTCCACACCGACACAGATTTTGGTATCTAAACTCTGGTTCTGCATATACCAATACACTTTTTTGGACTTTTACCATCGGAACTGTATAAACTAGTAGTCGGGTCTTGCACCCGAGAGAGAATCTAGCCTTTTTTACTATACCCGACACAAGTTTTTTATGCAACCCGTGCGACTCAATCAGACTGTGGTCCAACTCTCCCGAGCCCACTTATCATCCACCAAGAATGGTGTTTGATCAAAATCATGCACACACCAACACTCATGTCATGTCAAATGCCCATGAATGTGATGTTATCTGTGCATATCCAAACTAATGAACAATTGCATTTCATGTTATGTTCAATATGTCATGAACACATTATGAACAATTTCAAATTCTCAATAATACTTATCATAAAATATATAATCACATTCTAACATCATCACAAAGCATGTTATATCAATTTCATTCAAAAAACATGCTTAATCATCATAGGCATTTTATCAAACCCCAAAAAATGCAAAAAATCATATAAACACATAATCATGCCTAATTTATTACATTCTCATGAAATCACCCAATGAGCAATTTTCAACAAACCCAATTCATGCAAAATTGATTTTATCCATTCTCATACCATTTCTCGCACTCTAGTTATACTAGCTAGGAGAAGAACACTACCTCTTGAACTGTAACACAAGTGGTAGAAACTCCAAGAAGCCCAATCCAAGCTTCAAACCTTGGTTTCCAAAAATCCCACCTTTGAGACTTTGGTGAAATCCCCAATTTTTGGTACATAGACGTACCTCTGGTTGCGTAGATCAACTTTTGTTCTTGGGCTGAAGTATTTCAATGAACGGTTGGCCCTAGATTGCAAGGAGAAGATGAAAGAATCCGTTGAATTTCTCCCTCTTCTTGCTCTCTCTCTATTCCAAAATTTGCTAGGTAATGGGGAGAAAATTTTGATTTTTCTCCCCTATTTATACTCCTTGGATACTTGGCCCACAATGCGTCCCACGTCACGTCTTTTTCTGATCCAATTTCATCCCAAATCAATTAAATCTCATCTCATGTTCTATCCAACATTTTTTATTTGAACTAACTTTAAATTATTTTTCATGCTTCGCAATTAAAACTTGGTCATGCGACACCCGATTGTATCGTAAACCGCACAAAAATTGATTGTCTCTCATTTCAATAAAAATTGACTGGTTAACTAAGTAACTAGATTTTGGGAGACGAATCCAACAGTGAGGTTCGTTTCTTCATCCAAGTTCTAGAAAAATTTGGGTTTTGAACCCATACCGTAGCAACTGATTACCGTTTTGTCCTTTTTCATAAAAATTCAATTTTCCCGAGTTTCACCAGCCTCATGGTCTTGCCTCACAAAACCTGATCTCAACTATCCATGATACGCACTGGTCCTTCCTAAAAGGTCTCATCCGCATCAACAACCAACTCACCCTAATCCACCTTTTATGTGTAGGATTTGGACTGTACTTCCTGAGCATGGAGACATGGAATATCGCGTGAAACACCAAATAGATTTGGTGGTAACACTTATCGGTAAACGGTTGTGCCAACCTTCTCGAGTACCTCGAAGGGCCTGATATACCTCGATAACAACTTCCCTCGCTCCCTGAACTTGACCACTCCCAACTTAGGCGTCACCTCCAAGAAGACGTGATCTCTAACCTCGAACTCTAGAAGTTGCCTTTGTCTGTCGGCGTAGCTCTTCTACCGACTCTGAGCTGTGAGAAGACACTTCCATTTCCAGTCCACTTTCTTCGACGTGTTTCTAACCAAATTCGAACCCGTAGAGGGTCTGTCTCCAATCTCCATCCAACAAACTAGAGAATGACTTGACCTCCCATAAAGTGCCATAAGGGTGTCATTTGCATGATCGCCTAATAACTGTGGTTATAGGCAAACTCCACTAAGGGTAAGTACTCTTTTCCACTACCCTTGAGATCAAGGATGTATGCTCGTAGCATGTCCTCTAAAGTCTTGATGGTCCACCCCGACTGACCGTCCGTCTAGCGATAAAAAGCAGTGCTCATCATCATCAATTATGTCCCTATAGTCCATTGGAAACTCTCTAACAAATGGGTCGTGAACCTGAAATCCCGATCCGATACTATAGATATGGGTACCCCATATAACCGAACTACCTATCGTATATACAGCTTGTATAATTCCTCCAATGTGAAGGTCTTTTGCATTGTCAAAAAGTCTGTTAACTACGTAAACTTGCAACTATTACCCACACCGTGTCATGCCCCCGTAATGTCCATGGCAAGTAGGTTACCAAATCCATAGTCACGTGTTCCCACTTCCACTCAGCCACCTCCAAATGATGGAGCAACCCTGTTGATCTCACGTTCTCAACCTTGACTTGCTGACACGTGAGACATTTACCAACAAAGTCTTCAACGTGTTTCTTTATCCTGTTCCAATGATACTGGTGACAAAGATCGTTGTACATCTTTGTGCCACTTAGATGCACAGCAAAATGGAAGCAATGAAATTCCCTATGGATCTCCTCTCTCAGATCTATAGACTGGGGAACCATAGCCCTTCCCTTAAATCAAAGACTACCATTAGTGTAAATAGCCCAGTCTTCTTCACTTGTACCTGGCTGTACCCAGTCCCTAATGGACAATATCTTTGTGTCCTATATTTGGGACTTGATCACTCTGCTTGGTAGACAAGGCGTAGCCACTAGCCTCCCCAAAGTGACCTGAGTCTAACCTCTATATTATAGCCCGAACTGCTCCATAGTCTTAAGCATCTGCCATTCCCGGGAAGCAATACTAGCCAATACTCCACGTGACTTTCGACTGAGTGCATCAAGAACTATGTTTGCCTTACCAAGATGGTAATCCAAGTAAAGTCATAATCTTCCAAATACTTCATTCACCTACATTGCCTCATATTGAGGTCCCGCTAGGTAAAGATGTATTTCAGACTCTTGTGGTCCAAAAATACCTTAAACAACAATCCATACAGACAGTGACGCCATGCCTACATGGCCCGGAAAAGGTTGGGCAGTCATGATTTGGGAGGGCCAAATTTAGTCTTCGAGATATGCTATTTCTTGGGATTAGTGAGGTATTACAAGAAGTTCATTGAGGACTTCTCCCCGACTGGTTGTACTTATGACGAGATTGACTAGGATGGAGGTCAAGTTTCAGTGGAATGACTCGTGTGAGAGGGCATTCCAAGAGTTGAAAAAGAGGCTTACTTCAATTCCTATTATAATAGTTTTGGAGAGGTGACAGAGGTACATGGTATATTTTAATGCCCCGAAGGATGGACTTAGGTGTGTATTGATGCAGTACAGGAGGATGGTGGCTTATGGTTCTCTGCAGTTAAAGGGCCACAAGCAGAACTACCCCAATCACGACATAAAGTTGGTTGTCGTTGTCTTTGCTGATACACCCGAAGCCAACAAAATGTGTCCCAAAAATTTCACCTCCATTAGCCAAAATTCACAGTTGTTGAACTTGACATACAACTGATGGTCTCTCAATGTCTGGACAACAATTCTCAAGTGACCCTCATGCTCCTTTTCAGAATTGGAATATATCAGAATGTTATCAAGAAAAATAATAACAAACTGATCTAAGTAAGGTTAGAACACCCTATGCATGAGATCCATGAATATCGTTGGGGCATTAGTCAATTCAAAAGGCAAAACTGTGAACTCAAAATACCCATATTGCGTCCTAAATGCCGTCTTAGGGATATTTGCATCCCTAATCTTAAAATAATGGTATCCCATGCATAGATCTATCTTGGAATAGACCCGTACCCCTCTTTGTTGACCAAACAAGTTATCAATTCGTAGTAAAGGGTACCTATTTATTATAATAGCTTGATTCAACTGTCGGTAATTTATACATAGCCAAAAGGTCTTATCCTTCTTCTTGGCAAATAATATCAGAGTGCCCCAAGGTGAGGTACTCGGTCTAATGAAACCCTTGTCCAACAATTTTTGCAACTAGACCTTGAATTTTTGCAACTCTATAATTGTCATTCTATGCGGAGTCATAGAAATAGGGAATGCATCGGGTTGCAACTTAATGGTGAAGTCTACATCCTGATATGGAGGTAAACCCGGTAACTTTTCCAAAAAAATATCGACATACTCAGAAACTACCCGAGGTGGACTTAACTCTTGTCTCACTTCGTCCCCAAGTGTTAGGCTTGCAAGCTATCCCAACAACTGCCCATGCCAACAAGTGTCATACACTGCTTGGGCCAAAGCATCGTACTTTTGCTTGACTCATGTTCCCTAATTTCTGACCATCATCCCGGTTATGTGTACATGGCTTATCTGGATGGGTGAATGTCACACTCTCTCGGGTTTGATGCAAGAAATGGAGAAAACGAGTGTGTGGATGGAAATATGTGTGTACAAAAGTGATCCCCAAGCGTAGAGAGACTTTCGAGTGTCATGTTTTACTTGGAATTACGTATTCCAAGGTAATCTCCTCAAGGAAGGAAGGTTGAATTTTGGTGAAGGTGATTTTGTAAAAATGGAAAAGTGTAAAATCTTTTAAGTTTGTGTTTTGGTGAGTGAAGATTTTTGGTAAAAATAAGGTTGGCTAATCCGAAGAGGTCATTCCAATGTGAATGCCAAATCAACTCAATTCATTCAACCAATGGTGCCGAGGTGCTTGATTGATTCGTAGGACGTGAGGAACTAATGTGGAATGTAGGCTCAAGTATACCCCGTGACAAGTCTATGGTGTATCAGAAGCTCACAACCACGTCCGCACTCACCCTAGTCAAACCAAGCACTTTGCACTACGAGGACAAATGGGGGAGAGTTGATTTAGCATTACCCAAGAGGAAGTTTCCTTTGGATTAGCCAACAAAAAGTTTAGCTACTTATGGTTAAAGTAAAAGCATTCTTGGTTCTAGTTATTACGAAATTGGAAATTGTTTGGTTCCAATTATTACAAAATTGTTTGTTTTCATCCATTTTGGGTCCAATATGCCCGAAAGAATCACCTCAACCCCCAAAATCAGATATTTTGTTCTAGAAATCTTGCTATTTTGTGCTTCCAAAAATCTAACCAGCCGTGTTCCTTGAATCCTTGCTGACAAAAACCCAAAATTCCTTGATGAGTTCTTGGTGAATTGTTGCTGAAAATTTTGAGAATTGTTTGTTTAGTTTCAAAAGAACTGAAAGAGAATTATCAAGTGGAAAAAAGGCGAGAGTGGCGAGAACATTAGAGGGTTAAAAGCCATGTAGTTTTGAGTGAAACACGAGTGTAGAGTGATTCACATTCTTGAGCGTAAACATGTAGAGTAGTGAATTGTGAGGTCCTTTTATTTTTATTTTTTTCTAACTTTGTTTTTCAGCAATTATGTCTCACAACAATGCTAAGAATAAGGCCGAAGAGGCTACGAAATTGGTTGACCCAAAATTGTTTATGGAGTCCATGATGAGTGAGATAAGGTGTGTGATGAAGTTGGAACTACAGAAGGTTCATGAACAGATAGATCAAATGGAGAACACACGTGAGAAGCAGCCACAAAACGTCCCTAATGTGTGTAGAAGGGAAAGAATTCAATCAAGGGAAGTGAAGTTTGGAGATGAAGAGCCTTATGGGGCTGGTTTTGATGAAGAAGATGATCAGAATTCTGTTGTTAGTAATAGGAGAAATGGAGGGCGGTTTAGAGAAGCTAGGAATTGGGAAGATAACAACTGGGGTGGTATTAAGATGAAGATTTCATCATTTCAAGGTAGATCCGATCCTGAAGTATACATTGAGTGGGAGAAGAAGATGGAGTTCGTATTTGATTGCCTCAACTATTCCTAAGCAAAGAAGGTAAATTTAGTGGTGATTGAGTTTTCTGACTCTGCTATTACTTGGTGGGATAAGCTTGTCATAAACAGGAGGCGAAATAAAGAATGACCTATAGAGACATGGGAGGAGATGAAAACGGTGATGAGAAAGCAGTTCATTCCAAGTTACTACTATCGAGAGTTGTACACGAGCTACAAGATCTTAGAGAGGGAAGCCGGAGCATGGAGGATAACTACAAAGAGATGGAGATTTCTATGATCCGAGCTAATATAGAGGAAGATCAAGAGGCTACAATGACTATGTTTTTACTTGGATTAAACTAGGAAATCCAAGATAAGGTAGAGATGTAGCATTTATGAGAAGTTGGAAGATATGGTGCACATAGCCATCAAAGTGGAACAATAACTCAAGAGGGGGGTCACGTGCAGCCAATAACTCTAGTTCTAACTCTTGGAAACCAAGTTATACAAAGGAAATGGACAAGTCACAAACGTCCAAAACTGAGCCCAAGTGCGCGAACACCAACCACGTTCCTCAAGGTAATACCGACACTTCTACCTATAGGAATCATGACATTAAATGTTTTAAATATCAAGGAAGGGGACACATAGCAAGTCAATGTCAAAACAAGCAAGTCATGGTGTTGCAAGACAATGATGAAATTGTGACCGACAATGAAGATTCTGACACCGATGACATGCCACCATTGGAGGAAATTTTTGAGGAGGAATATGTAGCCCCTAGTGCATTGACATTGATGGCGAGGAGAGCATTGAGCGTGCATGCAAAAGAGGTTGATGAAGTGCAGCAGGAGAACATCTTTCACACTAGGTGCCACACCAAAGAAAAGGTATGTAGTGTGATTATTGATGGTGGTAGTTGTACTAATGTTGCAAGCACAATTATGGTGAAGAAATGGGGACTACCCATGTTGAAACACCCTAAACCGTACAAGTTGCAATGGTTAAATGATAGTGGTGAGATAAGGGTGAACAGACAACTGTTAGTTGCATTTCGAATCTATAAGTATAAAGATGATGTGTTGTGTCATGTAGTACCGATGTGAGCGGGACACTTATTGCTAGGGCATCCATGGCAGTTTGATAGGCATGTGAAGCATGATAGTTTTACGAACAAATACTCATTTGTGGTTAATCAAAGACCAATCACTCTTGTACCATTGACACTACAACAAATATATGAGGATCAAGTGAGATTACAAAAAGAGAGTGAACAAAAGAAAAAAAAAAGTGAAAATCAGAGAGAGGCCGAGAAAAATGGGAGAGAAAAGGAAAATCAAAATTCGGCCATTAAGAGAAAATCATAGAGAAAACAAAAGAATTTCTATGCAAAAGTGAGGGAAATTAAGCGAGCAATGTTTTCAAATCAGCCGATGATTGTATTTTTATACAAAGAGGCATTTTTGAACACTAACGAACTTGACCTTACTTTGCCTAGTTCTGTTTTTTCTCTTTTGTAGGAGTATGAAGATGTCTTTCCCGAGGAAACAACACATGAGTTACCTCCAATCCGAGGGATTGAACATCATATTGATTTTGCTCATGGTGCGACAATTCCAAACCGACCAACCTATCGAAGCAACCTCGAGGAGACAAAGGAGCTTCAACGGCAAGTAAGAGAGTTGTTGGAGAAAAGGCACATGAGGGAGAGTATGAGCCCATGTGCAATTCCAGTTTTTCTTGTACCTAAGAAGGATGAGACATGGAGAATGTGTGTTGATTGCCGGGCCATAAACAACATAACTATAAAGTATCATCATCCTATTCCTCACTTAGATGATATGTTAGATGAGTTGCATGGCTCTTGTGTATTTTCTAAGATTGATTTAAATAGTGGTTATGATCAGATTAAAATAATGGAAGGAGATGAATGGAAAACAACCTTTAAAATAAAATATGGTTTGTATGAATGGTTAGTTATGCCTTTTGGATTGACTAACGCTCTGAGCACCTTTATGAGACTTATGAATCATGTTTTGTGTACATTTATAGGCAGATTTGTTGTTGTCTACTTTGATGATATACTCATTTATAGCAAAAACATGGATGATCATGTACTACATTTGAAATTTGGTCTAGATGTACTTAGAAAAAAAAAGTTGTTTGCCAATCTAAAGTGCACTTTTTACACCAATAAGCTTGTATTTTTGGGATTTGTTGTTAGTGCACAAGGTATACAGGTTGATGAAGAGAAGGAACGTGAAATCCATGATTGGCCGAGTCCCACAAGTGTAGGTAATGTTCGTAGTTTTCATGGACTTGCTAGCTTTTACCGGCGGTTTGTGAAGGACTTTTAGTAGCATAAGCGCACCACTTACTGAAGTGATCAAGAAGAACTTTGGATTTAGATGGGGAGAAAAACAAGAAAAAGCGTTTCAATTAATCAAAGAGAAGATGACCATCACCCCCTTATTGTCTTTACCTAACTTTTCAAAAACATTTGAGATTGAATGTGATGCTTCAGGTATTGGCATAGGAGCAGTGCTAATGTTTGAAGGACCACCAATTGCTTACTTTAGTGAGAAACTAAGTGGGACAGCCTTAAACTACCCAACTTATGATAAGGAGTTGTATGCATTGGTTCGAGCTTTAGAGACATGGCAACACTACCTATGGCCTAAGGAATTCGTGATTCACACCGATCATGAGTCCTTGAATCACTTGAAGGGCCAGCACAAGCTAAACAATGCACTTTTCTCGCAGGTATGCGTTACTCTCCACACTTGATGCAAAATTGCTTGGTTTTGAACAGGTTAAAAATTTATACGCTGATTACCATGAATTTTGTGAGGAATACCGGTTGTGGTAAGTTTTTTAGGCTTGATGGATTTCTATTTCGAAAAAATAAGTAATGCGTGTCCAATTATTCCTTAAGGGAGTTGTTAGCGCAGGAATCTCATGGTGGGGGATTAATGGGACATTTTGCAGTTGCAAAGACTTTAGTTGTTTTGCTATTGGCCTCACATGAAAAGAGATATTGGGAGAATTTGTGGTAGATGTGTCACATGTAGGCAAGCTAAATCTAGACTACGGTCCAACGGTTTGTATACTCCTTTACCAATTCCAGTGAGCCATGGGTTGATATTTCAATGGATTTTTTGTTAGGATTGCCTAGGACTAAACATTGGAAAGATTCAATTTTTGATGTTCTGGATAGACTTTCTAAGATGGCACACTTTAGTTGTTTTGCTATTGGCCTCACATGAAAAGAGATATTGGGAGAATTTGTGGTAGATGTGTCACATGTAGGCAAGCTAAATCTAGACTACGGTCCAACGGTTTGTATACTCCTTTACCAATTCCTAGTGAGCCATGGGTTGATATTTCAATGGATTTTGTGTTAGGATTGCCAAAGACTAAACGTTGGAAAGATTCAATTTTTGATGTTCTGGATAGACTTTCTAAGATGGCACACTTTAGTTGTTTTGCTATTGGCCTCACATGAAAAGAGATATTGGGAGAATTTGTGGTAGATGTGTCACATGTAGGCAAGCTAAATCTAGACTACGGTCCAACGGTTTGTATACTCCTTTACCAATTCCTAGTGAGCCATGGGTTGATATTTCAATGGATTTTGTGTTAGGATTCCCTAGGACTAAACGTTGGAAAGATTCAATTTTTGATGTTCTGGATTGACTTTCTAAGATGGCACACTTTATTCCATGTCACAAAATGGATGATGACTCGCATGTTGCTGAATTGTTCTTTAGAGAGATTGTGAGATTACATGGGATGCCTAGAACAATTGTTTCGGATAGAGATGTGCTTCAAGTTTAATTATGTAAATCCAAGCGCGGGTTGAGTGAAATAATATATTTCTTAAAAGACCGAGGTCGAACCCTTAGGGAATTATAAAATAGCAGCAATCACACAAATACTGATGAGAACAAAGGTGGGCCTACTCTTAAAGATCATTTGCAAGTCTAGATGACCAATTACAAGATCAAGAGCCAAGAATATCAAGGAAGCAATGCAAGGATTGGTGGGATGAAGCTAGCTAGAGCCCAACACTCATGATGGGATTGAAAGAAGGGGAACCAATTTTGATTCACTTGATCCAAGCTATGGAAGACATGAAGACATGACTTAGAGATAGGGCCTTTTGTTGTTAAGGCTTTCAATTTGTTTAAAGAATTTTTATTATTAGTTTAGAATAAGTGGGTTTGAGGATGCTTAGCCCACACATGTTTTATTTCTTATGAACTTGGGTTTTCGTAGTTACTGTAGCACGTACTATTCATGCTACAGTAACCACGCACTATTCACTCTTTTTTATGGTCTAATTGTAAGGCTTGTATGCCAAGTACTTTCCTTTTTCTATTTAGGCATGTGATCAGCCAATTAAAGGGCTGAATGTCTTTCTTTTTCTTCAAGAGTTTTAGGAAAGTAAGAGATATTTCTTTACCAACAAGTAAGAGATATTTCTTAAATAGGATAGCTATTTTAGGAAGTTTCCTAATCCTTGTAATGGCCAGCCTATAAATAGGTGTTCTATCAATGAAATAGGAGAGACAAGATAATGAATTTTGATTGTGAGTTGAGTTGAGTTTACTCCTCTTGTTCTTGATTGAATTTTTGAACTTATCAAAGGTAAATCACAACCTTTGTGGTGTTCCTCCTTGTAATCTGGGTTCTTGAGAAGTGTTCTTCAATGGGTCTTGATTTTAATATAATCTAGGTTCTTGAAACGAGTTCTCAACGGGTTTAGATTCTCCATCCATAGACCTGAATTTGGCTTTCTTGGTTTGTATTTCCAATATTGTTGTTGGGTCTCAAAGCAAGTCGATTGGGGTTCACATCAAATACTATAACAAACTTGTGAAGATAATTTGTTTAAAAGATTGTTGAGTTGAGAATATTGATTGAAGTAGTTAAAACAGTATATTAAAAATGCTAGAGCATCAGGTACTCCCTCTCAAATTCATACAATAATGATTAAAGACTTAATTTTTAATCCTAGACAAGAATCAGATGTCGGTTGATTCAATTCACCAAATTTCGCAAGAATACCACAAGAATATCTTTGTTTATAATCAAAGGATTATTTAGGAACTAGAATAACCATCCAATTATATTATTCTCTGAAATAATGATAATAAACTTAAGTATGAAATAACCAGTTATTTGACTAATAGGGAAATTCAAGCAATCAATAAACATGATATAATGATTCAAGGATTTTTACTGAGCAAAAACTTTGCTAAGAAATCAGAAGTTGAATTAACAAAATATCACATACCATTAATGATTAACCCTAATTAATGCACAATTTAATTAAGTTAATATGTCAATTGTGTTAGTTAAACAAAGTTAAACTAGCCAAAATAAATCAACTTTGGGTTAGTGTGTGAATTAGGGATAATGCATTGATTGTTGTTCTTTTTATGATTTTGTGGGTCAAAGCTACCAACAACTGGGGTGCCAATTGCGTCAATGCTACAAACTACTAGGGGAGCCAATTATCAAAGCTACAAAATATAGGGTGCCAATTATCAAAAGATCAAAACAAAGGGGGATCAAAGTGTAATTCTAGCCCTCCCTTTTTCCCTATAAATACCACCCCTTGGGTCTTGTAAAGATCATCTTTTTTTCTTTTATCATCTTTCTTGTAAAGAGCATCTTTTGGTAATAAAAAACCCTTCAAAAGTCATTATTGCTTTCTTGTATCATTGCTTTCTTGAAAAGAGCACCTTTTGGTAGTGGAAAACCCTCCAAAAGTCATTATTGCTTTCTTATTATTGCTTTCTTTTATTGTATTATTGTTTTCTTTTATTTCCATCGTTTTGAGCTTCCTTATTCCTTTAGAGGAGTGAAACTCTTCTACTTTTCTAGAGCTATACCAATGCTGTGAAGGGTGAAATGTAATTCACTCATTATTTGTCGAAGATTGGCACCGTGTGTAATATGTTTTACCTTGCTACTCCTGTACTTGGAGGGATGAGCATCACTCACTTTTTCTAACTTTAACAAAGCCATGAAGAGTGAGTAATTTCTCATCCAATCTTTAGTAAGAGGTGATGGACATGTATAATTATCCGAAAGTTATATTTGTGCATTTCGTTTACGCTTAGCTACAATCTTCATTTCTTTATAATGTCTTCCCATTACATTATTGCCTTTACCTTAAGCATGAGTAGATAAGCCTTTAAGTTGGCTAATCCAAGGGAGACCTCCTCTTGGGTGTGCCATTTCAATTCAATTTTCCTTCCTCCTCTTAGAGTACGATGGTTCGATTTGACTGGCTAGAGGGTGGACGGGATTATTAGTCTTTGATATCCCATAGAATTGTCACGGGTTATGCTTGGATCCTCACTTCCATATCGTCTCTAACTTCCCACGAATCAATCGTACATCTATGCTCTATTGGAGGAAGGATTCGAGTTGACTTGGTATTCCCATTGGAGTGAACCATTTGGATTAGTCAACATTTGTTCTGTGTCATTTTCATCACAATCACAAACCAACCTTCAACCAACAAAAGATTTTACACTTTATTTTTACAAATATCACCTTCATAATAACGCACCTCCTTCCCTGAGGTGATGACCTTGGAATGTGATTCCAAGTAAAACACGATAAGCAAAAGTCTCTCTATGCTTGGGGAGCATTTTTGTTCACACACACACACATTTCATTTACCCATCATTTTGTTGCCCTTTCTTTTGACATCATTCCAAGGGCAGAGTAACACTCCCCTCCACACATAGACTATACGCATTGAGGGATGATGTGTGGAGATTAGAATATACTACTATGGAAACGATCAAGCATTTTTGGAGCTGTTACCAGGGAAGGCAAGTGTCGAATCAAGAAGGTGATTTTCGGACAACGGAGGTAAGTCCCGTGATGTTCATCATGGGTTAGGTACATTGATCTTTGTATATACTTTTGTTTACATTTTTATTTGTAGATAGTTCTGTTATATGTGGGGTCGGGACGAACAAAACCGACTAGTTAGACAACCCTTGGGCCCCAATATGAACATTGATCAAGACCCACCCGAGGATGCGGGTGATAATTTAGAGAATATAGGTACCAATCCAAACATGCAACGGGGTGGGGGAGGACAACAACCTAGAATGCCCAATCCACAAATGGAATTTTTTCCTCCTGTGAATGAAGGGAACAACATCCACATTGAGCCTCTAGCAAGGTCAATGAGGGATTTCCTTCAACCCACACGAAGCACCACACCCTCATGCATCCTCCTTCTGGTCCAACTCATCTCTTCCTACTTAAGCTAGGGATGTTGCAACTACTTCCCAATTTTCACGGAATTGAAAAAGAAAACCCATATTTGCACATAAAGGATTTCGAGGAAATAGTTGCAACCTTTCTCACCACTCATGGTATGGAAGACATAGCTAGGCTGAAATTGTTCCCTTTTTCCCTAAGAGATAAGGCAAAAACGTGGCTTAATTCCTTGAGGCCTCGATCCATAACATCTTGGAACCAAATGCTCTCTTAAGTTTTTTTTAAAAAAAATTTTGGTGCATAAAACCACCAGTTTAAAAAAACAAATTCAAAACTTTTTGGAGAAGCCCAATGAGCAGTTCTACCAATGTTGGGATCAGTACAAGGAGTTGCTATAATCCATTCCACACCATGGCTTTGAACCGTAGCCGTTGGTGAGTTTCTTCTATGAGGGAATCACACCGGGCCATTAACAGTTCATAGATATGATGTGTAATGGGGAGTTTTTGAGTAAAGACCCCAATGAGGCCTTAGATTACTTTGATACATTGGCTTAAAATGCACAATCATGGGACATTATGGATCCCACTGATGTACCAAGGTCTTCTCCTCAAGGGAATAACAAAACTCATAGGGGAAGGATTTATGACTTGAGAGACCGAGAAGACTTGCTTTCCAAAATTGCCAAGTTGTCTAGGAAGGTTGAGAGTCTTGAGGTAAATAGGAGACACGGGGTGTCAAATGTTTCAAAGACTGAGGAGGGCTACTCAATTTGTGAGAGTGTAGATCATTCCATTTCGGAGTGGCCTAACATTTCGGCACTTAAGGAAGTGTATCACGAGCAAGTCAATGCCTTTAACCAAATGAGGCAATCATTCTCTCCACATTCAAACACTTACAATCCGGGTTGGAGCAATCACCCTAACTTTAGTTGGAGATCCTAGGTAAAATCAATTTCAATTCCAAGGTCAAGCTTCTAGCTCCCAATACCCCCAGACCAATTGGCAAGGGTATTCGTCAAACCCACCACCACAAAATTTTTCACAAAGTCCACCTCGACAAAGGTTTTTTCAAGGGCCATCCAATCCTCCCACCTATCAACCTCCCCACAAGAGAAATTTGGAGGATATGGTTCTTGCTTTCATTCAAAATCAGACTACCATCAACAATCAAAATGTCACAGCTTTTAATGACATTTGAGCCCAACTCATGAAGCTGACAAGCTCTATGGGGGCATCACAACAAAAGAAAGGGAAATTCCCCGCTCAACCCCAATAGAATCCTAGAGGTCATCATGTTGTTGAGTCATCGGAGCCCTTAAGAGAGAGTTGTGAGCAACTCATGGCGATTACCACCCTTTGTAGTGGCAAACAAATTGATAAGACCATTGTGTCAAAAATCTCACCCAAGGCCACATTGCCAAAAGAAAGAGAGACCATGGGTGACACCATCGAGGGTGGAGTGAGTGAGAAGAGAGAGTGAGGTAGTTGAAAATAAAAAATTTGTTGATGAAAGTGTGCTTGTTTCCCCCATGCCTATTCCCTTTCCCAATCGTTTGAAGCCACTCATCAAGGTGGCTAATTATTCTAATATCACTGAAATGTTTAAGTAGGTGAAAATAAACATTCCACTCCTTGACGCGATAAAGCAAATTTCATCTTGTGCAAAGATCTTGCAGGACTTATGCACTGTGAAGAGGAGGCTCAATGTTCAAAAGAAAGCATTCCTCACGGAGCAAGTGAGCTTGATTTTGAGGACAAACACCTATCCAAAGTTTAAAGACCCTAGCTGCCCCACCATTGGCATAACAATCGGGAATTACCGGGTGGAGCAAGCACTCCTTGATTTGGGGGCTAGTGTAAACCTCCTTTCCGTACTCCGTGTACCAACAACTTCAGCTCGAAGAATTGAAGCCTACTACAATCACTCTTCAATTGGCAGACCGTAGTGTCCGAAAACCTAGGGGAGCAGTTGAAGATGTTTTAGTGCAAGTCGATAAATTTTACTTTCCTATTGATTTTATTGTGTTTGACACTCACCCGGTTGCAAATCTTTACTCCCAAATCCCTGTAATACTTGGTAGCCTTTTCTTGCCACATCTAATGCTGTGATTAATTACAGGAATGGTCTTATGAAGCTAGCATTTGGGAACATGATTATGGATTTCAATGTGTTCAATTTGTCCAAACAACCGGGGGATGACAAGGAGGCACATGAGATTAACCGGATCGACTCCTTGGTAGAGGAGCACTTGGAGCAAATGAGCACCTTCAAGTTGGAAGAAGAGGGAATTGTTGATACAAAAGAGGTTGATGAGAAAGATGAGTTGGAGAGTTTGAAAGGGGTGGAGAGATGGACTCCTACATTTGAGAAACTTCCACATCAAGAAAAGAAAATCTTTCCATCATAAGTACAAAAACCCATGTTGAAATTGAAGCCACTACCATCCCACTTGATGTATGCATATCTTGGAGAGGAAGAAATTTTTCCGGTGGTGATTAGCTCAACCTTGGATCCAAAGCAAGAAGAAGATCTCTTGGAATTGTTAAGGAGACATAAGGAGGCGATTGGTTGGACAATTGCCGACATAAAGGGGATAAGCCTCCTCATTTGTACTCACCGCATCTATATTAAGGATGACCCCAAGCTGTCTCGACAACCACAAAGAAGGTTGAACCCAATCATGAAGGATGTGGTGAGAGACGAGGTCTTAAAGTTACTTGACGCGGCATCATCTTTCCAATTGCCGGTAGTAAGTGCGTTAGCCCCACGCAAGTAGTCCCCAAGAAGTCAGAAGTCACTGTGGTGGCAAACGATGATAATGAGCTTATTCCAACGAGGGTGATCACCAAATGGAGAGTGTGCTTTGACTACCGCAAGCTCAGTACATGCACAAGAAAATACCACTTTCCATTGCCATTTCTTGACCAAGTATTGGAACGAGTAGCGGGGCATCTATTCTATTACTTTTTAGATGGATATTCCGACTACAATCAAATCAAGATTGCATTGGAAGATCAAGAGAAGACCACCTTTACTAGTCCCTATGGTACTTTTGCCTACTGTCGCATGCCTTTTGGACGATGTAATGCCCCGGGGATCTTTAAACCTTGCATGATGGGGATCTTTAGTGACATGGTGGAGAAGATAGTAGAGATTTTTATGGATGACTTTTCAATGTTTGGGGATTCATTTGACGGATGTCTGAAAAATTTAGAGAATGTTCTAGAGAGATGCAAGGAAAAGAACATAGTCCTCAATTGGAAGAGGTGTCACTTCATGGTGACGAAGGGAATTGTTCTCGGCCATATAATTTTGGCAAGGGGTATCGAAGTTGACAAATCAAAGGTGGAGGCCATATCCAACCTCCCTATGCCAAGAGTCGTCAAGGATATTAGGTCGTTTCTAGGCCATGCTGGTTTGACCGTCGCTTCATAAAAATTTTTAGTTCATTGGCCCGACTACTGACCAACATATTGTCTAAGGATGTCTCATTCGAGTGGTCAGATGATTGTGAGGCAGCTTTCAAAAAAACTCAAAAAGCATGCTTGTCACCCCTCTGATTATGCGACCACCCAAGTGAAATTTACCTTTTGAGCTTATGTGCGATGCAAGTGATTATGCGGTCGGCACAGTACTCGGTCTGAGGGAGGACAATAGACCTTATGTAAATTACTACGCTAGCAAAACGCTCAATGAAGCCCAAATGAATTACAACACCACAGAAAAGTAGTTGTTAGCAGTAGTATTTGAATTAGATAAATCATGTTCTTGCATCATTGGTTCACCGATAGTAGTCTATACTAATCACTCTGCTTGGAAGTATTTGTTGTCTAAGCAGGATGTTAAACAAAGACTTATCAGGTGGATCCTCCTACTCCAAGAGTTCAATCCTATGATCGAAGACAAGAAGGGAGTGGAGAATGTGGTGGCGGACCATTTATCTTGACTAGTGGTGCAAGAGACCGATGAGAACATTCCTATCCCTGATTCTTCCCCTGATGAACATTTATTCTCAACTCATTCTATTTGTTCTTGGTATACTGACATATGTAACTATCTTGCAACAGGACAAATACCACCGCATTGGAGCCCGGAGGATCAAAAAAGATATATGGCAGATCTGAAGTACTTATATTTCGACAACCTGTACCCATTCAAATACTGTCCAGACCAAGTCATGCGGAGATGCGTACCGGAGAATGAATAGTGGGATGTCTTTGCATTCTGTCATTCACAAGCATTTGATAGTCATTTCTCGACAAAAAAAGACTTGGCAAAAAATTCTTTAGTCGGGTTTTTATTGGCCCTCTTTTATAAAGGATTGTATTTCATTTTGTAAAGAGTGTAATAGATGCCAACATTTGGGTAGCGTGACCCGAAGGAACATGATGCCCCTTTCCCCTGTGCTTGTTATCAAAATACTTGATTGTTAGGGTATCGACTTCATGGGTCCCCTTCTTATGTCGTTTGGCTATCTATACATTCTACTTGCAGTGGACTATGTGTCCAAATGGGTGGAGGCTATCCCAACCAAGACTAATGACCACTAGGTTGTAGTCAAGTTTCTCAAAGAGAATATTTTCTCGAGGTTTGAGATGCCTCGTGCAATGAAAAGTGATGGTGGATCACATTTCTGCAATAGGTCATTTACATATTTAATGTTTAAATATGATGTCACACATAAGGTGTCCACTGCATACCACCCACAAACCAATGGTCAAGTCGAGTTGGCCAATAGGGAGATCAAAAATATTTTAGAAAAGATGGTAAATTCAAATAGGAAAGATTGGTCAAATAGACTGACCGATGCCCTATGGGCTTACCGTACTGCCTACAAGACTGTCTTAGAATGTCTCCCTACCGGATTGTATATGGAAAGGCTTGCCATTTGCCAGTTGAGATGGAACACAAGGCCTATTGGGCCATTAAGGCTTTGAATTTCAATTTGAGGATGGCTGGAAAGCATAGGAAGCTATTGAATGAATTGGAAGAGATGCAAAGAGAAGCGTATGAGAGCTCTAAAATTTCAAAAGAGCGGGCTAAGATCTTTCATGACAAATTCATTGTACGAAAAGTCATTCGAGCCCGGCCAAAAAGTGCTCTTTTACAACTCTCGTCTCTCGATCTTCCAAGGCAAACTCCGATCCCGTTAGGATGACCCCTATCTTGTCAAGGTGGCCTACCCTAATGGAGCTGTGGAAGTCACAAACCCTGAGAATGGCCAGACATTCAAGGTCAATGCCCAAAGACTTAAGCCATTTTTCTAGGGTTTTGAAGGACAAGGAGTGGAGGAGGACTTGACGGATCCGGTTTATCTAGAATTTGTGGACTAATAACCAATTTTTATGCTTTTTAGTGTACAGTCTTTTTATTTACTCATGTTATTTTTATTTTTCATGTTACTTACTTGGTCGTATAGCATTTTTTTTTAGTTTCAAATACTGGTGCGTTGGTCAAAGTTCTAGTGCAAGGTATTCTCTAACCCTACACAACTTTTTACTGTCCGTCATTGAATATATATATTTTTTTGTTGCATTAAGGACAATGCATGAATCAAGATGGGGGATAAGGTGAACCATTTGCATCTTACACCAATGTTTGTGGGAATATTTCGAGCGAATATTCCCACCTATCGACACTTGTGCTGACCGACACTTAAACGGATCGGGTCAAAAAAAATTCGACCCACTAGGATGCCTTTATAAAACCTCCAACCCTTTTTCCCCATCCACCGGTGTTGGCCCCCCCCCCTTCTTCTTCCGTTCTTCTTCTTTTATTCTTCTTCTTTGTTGTTCTCTATAAAAACAACCCACCCCCTTACAAATCCATGACCATATACGCCGACGACATAGTCCTTTGATTAATAATTTGCCTTATATGTTTGTATTTTTACATGAGTGCTCTTCTTCTGCTCGCACTTAGTGCTGTGGTACCCGCAAGAATAACGAGAACCAACAACGAAAAGAACCCAAGATCGTCTAACGATCAGATTTTATGGTAAACCTTGACCCATTGTTTACAACAAACAAAAACCTTGGTATATAGACCTCAACCCGCTGTTTGTGAAACAAGAACCTCGGTATAAAGGAAGACACCACAAATGGTGTGGAAACCCATTTGATAAGTCGTTGGTGAACGCCACGGAGAATTCGGATAACTTCGTTTAGTTCTTCAAAGAACCAAAAAGAAAACACTCTCAAAATTTGCTGAACAAATGATCTGAATTTTCATTGATTTGAATGCCTATTTATAGGCTGGCCATTTACAAGGAAACAAATCCTAATCTAAATAGGAATAAATAAAGACTAAATTTGTGACCCTTTCTCTCAAGAATGACCTTGAGTGAATAGTGTCACAGTTACTGTATCATGAACAGTATCATGTGTAGTACTTATTCTAAACCCTAGTTCAAATAAAATAATAAGACATATGTGGGCTAAGCATCCTCAAACCCACTTATTCTAAACTAATAATAAAAATTATTTAAACAAATTCAAAGGCTTAACAACAAAAAAAACCAATTTAATCTTAGCCTTAGCCCCTAGCTGGATTCTTCTAGAACTTGAATCATGTTGATGAATCTTTGTTGCCCAAGTGGATCATGGTCAATGGGCCTCCACAAACTTGCTTGATTCCATGCCTCTTGAATTAGTCTATTGAGTACCTCTTTAAACTTCCTTGCCCGTGCTCTCGTAGCCGGCCCACTTGGAACTTGAACTAAATTCCTTGAAGTTGTGTTATGATTTGCATCACTTAGGGTGAGGGATTTCCAGCCTAGCCCAGATCTCCTTAGAGATGATTAATTGTTGTGTTTTGTTTGTAGGTTTTTGGCAGATGAACAGATTTCTACCTTACAATCTCATTTCCAAACTCCATACACTGGTAAATTTAAAATATTTGGGACAATGTTCGATTTAGGTTGAGGGTGTAATCTACAGTTCCAGTTTGTTCTAGTTTCGGTTCCAGTTTGTTATAGTTTCGTATTTAAAAAAAAGTTATTAAATTTAATTCTGGATTGTGTATTTTTACAGTATTTTTACTTATATTTCATGAGCATATCGAATGCAGCTTCAATCGTCTTTGTGATTGGCCGACGTTATAGAACTAGCTAGGGTGTCTTCAGTTTAGCAAGCATGGATAGTAAACTTTTTTGTTTTAGTTTTGTTTTAGTTTAGGATAGTAAACTTTTTTGTTTCCATCCGGGTATGCATGTTGTGATAATGAGAAAGGCAAGAGTTGTGAGAAAAATTGAAATTCGAGAAGCACAAGCAAAACCATTGTGTGGCAGAAGCATTTTTGCTAAACGTCATCGTGCCAAACGATTGGGTGCTTGTAAACAATGTGGCAGGTGCTTTCACATGAAAAACTACAATCAGTGTTCTGAACCAATTTCGGGTCGTGCAACCGATCGATTGAACTAGATAGTGTTTGGGCAAAGTAAGGATTTTTCAGAGACGCCATCTTATACTAGTCCGGGACTTACATGTTATGTGCGACAAAGAAGTTGGAAGGGTCACTAATAATGATAGACACAAGGGATGACTCGGATTAGATTTTGACTAATAATGACAAAGCTATGGAAAAACGTGTTTCAGGGATGAAGGTTAATGGTTTGAACTTTTTTGTAAAAAGTGTAAATATTTTTTAGGTGTACAAAGTCTTTTTGCTGAAATAAAGATGTGAGCCGAGTAAAGAATGTCCTAAAATGTGAACCTGTTGCATGGGGTTGGGACTTAACCTAAGACACCATAGTTTTTCCAGTTCAATTTGTGCATTTAGTCTTCTATCAATTTTCATAGATAAATGTGTATGTAAATAACTTTAATTTTTATTTGAGTTTGAATGCAAGTTTAAAAAAAAAGCCTCATTTCCTTGAAAAATGGTATTCTGTCTATGCTTAAATGTCAAATATACATTGATATTTGTTATTCTTAAAGGTACAAAAATGAAATTGATATATAAACCGACTTTCTTTGAAAACTTGACATAACTAGTGGAGATAACGAAGAATACCATGATAAATTTTGAGCCTTGCGATGCTTTCTGAGAGACAATCAACATTTACTCAAGTAAGCTCTTTCACTTTCAGTTTTTGAATAATCTCATTAAACTTGCTTTGATTAATGCAACTAAAGTGATATATTGACATATCCCACAGGGAACCTTTGCATGCGACACATACATGGGCACATACTTGAGAAAGGATTTTAGGCCATCTTTGATTTGATTTTGAGCCTTAATCATTGCTTCTACGAAATTGTATCCCTAGTTAGCCATGTTTGAGCCTTCAATGAATGATTTTTTTCTTCAAGAAACCCATATGATAACCGAGCCACAGGAGAATATACTTGACATACCTTGCTATCTAATTTTCTTGCATCCTCTCAAAAATCAGTATGATACAAAAAAGCAAGAGAAATAGAAAAAACGATGGTGGCTATTGTTTAACGAAAGAAAAGTCGGTGTAAAGAACTGAGAAAGAAAAGAAATAGAAAAATAGGGAATTGCCAAGAAAGTGAAAAATGAGAAAAATGAAAGAAATAAATACCGTTTCTAGGCAAAAGATTTAAAAGCAAGAGAGAGGTGTGCTACACTACATTAAAAAGGGGATAGCTTTTGAATACCATTGACATCATTTCATTAGCCATTGACCTCTGGCCACATTACAACCTATACAAAGCCCTAATTGATCTCAACTTTGATGCATGTGTGTGTAGTCGACCGAAAACTAGGGTATGTTAAATAGTATTTCTTTAATTGCATTGATATTCTTCCATGAGATTATGCCAAGAACATGATTAGTCAACTTTCTTAAGACCTTCACTCCTTTTCTAACCATGCATGTGATTTTTCGATTGGCCATCCTCTAATCACATGCTCTTTGAGAGACAAGTCACTATAATTGGAGGAAATTTTTTTTGCTGAGGGCATTTCTAAGAGAAGTTTGTGAAATCAAAGCTATCCACGGAGGGTGGTAAAGTGGAATGTTTGTCATGTAACAATTATTGTTTCTAGAAAGACCATTCCTACTACACAAGGAATTCCAAATGCCAATATGACTGATGCTAATTTTTGCATAGAATAAATACCTATGAAAGAGGAGCTAGTGCGATGCAAGTCAAAATTGAGGGTTAGGTGTCCCAACGACTATGATGCTAATTTACTTTAACCAGCAATCCCACATACACATTTGTTCGACTGGAGTTTGTAGGTAGCTCACTAGAAAGCTTCACGAGACAAAACTCGTCCACTAGGAATCACCTAGGGGTTTAACGACATATGCTAAATGCAATCGTGTTATCTATGAAAGTGATTTTGTTCTGTTGTTATTTATTACTAGGGACTAGTAATGTTTAGGTTGGGGGTGTGATTAACCCTTATTAATGCATAATTTAATTAAGTTAATAGGTCAATTGTGTTACTTAAACAAAGTTAAACTAGTAAAAATAAATCAAATTAAGGTTAATGTGTGAATTAGAGATAATGCATTGATTGTTGTTCTTTTCAGGGTTTTGTGTGTCAAAGCTACCAACTACAGGGGAGCCAATTACATCAAAGCATAAAACTGTTGGGGAGCCAATTATCAAAGCTACAAACTAAATGGTGTCAATTATTAAAGCTACAAACTATAGGGTGCCAAATATCAAAAGCTCAAAACAAAGGGGGATCATAGTGTAATTCAAGCCCTCCCTTTTTGCCTATAATTCAAGCTCAAAACAAAGGGGGATCAAAGTCTAAAGTGCACAGATTGAGAGTTTTTATAAGAATATGATATAAGATACAAAAGAATAGAATAAAGTTCTATATGATACTTAAACAGTTGCAAGTTTAAAACTATGCAAATTATTTCTACATTGTGGTATTAAATTATGCATAAAAAATGTTATTTAGATATTTGATAACATTTTGGATCAATATATGCATTCCATATAATATTGAAATTTTTGTACAATGCATATTTCAAAAAGATAAAGAAATCAAGCCTTCACACAAAAATCCGCCCAAAATAGGCTTTGATTTCTACAAACAACATAAAAAAAAAAACAAAGAAATCATCATCCTATCCTGGGGCCTAGAAGCAACAAGCTAAGATGAAGGGTCTGCCTAACTGTGTGACCTCTGCCCTAATCCCCTCATTCGAGCTCTTAACTCTCTCATCTCAATGGTATTTCAAAATCCTCTCTCAAATTGAGGAACTGATCCCACTGTTCCTCCCCCTGCACTGTCCCTTCAGGTGCAACCTGTTCACCAACTGGACCTCTTTCTCCTGGTACCAACCTAGCCACACTCTGACTCTTCAAAAGAGAGCCAGAATTGAGCACTACCACCTTCTTGGCTCGCTCCATGGTGGCGTCAATCACCACTCCTGGCTGCTCACACAGTGCAGTGGCCACGCCAACAAAAGGAAGAGGTGGTTTTTTGGGGTCCATGAGGGCTCACTGTATTTCAGCAAAAAAATAGTGAAGGGAGTCAATGGACTTCCCAGTACCCATGGCATACAAGAGATGAGCACGGTCAGGATAGATGTGGTTGTTCCTCAGCAAAGGATAAATATTTGATACTGAAATTAGATTCTGTATCTTATATTTATTAGTCAGATCACCTTGCTGAAGAATATCTAAAATTAGTAGTCCAAAAAA